>JAXDDW010000001.1:18772500-19067500 GCA_034670385.1 Hoplostethus mediterraneus | reverse complement strand
TCATTGCCACAATCCTTTGTTTGTATCATGCTTTGTTTTTTTATTTATCATACAAGCTTTTTTTTTTTTTTAGGGGAAGATGCAGCCTTTCCCTTCCCTCATTGATCTTGCAACAGTTTTAAGTTTGATTCACAAGTTCAACAGATTCCATATTTACAGTGCTCCCCCTTTTTCTATCAGATGCCTATAATTTATGCCTTCGAGTCTTTTTAAACAATTTCATTCAATTTAAAAGTCTGTGTCTCATTGAGGGGAGCACATGCACACTCATATTTATATGAAAATAAACACACAAAACACTAAACCATCTGGTCTTCTCTGAGCTCAATCGTCAATCAAACTCTTGAAATGGTATCGTTGCAGCAGAATTGCTTTCCTTTGGCTTTTAAAGCGGGAAGTCTGCGAGTTTGTGCCAAACTGAGAGAACAATTTATACATTTGTGTTGACACGCGTTTGCCTTCAAAGCTTTACTTTTACAGCAGCGATTACTATAGATTCATGTACAGGTGTGTGATAGCTGGTTTGCCTTTACTTTTGTGTGTCTGCCATGGAAAAACAAAGTGAGCAAAAAACGGACAGGCTGTCAAGCGCTTCCTAGTTGATTGTGCTCTTTGACATGACTGAAGAGTCTTTGTTATATCAACAAATTAGAAATGAAAGAGTGCATGAGGTGTAGTGGCTTCTTGCTGGTGTCAGCAAACACCTGGTAGCCTTCTCTTTTCTACAGTAAGGTGGGTAGCTATTTATTAGTGAGATCTTTTCATAGGAGAAGGGAGAAGAGCGAAGGTCACCTCGAGGCAACTGAAATCTATAGCTTGTTTGTACAGGGTGGTAAATGTGCACCTGTATTTTCATAGAATCTACATAAGAGGGAATGAGATTTGAAGGTGAGGCTCCACATTGGCCTAGTATCCCCTCTCCCTTCCATCCCTCCTTCATTTACCCTACCTCCTCCCTCTGTTTACATGGCAGCCATCTTGTTCTGCTCTAATGAGGGGACAGCTAAAGCTGCTGGGACTCTAGTTCTGGGATGGAGGGGGGGGGGGGGGGGGGGGGGCAGGGGCGTTTAGACAGCGGTTAGCATTTTTTGACATTATTTGCCAGAGCAGTTATTGAACCAGACACGTGAGCTGATTCTCTCTCTCTGCTTCATCTACATAAGCTTTTACAGTTTGGTTTCCTTGGCAGTAGTTGAATAGAATTTCAATTTTAGTGACTTATGTTGAAATTAGAATTTGTGTTCTAATGGAAAACCTTTGTGATGTACAGTGTAAAGTGTTCTTTTTTTAAAAAACAATTACTGATTGTTGAAATGTGGATGGATAGAAAATATACTATTCAAGTTATGCAATGTCTCCTCTTCGGCTGATGGGTTATGGAAGATATGCCAATTGTGTTATACACCACAATGCTTTGATTCAATTAACAGCCTTCATGCTACAGGGCATACCTTCCTAATCACATTGCCATGGATTTATTATTTTTATATGTTTAAAATATCCTAAAATTCTTATGTTTCCTTCTTTTTCCTTGTCTGTTTTCTTTTAGACTGACTGTAGAAAAACATCCTAACATGGTAGACATAAATTCAGACATAACAAAGAAGTCATTCAATTATTTTGGGGAAATATACAAACCCAATCTATTCATCAAAACACCTGCCTGAGATACTGATGTTTCTGAGACAACAGACGCTGCTGGATCTCAATGGATTTCTCCACATTTTTCATCTGCAGTTCGAGTAGCTGATCCATCACTGTCTGCCTGCCACTGCTTGTAGACTGAATGACATTTCACTCTATGAAAAGTGTTTAAACATTTCTCACATCCCTGAAGGAGCTGTGGTATCAGTCAGTGTCGATTTTAACTTCGGGGAGAGAACACATTTCTTGTAAATAAATTCAAACAGATATTTTTTATATTTTCAGAAAAATAGAGATTTTATTTTTCACAATGGCTGAAAACTCATATAGATGGTAGTAGAATTAGGAATGAGTTATCCAAAGGCCAATTCACAGGATATAAAAGGTTATCATTCAACAAACATACATGCAAATACTAGGACATCTAATAGGCATATAATAACATTGATAATCATGGCGGGTAGTGCAAAGCTTCTCTAAAATCATACGTTGGCTTATGGGGAAGATTGGTTTTGATATACATTCAATTGAACCACATAACAACAATTTACAGAGACGGCAACACTTATTGGACTTTGCAATGTTCAATGTTCAGCTAATGAAAGATGCTAAAAACAGAGCACAACTAGATTCAGAGCTCCAGTGTGATTGAGCACAGACTGATGTGCATACTTTCATACATACTCTATCTCCAATCACCCATTATCTACATTGTCTTTTGGTACCAACAGACACTTTAATCTTTAAAAAAAACACACAAGCCTAACAGCAGAAAACATGAACTTAATGTTTTGTAACAACATGATATAAATTGTAGTCGCTAGATAAAATGACATCTGATTGAAGCGTTAACATCTAAGGGATGAAGGAGGGATGCCGTGGAAATATCTCTTTGATCAGTTCACTAGTTATATCATTTCACAGTTGAAGACAGATACACTTCTCAACATGGACAGAGATATTCTAAAATACAAAGAACAGCTTTCAAGTATATGGAAAGCTAAACTGAACAAAAACAACCCTCTATTAACAAAAACATTTTTAATTGAGAACTGGTGTTTAGTACATACCTAAGAAACTGAGTCTAAAATGATTTGCTGGGATTAGCGAAGAAAATATGAAAAAAAAAACTCAACAGAACCAATAGAAACCAATAGAAAACAGAGAATATACAAGTGCTTAATTGGCATACACAAACACAGTAATATCAAATATCATCATCATCATCATCATCACTGCTATCATCAACTCTAAGTGTCAGTGTGGTATAGTTTCAAACAGAGACCACGAACATTCATTCACCTACGGCTACCGATTTAGCATGCATACTGTGGATTACTTGTTATGTAAAATTCAATGTATAAAAGTACGTAACCTATATGTACAAAAAATACTTTTCTATTCAAAATGCTCTTTCTTTATAATAACTAAAAAAGAACATACAGGGATAAACATGTAAAATGAGTTCCATGACCTCAAAAACCATCTCTGGTCGACTGGTGATGTCGTCTCACCATGATGCATCCGTGCAGTGTCACACTGTTTGCAATCAGTTGTCTTGGGATGTTGATAAGCATTGTAATTTGTACAGTAATTCAACTATATTACTACAGAAATGCAAGGAAGTATAGTATAAACAGACAAACAAACACATGGACATCAACAAACCAACCATCTGGTGAACATGTGGACAAAAAGCATGTAGAATAAAGGTGGGTGAGGGATGGCAGTGATTTGTTCAGCTTCATTCTGGCTTGTTCTCAGTCTCATGCTGTACATGGTCCTCGAAAATGCCTCCTCCCTTCCTTGTGGTACCAGCTCATCATCTTTAGTCCCAGTGAAGTCAAACATATCTCCCTTGAGTTTTACTCAAAAGTAGACAATGCTACAGAATAAAGAGTGTCATTTAATCATATTAAGGTAAGACAGGAGAGTTTGGCTTGGTTCCTGTTGCTATCCAATGTCTATAGATTGTTTCCGCTCCCATGTGGATTCCTCCTAGTCCTCAAAGGATTGCAGGATAACTTCTAAATCCATATCCATACTCTGAGACGGGTCACTAGAACACACACACACACACACACATACTGTAAGACGATGCTGTGATGTGCATTACGCATTGGACAAGTGTGAAAATGTAACCTACATTTCGTCAGGAAAGACAGCACTGCGATTGGCGTTGACAAACTCCCCAGTAGGAGACCCTGCCCCGTCACTCATGGGGCCTGGCGAGAAAGACTGCTGGACCTGGTGCCTGAGAGATATCCATAGGACTGTCACAAACCTCAATCGTCATCAATAGGCAGTAAAGGAAAACATAATAGCTACCATTGTCGTAACTGCTAAAACAGGATCAGGAGATGTAGAGAGACGGGCACTAGGATGATACTAGAGTTGTGACTTACATGGGGAAGACAATTTGATTGTGAGGGCTCTGGCTGTGAGGCGTCATACTGGAAACAATGGGTGAGGCCGAACCAGCTTCCCTGCATACACACACACACACACACACACACACACACACACACACACACACACACACACACACACACACACACACACACACACAGGGTTTCCAAATGTTTTCCACCAATAGTAAAATGATGTATATTTACAATGTGTCTCATGAACATTTGTAACCAGGAGCTCCTTACGCGCCCACTTTAGTCTGGAGTGACACACGAATGTAGCCGCGGTTGGATGACGGTGGTAAAGGGTCATCTGTTTCCAAAGAAAGTAGAGAATAAGAATTCCATCTGCACTCATATATATATATATATTCAAACATCAACAATATGTTGGCTATGCACAGGAGGTTTGTTACCTGTGTAGTATTTTTTGAAAACATCATTTTTAGGACGATCGGGATACAGAAATGAGATGTGCTCGATGTCACGGATACGGTCGCCAAGGCAACGGATCTCAAGGTCTCGCTTGGTGAAGGGCTGAATGTTCTGGATTTTCTGTCCCCCATCTAGGAAGAAAGTGTGTGTGTGTGTGTGAGAGAGAGAGAGCGAGAGAGAGAGAAAGAGAGAGAGAGAGAGAGTGTGGGTTTGAGTGAGAAAGAGCAAGAAAGCACTCCATTTGAGTTCCTGAGAATACTAACACAGTGACATTGAAGTACAAACAGAAAACGGAGGAAAGTCTGGGGAAAAAATGACAGTAAACAAGTAAACTTGTTGTCTTGCTGGGGGCAACACAAATACTTACTCTCAGTAGCAGACACATAAGCAATTGTGATGCCTCCAATCTCAGAGTCACTAAAGCGAAGTAGGAAAGTCCCGTTGGGCATGTCTTTGAGGATCAGGTGTAGATGCTGTTTCCCAATGAAGCCAAATATCGACCTAATGGAGGGAAAATCGCATACACTTATCATTATCAATATACTGTAGCAGGTTGCCGATGTTGACTATGAAAGAAAACAAACTGAGCGGTGGAGTCCACTCACCTATCGCTCCAGTAGGTCTTCAGGTGCTTCTTAGTCAGCTCCATCACTCCCTCAAACCATTGCCAGAACGTGAACGGCCGACCTGGGAGAACCTCCTGTAACATTTACAGCCACTGTGAGATGTGTGTGTGTGTGTGTGTGTGTGTGTGTGTGTGTGTGTGTGTGGGCATGTGTGCATATCTGTGTGCACATGAGTGTATGTACCTTATTAAACTGGGCCCAGGACACCAACATGTTACTGAAGTCTCCAGAGATGTCGGGCTTGTCGAAGATCTTCTGGGCCAGGAAGTGCTGATTGTACTGGTCTAGGTTGTGCTGTGTCTGGACCTCAGATGTGAACTTACTGTTGAGGGTCATACACATCAGCTTCCAGGGCACGCGCTCCGGCACTACGAATGGTATTCTGTCCTGATGACAGCATGAAATATGGTAGAGGTTAACGCGGTAAGAACACTGCTATTCCGTTACAGTGATGTCAACAGAAATAATACAGACAAGTGTTCGGCAATACCAAAACTTAAGAGTGAGAAGAGAAGAAATAGAAGAGAAGAGAAGGAATAGACATACAGGGAAAGACAGTTAAATTACAGGGCTCAGAGTGAAAAACAGAAATAGAGAGTTAAGAGCAAAAAAGAGAAAGAACAAGCACTCAGAGCCAGATGAAAAATACAACTAGAGAAAACTACTAGAAAGAATAAAACTATAACTTGAGACTCACTGGTTCAGAAAAGGCGCAGTCCCATATGATGGTGGCCAGAGCGTTGTTGTCTTGACTGCCATGGACAATGATAACCACCGGCAGTGAGATCATCTACAGCAACACAAGTTAAATTACTTTCAGTACTGAACTTAACTTTTTTTTACATTTAATACAAAAATCTCCATGCAGGGTTCCAACACCTTTTTGCAAATCAAATCCCACAACTTTTCAAAACTATACAGTGGATGATGTATTTTTGTAGGCCAACCCGGAAGTTAGCATCACCCTGGTTCCCTCGACAAAAAGCCAATGGGATTTTTCCATTGTATTTTGGATTATTGCAGAAAATAAGCTCTGTGGAAAACAAAAGTTTATGATACTTACACGTTTTGTTCAGCAAGATAATCTTCACAAATGAACACCACTTTTCAGATTTTTGAAGCTTTAAGTAAAAAGCTAACGTTAGGCTATAAACGAACTACACCACGGTCGCATGACCGCAGCGTCACCACCACTAAAAATACTATAAATTGATAAATCTACAAGTTGGAAAGTTTGAGTTAGAATAGTTTGGAAGAGTGCGAGTATAAACACAACTAGAGGCTGTAACGGCAGACTAGTGAGTAGAGGAGTTTCCGTGTTTGGCGTGATGGCGTTTAATGTCCCGACAAACTCTGTAGTCTCATTTAGCCACTTGTTAGCAACCGTCTTTTTTAAGAAGCTTCAAAATTCACGCGAAAACCTCTTATGCTTTTGTTAACCACAGACCTTATTTCAGGCATCTAACCAAAAACCAATTAAAAAAAACCATAGACTTTGAGACGAGGGAACCAGAAGTGCAAAAATGCTAACTCCCTTCCGGGGTTTAGGACTCATTCCTGCACCACTCTACTGCATGACATATAGCACAATTTCCATTACCAATATTTGCCGGAATGTTGCAAATGTCACATTTTTATGCTGAATATCTGAATCCCAGGTCTTATTTCTGGCTACAACTATCACTTAAGACCGATACTCTCAAGAAATATCTGATTTTGGATCAACCAGCAGTCAGGCTTCACATAAACATTTTACTGCCTGAAAAAAAACATTATCATCATATTTCCATAACATTTCCAAAACTCGATGGAATTTTTTTCCCAGATTCCCAGGCTGGGAACACACATTTTTTTTAAATTCCATGACTTTTTCCAGCTCTTTCCAGAATCACTCCCCTTAGAATTTACTTCCCAAGAAAACCATAAACTAGTTTTCAGTTCATTATCTTTCAGTTCTGTAGACAACAAACATTAGCCTGTGTGCTGAGGAATGGCATGGCAGAATGTGAGAAGAAAGCTACTAGTGTCAAGATCATCACAGGAAAAGATCATCATTCAGCAACAGGATGTAGTAAAAACAATAATGGGAAAACAACACGCAAAGCCAAACCTGTATCCTGGACGGTGTGTCACATCCCGTAATGGTGATCTCGGCTGAGAAGAGGAAAGCAAATTTTTCCTCTGTCACAGACTCTGATCCCTTTCTGTCTGCTCTCTTGATCTTCTTGATGGACTAATGAGAAAAAGGGAACAATCAAAGCAAGACGCTAAATGTTAAATAATCAAATGAAGTGTTTTTGTGTTCTCTGTAGGCTGAGGACTCAAACACAGTACATACCATATTCCTGAAGGTGGCACATGTGCTCTTGGTGGCCGTGTTGTGCTCTAAGATGGCTGTGTTGTTGATCAGTTCCCCGACGTTCTCGCTGCAGGGAACAGAACAGGAGCGATACCACGTCAGTCTTTTCTTTCAGGTCACACAGCATCACTTCAGATTGGGCTCCAGAGAGCAGAGGTGAAAATACAGCACTCCTTTACTAAGTTAAAGTGTAAACGCCTGATACACCCTTTTTTGAATCATTTTCCTTTATAGGTTAAGCTAAAAGGTTCTGGTGGGTTAGTCATGCTTGCTTTGATTGCCTCCTCTTAGAGCTGTAAGTTTAACCAATTTTACAAACAAATCAAATGTACAATATGTTACAATTTTTCCATTAATTAACTATTTATTTCAGGTTGTCTGATAACTGGAGTGGAATAAAAAGTAAGAAAATTGTTTTGAGATATGTGGGGTAAAAAATTAAGTTACCTGGAATGGAAACACTTGCACAACTATGTACTTCAGTATATAATTCTACTCTACACCTGCTAAAAGACTTACAACATACACTGTACAACACACTACAAGTCCTTCACTAGTCATGATACCAGTCAGATGAAGCACGTGAAGCCACATATCCACATATCATTGGGCTATGGCAACCTTTAACATCTAGACTGTTGAAGCATAGCAAACCCGTTGTTTACTCTTGTAAAACTTCACTATATAAACACAGAAGGATTTATTAATTCGCTCTGCAGGGCTTTTATTGTAGCAACGACAGCTGTATGAGTATCAAATGCCTAGATTCCCTTTAAGCTTGTTTGGTCATGTCGATTGTTTGTCAAGGTTTCCAAATTCAAGCCCTTTCCTCTGGCATTCAAGGTGAGTACACAGGTATGGTGAATGATTAATAAAATCAAAACAAAAGATTACTGGACATCAAGTTGCCAATCTCAATTTTTTTTTCTTGGTAGAAAAAGAATGGAAACGGTTCCATAAGAAACCTGTCTTCCAAAAACAGTGCTATAGATGACAGGAGTAAGCAGAGTCATAGCAGCCAGATAAGAACCATTTCAAAACCCTTGTTTTTCAGTGTGTCATATTCCTCTCCTCCCCCACTGATGGTCAGTAATCTGTAATCTGTAATGCACTGTAATCATTGCAAACTCCCTGTGTAAATCAAGAAATGTGTGATTTTGGAGGCGGATCAACAAGCAGTCAAGCTTGACATTAAACATTTCACAAACATTATCATCATATTTCTGCAGAGCAAATAACTCACATGGGAACAGTGCCCAGTTGGACCATGGTCCTGGCCTGGGATTCAGTGATGATCTGTGCCTTCAGCACCACAGGTTTCCCTGAAGCCACCTTCTCCCCCAGAAGATAGCGCACAGTCGTGGAGAACTTAGACTGTGTCTTAATGACCTGAGGGGGCTGCTTGTCCACCAACAGAGAGCTGCAACAGCAAGACATCAGTTATGAGAGAGAAAAGCAGGTTTGTGCATTGTGTTTTTTTAAGAAGAGTCATTTGTAGCTTTGTAGCTTTCTGTGTGGCACTTTGTGAGCCAAGGACTCACGGACTAGCAATCAAATTGACATTTTTCTAAATGCTTTAATTTAGAAAAAAACAGAAGTATACAGAAAACATAATGGGGCTTAAACATACATTGTATCAACTGTATCAATAACCTTTGTACTACCTCTGAATCAGAGACTGTAGAAGCCGCCCTAGTCTTTCCTGGAGCTCTGGTATTGGTTCTCCTATGAGCATCACCTCCTGTCTCAGCTTCCCGTTCACCCCAAGCAGTTGCTCACACCTTAAAGTGAGAGCATGTAAAATCAATCAAGCGAGAGAGAGAGAGAGAGAGAGAGACAGCGAGTGTGAGAATAGAAGTTCACCAGTTAGAAAGTCCCACTTCAAGTCATAGATCTGCAAACTGAAGCAAATGTTTACAAGCAGTGCAACACGATGAATAAGTCATTTTAGAATATTTAGAGAAGTAGGCTTTTTACTGTAAGGTTGATGGTAAGAATATCTGAACCAAAGTAAGTGAATGAAAAACACTCTCCAACAACTCTCAACTCTCCCAAAGCAACTACCATCAAGGCTCTTAACCACCTCCTGCTCCAGTAGAGTGGCCAACAGTCAGTACAACCACAGGCCAAGACTGGGCAGCTCGCAGGTGTGAATGTGTAGTAGGGCGCTGCTTAAACAGAGCATGTGCTCTCAGGTAAGTGTCCATGGTCGTCTTTTTTAAGGATTACTTTTAGTTAGGTGCAGTGCACAATCCCTCGAAGATAAAAGCATTAGTACACATTGGAATGACAGTAAGTCAATAGGGGAACGGGCTGTGTCTGGTGTCCCTCACCAGGTCTGCAGGGGACTGAGGTTGTCGTCAAAAGGATGTCCGATGGTGGCTTGGTGCTGCTCCCACCTCCACGTCTTCAGCCTGCTGATGAGACG
The DNA here is from genome assembly GCA_034670385.1 of Hoplostethus mediterraneus. Classification (NCBI taxonomy): domain Eukaryota; kingdom Metazoa; phylum Chordata; class Actinopteri; order Trachichthyiformes; family Trachichthyidae; genus Hoplostethus; species Hoplostethus mediterraneus. The sequence continues at coordinate 19,057,600 of JAXDDW010000001.1, read as the reverse complement.
GGACTGGCACTGGTCCAGACAGTCCAGAGCCTCCTGCAGCAGCTGGAAACGATTCTACAACACGCACACATGCACACACACACACAGTAGCCAGAATCAATAACTAGTCAGGACTTGTTCCTAGCATACATATTTCATTAATCTCCCATTAGAAGATTTCACTCCACTGTCCCAGTACTCTTGCCACTGACAATATATGCCTGCTTACCTTGGCCATGGCTTTCACGTTGTACTCTAGCTGCTGGATGTGGTTCTGAAGTTTCTGGAGTTCTGTGTTTTGTGGATCCAGTCCATTGGTTTGCATAGGCCCTGGGCAGACAGCACATAGCATCATTTTCAAAGTTCATTCGGGACCACAGCATAAAGAAACAGGGGGGGGGGGGGCGGCTCTGCTTCAAGCTCTCACCTTGTAAAGACTCAAAGTTCTGCCTCTCCCAGTTGAGCTCCTCTTGCAGTTGGTGGATCTTCTGTCGGCAGTCCTGGACCTCCAGCACTTTGAGAACCAGGTGGTCCACATCCCGTGTGTTAAAGGCAGAGATAGAGCGGGCGTAGTGTGGAAGGTTGGGTGTCTGGGAGGACTACAGAAATGAGACAGCTCTTAGTATATACAGTATGTAAAACTGTATACAATTAAAGAGAAAGTTCATTCCAAAATACGACAACCACCATGAGAAAAAAGAGATGCCTTTTCGTACAAAATGAGAGTAAAGCCTATAATCGGTTACTATTAAAGCTAGGTGTAATCTTAAGACCTTTGCTTACCAAATAGCTATGCCTTTGAGGATGAAATCATCTGTGTTTTTGAATTATTGACTAATGGATCTAGTGTTTTTGAAAGAGATTGTTCAATTACATGCTGAGTTTGAAATGCAATTCTTTGTTGCGATGAAATATAGCCTGAGATCCAGCCTCACCATATATTACTTAGAGATCTTAGGAGGGCTCTCATGAGGTTGGTCTCTGTATGGCTAACTTTAATACAGTCAGTATTTCTTATAAAGGATCTTACGGCATTGCTGAGCAGGACCCTCTCCCTCCTGAGGATGTCCCTGACCATCACACCGAATTTTAGAGGCTGCGACTGAAACATGTTCTGGAAAACAAGCACATTGTCATCAGCATATTAAGCGAGCACAGTAAAGGGAGAACACAGGAAGTACTGGAGTGAGGGCAGCTGGGTCTGTTTCTGTTTGTCAGATAGATCACTGGAATATGGACTCCCACTTGATGAGACTGTATCCCAAGGAACATCACATGAGAAGATTCTTTTCATATGGCTTGGTACAGAATGATATAACTGTATATGCTGTAGTTGAGGTAATAACAGCGGTGAAATCAGAATAGCCATCCTTTTACATTCTCTCATTGGGCTAACTTCTAGGGAGTGCTATGAAAGTAAAATTTAACACGTATATTTTGTGGGGACCCACTTGAATCCACTCAAGGATCCAGGGTGATCTCCGGACCCCATTTTGGGACCCGCCGAATTATATGATCTCCCTACCATGTTTCTGCTGATCTGCATCAGCTTCATCCTATCCACCACATTGGCTTTCTGCTGGGCCAGCGTCTGCAGGATGGTGATGATCTGCTCCAGCAGAGCCTGGGCCTGTCCCTCCTGCTCCGCCTTTTCCAGTTCAAAGTCCTCCCTGAGCACACACACACACACACACACACACACACACGCACACACATAAGAATGCACACAAGCACACTCACATGAACCCGCACACGTGTGGGCAAACACACACAACCTGAAATCTCAATCATACAGCATGCATATATGCATGGGTGGCAGTGTACATGCGTATACGTGTATGTGTACGTGTATGTGCATGTGTGTGTGTATCTGTATGTGCATGTGTGTGTGTGCCATACCATCTCTGTTCCTCGATCCAGTCAGACAAAAAGTGTCTGATTTCTATGGGGAAGGCAGCTGAGGGATAGAGGTCGCCGACTGTCTGATCAGGCAGGTGTTGAATCAGCTGGGTCATCTGTGTCCATTGGGCCATGGTCACGCAGAGCTATAAGAGCAGGACAACATCGTATATTAGATTATCCTATGGCCCAATCCCAATGTCCCCCCTCACGGACTCACGGACGTTGAGGCGCGTTCCTGCTAAGTCCGCGAGGGTTTAGGGCTGTCCCACTGTCAAATCGTCAAGTGCATGAGGGCACTCTCGCTGACTTTTTGAGCCCTTTATGCACACTTTCCGTTGCAGACTTTGCCTGAGGGAATGACCCACAGTTCATAGCGTTGTGACGATAAATACGTCGGTTACCAGGGGAAGCTCGGAAGCGGTAAAAAAAAACGGTAAACAAATGGAAGGACAAATGTTTATTCATCAACCATTTATTTACGTTTTTGCTTGATGATGCTGTTTTGACAAAACGAGTCAATTGATTATTTGACAATTACCTCTCGTCCACTCTGTAAGGCAAGAGCCTGGGTGAAGAAAGTAAAACACGTAAAATAAAAAGTCCCAAAACCCACAATCGTACATACATTTCTTTTTGGTGTCGTCAAGGTAACGCGATATGTCGCAAAGTGCTGTCCCATTCCTATTTATACAATTTCGAGCCCTTGCAGCCTCTCGCACTCAAGCACTTACCAGGTGACATCAGTTACGACATTGGGATTGGGCCTCAGTCTTTACATTTTTTTTTTTGTTCAAGTGGAGCTGAACAGGAAATCTTAAGGCTAAGTTATATTTAGACTACACCAGAATTAGGTCAGTCTCACGACATTCTTTCAAGCATATCAAGGCAAAATCCCTCCTTTCCCTTTGTTCAAAGACAATACCTGTCAGTGAAAACAGCATGTAGTATTATATGTAGTATTATTTTAGTAAAGTAATATAATCTTTGTCAGCAGTAGTGAAGACACAAATAAACTGTAGCGTGCTAACATAACTGGGTCAAACCTAAAAAGTCTGTAAACACCAAAGCAGTTGAGAAACAGCCGCAGCTGCTTTAAATCTGTTGCTGCCCAAGAAACCAGCATATCCTGTAAGCTTTATCAGTTTCCCACATGTGGGTAGAACCACTGTGACTATTTTGTACTTGATCTCTTTATATCTGCATGTATATAACATAGCATTAATAAGTCACTATCACTGAAGTTAATGATCATCGAATTAAATTACGTCTTTGGCGGGTAGAGCAGACACTAGTCTTGCAATAACCTCAAGTCAATACACTATAATAAACAACTGAGTCCAACTGACATACTAAGCTATTATCTCTTGTACTACTACTATTTTTTGGACAACCTTTATCTGAACTTGTTTATTGTTTGTTGTATAGTGATGCGTGCTTCTCTCTCGCTTTGTACTGCTGCATAATTGCAATTTCACCTCAGGGACAATAAAGAGCCATCTGTCTATCTATGAGCAGAAACAGTTCAAGTCTAACAAGTTTTAATACATAAAATGGATGACATGAATAAACCATGTTGCTGTACTTGGCTGTTTTTTTAAGGTAAAACAAACACAATAGACACACAGGAAAAACTGGTTTGGCTGTGTTGAAGAATATAATCTTACTAATGCAGTGTGCCACAGCTTCAATCTAAAAACATTCACTATAGAACATTTAGTTTCATTCATGCAGTTTTTTCATTCTAACTTTTCACAATATTGCCACCTTAAAATCCAGACAATATATTATATATACAGTACTGTGCAAAAGTCTTAGGCACGTATAAAAGAAATCCGTACAGCGAAGATGCTGTGATGCCGCCCCATCAGATCTGGATTTTCCACCAAAATGAACTTTCATATATTGTGTACTCTGCTTGCCCAAAGTCGGCATCTATTGCAGCCCAACCGTCCTGGTAGGGGGATCCCTCTCTGAGTAGCCCCTCCCTCTCTGAGTAGCCCCTCCCAAGGTTTCTCCCAATTTTCCAATAAGGTTTTTGTGGGAGTTTTTCCTTGTCCTCTGTGAGGGTCTAAGGCTGGGGGATGTCGTGTACTAATCATTTATTATTTTCACATGTTGGGCACTGTGAAGCCCTTAGAGACTGTAACGGTGATTAAGGGCTATACAAATAAATGTGATTTGATTTGATTTCAGAAATAATGAAATTAAAAGTTCCTAAATATCAAAATTTGACTATAAAGAGCAGTAAATGTAAAGAAAAAACAATGAATAAATAAAAATCTAGGGCCAAATTCATATTAACAAATCTAGGGTGCCTAGGACTTTTGCACAGTACTGTATATAATATATATAAAACCAAATATGACAGGAAAGAGGAAATGGGGAGCTACGTGGCAATGTAAGGTCAGTGTTACTGACTTTCTTCTCCCAGAGCAGTGTTTTCCCCTGTACTTTGTCAGTGCCCAGGCTAACCATTGCACCCCAGCCAGCACTGTTACTAGTGGTCTAGCCTTGGCTCCGGTATTTCTGTCACTGTTATCTTGCTATTAACGATAGGGAATTGTTTTTGGTATTTTTGGTAATCTGTGTGGCTGGGCAATTGGCCATGTAAACAGCTGGAAATTATTGGCTGAGTGGTGTAGTTTACATAACAATGCAAATGTCGAAGCGTCCCCAAAATATTACAGTTTCTGCAGTCTGCATCTTCAACAGCTGTGTACATACTACAACAGGGATGCAAATGCAACATTGCAACGCTGAAATGGAGTTCAGACTTTTAAGACAAGAAGACAGAGGGAACAAACACCACCTAGTACCAAGAGGATCTCCAAGTCTATCCTGAAATCAGCAAGTTCTACCAGTTCATCGTCACGCTATCAGCCGCAACATCCAGCAATGACACACTGACGACCACAATGTTGCAAGAATGGATGGCAGATCTGGTGATCGCTCAACCAGTCAGTAAAATAAGGGATGTCTTTTAGAGGCTGGCAGACAGACGCCAATGGTGGCACCTAAAACATTACACTTAGCCACCTTTACTTGTGCACTGTGATCTGTGTGTGTGTGTGTGTGTGTGTGTATGTGTCTCATTTTCTCTCTCTCTTGGCTTGTATCATGGTGAGTTGGTAGCTATTACTATTATTATTGCCATCTGAAGTTAACACAATTCCAGTATTTCGTGTTCATGGTGCTAGAAATAATATTCTCGAGGAACAAACTTCAGGATGACCAGGGTTCAAATATGGCAGAGGCCGTTGCTGCCCTATACCTCATCCATAGTCACACCTGACCTGAGCAAGATGAATAATATCCGGTGTTATCCTGTGTCTATATTTAAGTGTGACATGTGTTGACATTGTTAGGGTCATTTCTCACAATTAGCATTATATGGCCTACGCATCTATTTCTGTCAGGCCCAGCAAAGAAAGACGTGGGACAAGTGGTTTCACAGGGACAGAGGGCATAGAGCGATTAACGATTATTTATTAAAGAACATATTCTGGTGATTGCATAACTCAAGATGGCGGTTGGTGAAACACAAAGTCTGTTTTTGACAATAGACATTACCATCAACAATAAACCCTAACTTTGGAAATAGTAACTTTAACTTTTTTTTACTGTAGGCCTATCCGTCAGCAGTAGTAGACATCGTGAATAATGTTAAATCAACTGGCCTATTCACTCAGGGTTTACATCTCTGTGGGGTATCTCTGTTGTTTACTTAAACCCTGCAACAACCTAGTCTTGTGCTTGTAAAGCCCGCGTTCAAATACACACACCTACTTACTGTAGCCTAGCCATTGTCGTTACGCAGAAACGGCACAACCAAAACAAGGTCCAAAATGACCCTATAGGCTGTATATGCTGTATATAACAGAGAGGGGGTACATCCTATAAATATTCGGTCTTAAACGATAATAAACACACCTACCTTCTGCTAAATATTAATATCTCGTTTTATGGCCTGTCGCCTCTTCCTCCACTGTTTCGTATTCCGCAAGTCCGAATATTCTATTAAATATCGTCTGTCGTCTCCATCCTAGAATGTAATACTGTCCTTGTCCCGAAAGCTGTCACTGTCGTTTGAACGAAACAGAAAAACTAACTTTGATAATCAAGTAAGTCACATCGAGATAGGTGAACTTGTTGGTATAACTTTTAACAACGTAGTCGATTACTTCCCTATTACGCGCAATGTGCCACCTCCGTTACTGGAGCGCCCTGCCTATTTCCTGCGATCACGTTCAAGTTAACACATGACAGGCATAGTCTGGTTCAAACGTGTATAATGTGTGTTACGTGTATAAACCGTGCATGTGCAAGTTTTTCTTTCACAAACAGCAGCCTAATGAAGGGTATAATGTTTTTGTTGTATAAAGCTATACTTACTTAGTTATTTACTTTTGTCAAAACGTACTGCTTATTTAGGCTTAGATCTAAAATATTACGTGTTTGTGTATCGTACTCTGGCCCATTCTCCGTGCTGCACGTAGCCTTGTAGCCTTTTCTCAATATGCCATTTACCAGGGGACAGTAAAATAATAGGCAATGCACGACGCTTGATTTCAACAAGCAGACATAACCTACATTTAAAACTGAAAGTGGAACATAGTCTCGAGGCGGATAGGTTCAGTAAACTTCCACTGAACGACAGTCTGTAGGCGGAGTATGTGTGACTGTGCCGCAACTTCCAGTAAGGGTTTAAGACCTATGATTGTGTGTCTTGAGAGTCACTGACGTAATTGTCGCTCAGCTTTCCAATAATGCCAGCTCACGAATTCCTGGCTATAATATTATATAGTAATACTTCTTTAAGGACTTTTAGTGTGTCTGTGATTCTTAGTTGTGAGTTTATGCTGACCTTATCGTACTTTAAGGCCACTATAATATCCCTATAATGTTCAGATAGGGTTTTTAAAAAAAATATATACAGTACCAGTCAAACGTTTGGACACACTTACTCATAGAAAGGGTTTTTCTTTATTTTTACAATTTTCCACTATTTTAGAATAATAGTAAAGTCATCAAAACTGTGAAATAACACAAAAGGAATTATGCAGTGACCAAAAAAAATAATAAAAAATAAAATCTATCTTATATTTTAGATTCTTCAAAGTAGAAACCCTTTGGCATTAACAAGCAAAGAAATTTCACAAATGAACTTTTAAAGGCCACAATCACTATGTGAGTGTTTAAAATGATGATTTAATCATTGTGGTTCAACATTCTCCACCTCTAAAGTCTAAATGAAAACTACTTGTTGGGGGTGCATTTCAATTTAATTCAAATGTAAGTTTTGAAAATAAATTCATACACAGGCATCAACTTCTCTATTTGTCTAAGAAAATTTCAAGCATTTAAGCATCAAGCCTTTATATCAAAATGTCATGAGAAGATCATGAGAAACAGAAACAGGTGTGTCCAAACTTTTGACTGGTACTGTATATATATCCTTCTAGATAGATAGATAGATGTACTTTATTAATCCCAAGCTGGGAAATTGCAGTGCAGCAGCAGCATTATTGGCCATAATTTGCACTTCATAAAAACATGTCTGGCTGTCTGTCTGTTTATGAGGTGTCACAGCCTCCGGACACTAATTCACTTAACTGACCATCAATTAGGCTACTGTTGATTCTACTTTAGATAAGCAACCCCCAACCCCTACAGAATTTAATAAATTAACTGCGATCATCGGCTAAATCGATTATATTTGATAGTGAAATTTTACAAGATGCTCAAACGGTCAAAATCATCAGCTGAAAGTGGATTCCCCCGTTTAGCTCAATTTGAGTTGATTCATAATTATGGTCCTAAATCTGTTTTAAAGTTTCTTGGATTGACCACAGGAGGGGGTTGTCGACCTGCATAAAAGAGCTCCCGCAGCTCTTGGTCCGTATAGTAAAGAGGCTGCTTTAAATTACGAGCTCTCAAATTCAGATTCTGCTATCATTCTCTAAGTGATCTTGCAGAAAATATAGATTAAGCATTTCATTTATTTTTATTTATACCAATGTATTTATTTATTTTTTGATCGAAATTTAGTTATGTGAAACAGGGGCAGGCCAAGACTTTTTTTGGAGGACATTCCACCTGTCAAACCCAATTTCCTGGGAACCTCTGATTGACCTGTGTAACATACAAATAATGCGGGCCACAGCTGCAAGCCAGTAAAGATATCATCTCGTCCTTTCTTCCTTTTTCTTCTTTCACAGAGCGTGAAGAGTTTCTATTGTGCTATTTTCCCTTCATGTTGCAATGATGATGTGATTCAGTTCTGTCTTCCAAGTCTTGTACCCTGTTCAAAACTGCCAGATAATGTAAGCTGCCCTTTATACGAGACTCATACCAGCTTTCTGTAAAGAACTCTTTTGTAATCAAGCCAGTATTTGTGATGACAGATACACCTCCCAGCATGGAGCCAATACCTAATGTTAAATGACATTGATCCTATTCTCCCAAAGCAACCTGCATTGCCATTCTCTGTCACAATATTCAGCTCATTTGAGTTTGAGCATATGAAATCAAAATGTCAAGAAACGTGTTTATAATTTTATTATGAACAGATCCAACTGTTCAGCTATGAGTGACAGCTCTGCTTGCTCCCTTAACATACATTAGAAATAGCGTAGATCTTGAGCTCGGTGTTTACCTTACTGTTATTTGTTGCACTCCTACTCTCCAAGCTAAGCTGGTCTGTCATCATTTCCGGGGTCCTCTTAGGTAAAGGGCCCTCACTGCAGGCTTGCAACATCTGGAACCAATACAGCTGTGCTTGGCTATCTCTGGGACCAGGGGGCTCGGAGGTTGTAGGCTGGGTGGGGGCGAGGGGTTGGGCTAGTTGCTGCTTTGGCCCTGGGGGTCCATGTGTCCCTGACTTCAAAATAGACTTGATTGCTAACAGCTGGCAGTCCTAACTCACCCAGTGTCAGAGCTCTCCTCTGATGTCAACCTTGTCAGTATCAAGGTCTGGACAGTGGAAGGCCAGCAGCACTGCTGGGTGGGGAAAGGTAGAGAGGGGTAGAGTGAGAGGGGAGGAAGGGCAACGCCTTGTGTGAAATGAGATTCAAAGAATTACCTTTCATATGAAGGTTGCTATCATAAGTAACATTCATGGTTTTGTCAAGGCGCTTTTGAATGAACTTGAAAGTGGATGCTTGTTGACTTAAAAGACATTCAAGTTGAGTTCAGGCCAAAAAGACTTGGTACTGTCGTCTTCACTCGCATAGTTCTTGAATTATGTGGCACAGTGTAACAGGTAACATTAATATAAACACAAAATAACAAAAAATGCATCCATCAGTACAATTTAGCAACAAATAATTTTGTCTTTTCCATTTTAATTAAACACATAACAATTACATTTGAACGAGCTAAGTCATCAGATTTATATGTGATGTAATGTAAGACCATTTTTTCTGATATGACCGCAGCTACATAAACAAGTATATATACATCATCGTTCTGATGATAAAAATCTGTATCGTTTAATTACGGTGAATTGCATTTTCATTATTGCTCATTATTAGCTCTGTGGCGCAGGGTGGCGAGCGTGGCGGAGCTGTGCCTCACTGTTCACTGCCATAGCATGAGTAAATAGGACAGCGGCTCATTAGCATCTTTTATTATCCAATTACAAACTCTGCTCGCCTAATTACCTCCAATCAGCAGGGAGGAGAAAATGATTGACTTCCTGGAGGACAGGAATCACTTAGGACAAAAAAAGACACATCATCATTCAGCCATGGTGCTGGACGGCTACACTGACTCATAGGCAGACTCTGACTGACACTGACTCATAGAAATATATATATATTTATATATATATATATATATATAGTATATACACACAGGAGACAGTATGTACTCTATCAGTGTCATTAGACAGACGGTAGATCACTATATCAAACACAATTCATTACATTAGTCCACACAGTAATACCATTGCACCGTGGAGGTAAAGGCCTTTACATATTGGGTCATGATTCATTTTACAATAGTTTTGCAAATATCAATGATAGCCTGGTTCATTGATCAGTTGTACAGGATGGGCACATGTAATGACTTCTCAGTAGCAGCACACTGTTAGGACATTGTAAAACCGTCCAGTGTGCAGCTATTAAAGCCCATCAAACCCCCCTTCCCCCTATAGCGTGAAATCTACATGGAAGTTGTGGAATAGGTCTTCCTTCAACGTTGTCACGTTTCTCACATAGCCTACTCTGCCTTTGCAAGGTTAAGTTGTTGTGCATTATGTTATTGAGTTCATGACAGGAAAATATAGAAAATAATTTTTAAACAGCTGCAGAAACAATTATCCTTCATCAGAGGATGAAGGGCAGCCGCTGCACAAGGTTGTGGTCATAACAGAGCTATGCATCATTATTAGACAATTAATTACTCTGTCATCAACAGCAGCACCACTATTCTACTGGGATTCGGTCACAGATGTTTCGAACTTAGCTTTGACACCGCTATCCATAACTGGAGAGGAGTGGATCCTGTTTCAGGCTTCTACTAAACTTTAACTTCTTTGCACAGAATTTCTCTGATTTAGTTCTACTCTCAGTTAGTTTTGAGTCTTTGAAAGATGTCAGGAAAGCCCAGAAATAGCATAGGGCAGGCCGCTGGGACAAGCTGTTGTTTACAGACAGTGACAGGGATGAAGGACCTCTGTGCTCTTGTGCTGGGCCTAGGGCCTCAGGGGTGTGCTAGCACTGCTTCTGTTGCTGTTCTGGACCCAGCAACATACACACACTCACACACATAAAAACCCACACAGAGAAACTCATGGACACGCAAGCACATAAAAACACACACACACACACACACACACACACACACACATTTTCTCTCTCTTTCTCTCTATATCTCACTCACATTGCTTTCTTTCTCTAATCTCTTACTACACACATATACACATAAACCCTGACAAACAAGAACTGTAACTGCAAAAATACTTCAACGTACCTTTACCTGAACCACATTGTACCTTAATGACTATACATGCTCATGCTGACTATACAGGCTGTGTGAAGTCAGTTCAAGCCAAACAAATCAATAAAAATAATAGTACAACAAAAATTATTTCATCTTGTGTTAAATGATCAGTTTAGGTGACTTTAACAGTGTGGTCAAGCAACAGTATGGATATCATGACATAGGTTATGCACCACCATCATGTCTTTTCTGGCCAATTGTAGTCCCTTGACTGCTGATCTCAGAAAAAAAGATTTAAAAAAATACAAATAAATAGCCCCAGTCCAATATTGACAGATTCTGTTTAATATTGTGTGATACTCTTCTCTTAAAATACAGTCTTTTCTGAGGTAGACCATTACAGTTCAAGAACATTATCATTTTTAAAACAGACATCAAAAAAGACATGAAATAAATACTTTCATGTACAATATGTCGCAAAAATGAGGTAGAAATGGTTACAGAAAATGTACAAGAACCAAGAACAAAGTTACTGTGATAAGAGATCAAAACAGCTAACAAAAGCTTGTTTTGTTGGACAAACTGCTTTGGTAGACATGAGGACAACACTGATTAATCAGACTGTGTATTTTATGACCATCTTAATTAAGGTAGCTACCATGCCTCTAAGTCATCATTATTATTTCATCTCTGTAATTACATGTGAATAATCACTAGCATCATCTGGACCATATCTGAGTGGCTGCTTGAGGCAGAGGTTGTCTTGTTTTCAGTTTATTAGACTCCGATCACTATGCGCAGCAGGAGTCACTCTGATTGATCTGGCTGTACGGCATGACTGAAGCCACCAGCTGTAGAGGGAAGGCTGAACTGTGATATAGGGTTGCTGGACATCAATCAGACCACTTCCACTCCAGAGGACTCAGTATGGGGAAGGGGGGTTGGGGAGGGCATACACGCCCTCATGGCCACTGAAGCTCGTGGTTAGGGGGCAATTCAATCTAATGAGATTGCATTGGGGAGACAGAAAGAAGGAAGAGAGGAAAGGGGGGGGAAAGAATGACGAGAGAGAGAAAGGGCAGTCGGAAATATGACATAATTCTCTGTATACCTCCTCAGGACCATGGCAACAGTCAAATAGGCATGACCTCAGTACCTGCAGTCAAATGACCAGGTTTTTCCAGCTTGTTAAACTAAAGGGAGGGTTTTCTCTGGATTGTCTACATGTTGGGTTTATCCACAATATGTACACATGAGTAGCTGTAAATCTTCAGACTTCAGGACTGGCCAAAAAATACATATAATGACTCACTGTTTCTTGCTAACTTGCTTTCCAACAATGTTTTTGTTGGGCCTACTTGAATACTATTTTTTTTTTGTGCTCAGACGTTCAGTGTAATTGAGTGCACATGTATGATTGTGCATATTTTATTTACATTTTCAAATGATCATTTGCAGCCATAAAACTATAAACAGCAGACATGCATATACAGGATATGTAAACACTCAATACTACGCAGATCTGTAAGCAGTTTGTCCAACAAAAGAGGAATCTTTTCTTTATTCTACATAACATTTCATGAAGACAACCATCACTCCACCAAAATCTACAATAAAAATAAAGGATAAAAGAAAAAAAGAAAAGAAAATGTATTTATATATTCATATATAATAAAACATGGATTTATGGCATCAAATATCCTTTGAAATACCTGAATTACATTCAATGTTACTCTTTGTAGCATATTCAAGTTTCTCTCCCGAGGTAAAAGCCCAGCTGCAGTGGGTATTACAAGACTGTGTCAGGTTTCTCCTCTCTCTCGCGCTCCCTTTCCTTGCTCCACGCCACGCTCTACTAAGACCCTAAGATTACATACATTCTTTATTTCATATTTCTGAGGTAACAAAATTCTTCCTGAGCATTTCAAAACAAGACTACATACTAAGAAACAAAAGGTGAAATAGAAAACAGGCATACTGTTGGATAAGCTGGGTGTGAGGGTGGTTAAGGGCTGGAAGTAGGATTCTCAGGAAAACTGCACTCAATGAGGAATGTGAGGTTAACAACAAATGCATATGGAGGTTATGGACAGTAATGCAAAAATAAGTCTGTATCTTTTCTGCGCATTGTACCATTTTATGTGTGAGTATAGTACCATTAGTGACTTACGGGAGAATACACAGAATGTATTTCTACTACGTACGTATACTACTAAGTATAACTTTGAGGTGTCTCCAGAATAACTGTATTCCTGGGAAGTGACCTTTTCAGCCCAGGAAAAACGGTGATATGCTTTGACAGAGAGCATTCTCACAGTCAGATTTAAGCAAAGCCATTTGTTTTTTAATCGCAATAACAATAGAATATGTTAGGTTCATGATTTGGTGAGAAGCTATAAAGATTAATTCATTGTGATAGAAGACCTGGCTGTTTTGAAAACTAGAACAGCGCTGACGATTAGACATGTATTTGGTCAAAATAATGTGGCTTGCTGAAATGTTGCAGATCCCAAGCCCTTTGTACTAAATGATCAGTGGCAATAAAATGACTAAATTAAAACTAGAATACCACGGGAGTGGACTGGCAATAAATAGGATCCTGAGAGTAGCAGTCAAAGGGGGGATTTCCCAAACCCTGATTATCCATAATCTTGGACCACGTCACCTAGCAACAAATAATTGATTGTGTCCTGGACCAAGGCTAATCAGGATCTCCGAGAGCATCCAAATAACTATCTAATTTTCCCATTGGCCAAACAACTAATACATTACCCCACTCAACAAGGCCTATTCGTCTTTTTCTCTTTGGGAAAAATAAAGTATTGTGTATATTCATAGCAAAAACAAAAACAGCACACCATGGCATGCTTATGCCAGTAAATCAACATTATCAGCTCTCCCGTATCTTTGAGCTTTTCTAACTCTTTTGGCTGCATCATAGGTAATTACAAAACAACAACAAAACATTCCCAAGGCTTGTCATGTCAAAGCAAAGACAGGGTCATAGGGCAGTCCCAATACAGTGGCTGGCTGTTTTCTCAGTGGCTATACACCTTGCTCCACTCTATACAAGTGTCCAGTTCTTTTGGGGTGGTGTGTGGGCGCACCTTACAGAAGGCATTCTCAAAGTCTGTGAAGGCTGGGGCCGTGGAGGGTGTGGGTAGGCCGTGCATGGCCCCTGTGGAAGAGGAGGCTGATGAGAGGGCCTGCTGACTGAGCTGCAGCAGCTCCCACACTGAGAAGCCCTCGGTACGCTGCAGCACCGCACTCAGCTCCCTCTCACTCAGGCTGCAGCCCTGGGGCGCCAGTGCCTGCAGCAGCACCTGTCTGCGCATACCCACATCTGGCAGGCCAACGTGGTAACGTTTGGCAAAGCTCCGATGGACTGCATCCTGCAGCAGGTCTGGCCTGCCGGTGGCACATACAAGAATCACCAGACCTGTGGTTCCCAGCTGGGCTTTCTCTAGGGTGGCCAGCAGCGTCTGTCTCAGGCCCTCCTCCTCCATGGCCTCCAACTGGCTGAGCAGCACTACTGAGGGCTGCCGTGCCCCCGCCACCTGCAGCAGAGCTTGCAACATGTGCTCTGCCTCCGCCTTCCCTTTAGAGGCCAGCATGGCCCCACTCAGCTGGTAGAAGGAAGCCCCCAGCTGTGAAGCCAAGGAACGAGCCAGCGTGGTCTTCCCCCCTCCCCGGGGTCCAAACAGCAGGACGGTTCTGGGTGGCCGCAATGCCGGGCTGGGCCTCAACACGGGCCACAGAAGGTCCTCCTCCAGGGCTGCCTTGACGTGGGTGAGTCCAGTTAGCTCCCCCCAGCCCAGGGCCGGGCTGCAGTCCAATAGCTCCCCGTTGACAAGGTCCAGCAATCTGGGGTCTGGGCTCTTCAGAGTCTCACCAGTCGGACCACACAGTGGGGGCCGTTTGTGGGCCTGGGAGCGGTGCTGCTGCTGTTGGGTGAAGCCCTGCTCCCCCCCTCCATTCTCCCCTGTCATGCCTGCTGGGGGGCTGTACTCCCCGGCTACCCCATACTGAGGAGATACCAGGGGCTGGGAGGAGGGCTTACTGGGCTTGAAGGTCTGAGGATCTGTGCTGCCCGTGCTGCTGAAGCCGTTCCCCCGGCACTCTGTCTTGTCATTCACACTGTAGGGCGAGTCTCCCCCAGTCTTCAAGGGGTCGTAGCCATATTTCCTGTAGCGAGAGCCATCCCCTCCCTCATCCTCATCTAGACTCATCTCAAATGCCTTTCTCTTTAATGTGCCGCCAGACTCAGCTGTCCCAAGGTTGGTACTCTGGTAGCTATAACTGCCTCCTACCACTGTGGGCCTTGAGGGCAGGGGAGTAGGTGCTGGCAGGCCTGAGGGCAGGTAGGTTGCAGAGGGATGGCTGTAGCTGGGGGCAAGGCTGGTCTGGTGGGGGTATGTGCTGGGGGGATAGTTATAGACGTGCGTGGTAGGGCTATAGCTGGGCACCAGGGTAGGGGTCGGCTGGAGAGTGTGGAGGGAGGCAGGGGGAAGTGCTGCACCGGGTTGGGGACAGTACCCTGAGGAAAGATAGGTGCCGTTGTAGCTAGGGGGGTAGTCGCTGGAGTGGGAACCACTGCAGGAGCTGCTGCCACTGTAACCAGAGTCTGAGAGGTTACTGTTGACCACGGACACGCTGCTAACCCCTGGAGGGCCCGCTGATGTGGCTACAGCCTTGGACCCTGACAGGCTGTCATGGGGTACCAGGGCGTAGGAGCCATCAGTGCTATGCGTCAGTGGCCAGGGTTCCAGCTCAGTCTTCTGGCCATTGAGGCCCCCAAAGGCTCCTGGCTCTGGGTAGGTGCCCACGGTGGGTGGCCGGTCATATGGCGAGTCCAGCACGCCAGAGTACTTCTCAGCGTAGCGCTTCAGCAGGTTGGAAGCCGTGAGGGCAGAGATGTCGTCATTGGCCCAGGCATAGGAGCCGCGGCTGCGGCTGGCGTATAGCTCCGACTTGTGGGCCGGAGAAGAGGTGGTCGAGGACACGTCCAGGTGCTGCTCAGGCCACTGGCTGAGGGACTGGGCATGCTCCGGGTTCCAGTGCATCTTCAACAGGCCTGACGACAGAAACACACGGGGAAACCAGGTCAGAATTTCTCTCTATTTACATCAGAAGATATGATGTTGGTGGTGTAGTTATTAAACTGAAAATATGTTGTTTTCAGTTTGCTATAAAGTATAGTATTTTAGTGCTTCCCCGACCAGTGAAATAGGCTAGATAGTGCAAGGTCTAACTATTCTCCCGTGACTGTTTTCCTCACTCTGATCATGTCTACAGTGACACATGGTCTGAGCCCCCTCCTCTACATACAACCAGTGACAAGGAACGGGCTTTCTCTGGTTGGAACGGATTATGTTTTAATGTTACCGTCATGCCTGGTAGCAGAAGGGGCTCGAATTACCCAGAGAGGGAGAGGAAGGTAAAGAGAGGGAGGGATAGAGTTAAAGAAAGAGAGAAAAAAGAGATAGGAGATTGGAAAATTGGACGTGTTGTTTCCCAGTTTCCCAGCTTGCGTTAGCGTAGCGGTAAGACCCTACTACTCCCTGCGCCGCTAACATCTGCAGGTCTCCCAGAGGACCTATTGTTATCTCCGTGTGCATGTTGCTCTGAATGCCTGCTCTCTCCTCCCACCACCCCCCTACCCACCCACCCACCCACCGTACACCAGAGCTCAAAAGGCTCAGTGGCCGGCTGGACAGAAGGAAGGAAGGGGGAGGGAGGGGTGTGTGTGTGTGTGTGTGTGTGTGTGTGTGTGTGTGTGTGTGTGGACAGTGGTGTGGAGAGAACGAGAGAGAAAGAGGGGGGTTGGGTTTGGAATTGCAGCATAGTGTGCTATTCATCAGCACCGTCTCCCATGGAACATTGGGAAAGTGGAATGTCTGTTCCTCTGGCTGACTCCTGCACGGGCTGAGGCCTGATTGATCGTGGCTGCTACGCACCGAGCACAACACCAGCTAACTGGGGAGAAGGAGCTCACGGAGGAGGGCAACCGGAACACTGCTTTTTTTTCTTTTTTTCTCCAACATAATATTCAACACGCCTTGAATTTTGAACGTGTGAAACTCATATGTGTCGGCTAGTCTAACAACTTGACTTCCCAAATGTATAACACGTATAACATTTGCACCTAACAGCCCTTGTATTCTATTTTCTAAACCCATTACAGCTAAAAAAAAACCAAAAAACTAAATAAATAAATAAGTGTGCATTTTTCTGTGTGTAACTAGTACATGTCAACAGTGAAGAAAGAATGTAACATGATATTGCGATGATGATAGCAATGGAATTAGCCATCTCATGAAGGAAGCTAGCTCTTGCTGAGGCACTGATTTGACATTCCGAGCATAGCTTGGCATTATTGAACTGTCACGATTTACCCGGAGGTGAGGAGGACTACTCCAGGCAGAAATAGAGTCGTAGGTAAAAAGGAATAAAGCAAAAGCCGTCATTACTGGCCTCTCTGCCTCCCCTTTCAGTGAACGCCTGATGATTCATTATTCATAGCTCTGTCTGTGTGTGTGGAGCCAGGCCTCTTATTGCCATTCAAATCAAAGCTCAATATCCACTGCTGCTGATTCTCCTGCTTCTCTCTCTCTCTCTCTCTGGCTTTCTCCTGAATTTTGGCCTCTTTCTTTACCCTCGCGGCAAATCTCCCCATGTGTGTTTTCAGATTACGCACGTTATTTATTCAGTCAGATGAGACCAGCAGACCAGATGGCCATTGGATTATCATGTCCTTCATATTCAAATCCACTGCCTTAAGTTACCAATGGCCCAACCAGTTCAAGTAGTTCCCTAAGCTTCGGCCAGCCCACCACAAACAGGAATACAACTACATTCCTAGACTCTGCTCCGTTTTTACAAACATGCTGAAGGCATTGGCTTCTCCACACCCAACTGACCACATATTTTTGTGGTTTGACTCACAGGTCATTGTCCAGGCTGCAAGAAATCGTATATGTCCTGCAGGCCCTTCCCATCTGCAGCCCGACCGGTTTGTGAGCAGGCCCAATAATGGGGCCTGTGTGTGACAGAGATGGATTAGAGCCCAGGGGAGCTCATAAAACCTGCAGCGGGGAGGGAGGGATGGAAGGAGGGAGGGATAGAGGGAGGGGAAAGAGTGGACAGCAGGCGCTCCGTCCTCTCTAAGCGGACTGGGGCGGACATTAGAGGACTCAGTGAGGCAGGCTAACTGCTGTCCACTCCATCATCGGAGCAGCACCAATACTGAATGGACTCCTCTCCCACTACGCCCTTCAGCTGCCCATACCTGAAGAACCAACCTACCATTAACGTCCTCAAGAAATCACTTACGTTCTCTTAAAAAGGTGCATTATACTTCATAATT
The DNA here is from genome assembly GCA_034670385.1 of Hoplostethus mediterraneus. Lineage (NCBI taxonomy): Eukaryota > Metazoa > Chordata > Actinopteri > Trachichthyiformes > Trachichthyidae > Hoplostethus > Hoplostethus mediterraneus. Next base: position 19,039,410 of record JAXDDW010000001.1, on the reverse strand, counting down.
CTTCCTGTATGTAGCCAGTGGGTTAGCTGAGTGGTGGGTGGCCACTCACCCATGATGAACACAGCGGGGTTGCACTGCAGTTTAGCTCTTCCCATGTAATTAGATCTTGCCTCCTGGATTGTGGTTTTTAGAGCACAAAACTGAGCAAGCTCTCATCTACACTTAGACGCTTAAATCAGAGCCATCACGCAGATTAATTCACCCGAGACACAAGAAGAAAGCTAAGATTAGAATGAGGAAAATCAGGACAACGTGGATGTGCTGCGGGTGCAACCACGAGATTAACTTCAATATATGACTCACTGTGATGCTAGATTGTAATACATCCTATACAATTGCCACATTATAAGATATTAACTCATAACAAATCTGTCTATGGCGTAACAAGCTGAGGTTAGACTCCTTATTCCTTCCTTAGCATGAGAAATGGATACAGATGACAATACTTTGATCATTTGTGATGATTTGTGAATTTTGCAAGTTGTAGGTCATCTGCATAATACATTACAACTTTTTACTATTATGACTTATTTTATCCCATAGTATATTATTATATTGCCCACTTGGGAACCTTTATATCTTTCAGACTCTGCGGCCACCCCATCAACTATATCTTATTCATAATAAAGGAGGATTATGGATAAAAACCCACATTTAATAAGAATGGACTTGGACATCAATGTGTTATACAATTATTTTTCAGTCAATTATTTTGGAAGTTTTTTGTTCCTGTCCTCATTATGAGGAAAGCTGTTGTGTGATCCCGTCTCCAGGGGGCTGGGAGGGTATTTAACGATTTTGTTTTTCAACTGCGCTGTTGCCTGCAGACACTGCAACACGAATCAGCTGTGATCACCAAGTATACACAAAGATGAGACTAAGATGCCTCCCTGTAGCTCTATGGTCTTGGCTGTCTGAAGGGAGGTTGATAAGAAGCTAGTGTGTGTGTAGTGTGTTAGTGTGTTAGTGTGTGTGTGTGTGTGTGTGTGTGTGTGCTCTCGGCCCCAGGAGAGACAGATGTTCCACTGCTGACCGCCTTACTGTCTGTGCGGCCATTGTGGTGGACGGCCGTCCGGCAGACGTGCGCGGCTCGGACAATCCCGTTGGCCCTGAGACAAAGCCTGAAGGATCCTATTGTCAGGGGCTGCCTAATTATGGAAATCTTATTAATCTATTCAGCGGCGGTCCACTGACAGCTTTTGTGTCAGCCTGGGATTTATTGAGGGACCTGTGTGAGCTGCATCCTATTGTAGGAGTGCATTATGAAGACAGTGGCAGGGCCCTCTTCAACAGAAATCAGCTTCACATTGGGGAGGCCCCGAACAGAGTTAGAGCTTTAAGAGCCCGGGGGTGTGTGTGTGTGTGTGTGTGTGTGTGTGTGTGTGTGTGTGTGTGTGTGTGTGTGTGTGTGTGTATGGGGGGGGGGGGTCAGTTTGTTAGCCAGCAAATGCTCATGTTTGTCATTTCCAAGCTCATCACGGATTTTCATGTTTACTTACTGAAACCGAAGCAGCTTTTGGCCCACGGTGAGCTGGCGGTGCTCTGGATGGTGTTGTGGTTTTCCTATAAGGGGTATCACCGGGCGAGGTGAAACGTGATCTTGGCAGGAAGCCCAGAGCTGGAGGGCTCCGGTGCCATTTCACAGCTCCCCTGGGGTTCCTTCCCCCCCCCCCGTTCTCCCTTCCCAGCACTTTTGTTTTCGCTGCCCCGAGGAACAAAACGGACACGGATGCAACAAGCCTTCTGGGACGGAGTGTGTGCTATTAAACTGTGCCGATTGTGGAGAGGCCGCTTGTAAACAAGAGCGCCGTGGATCAATCCAATCAGAGCTCTAGTCAGGGTTGAGCTTTACCCCCACCGACTACAGTAAACCATCTCCACTGCACCCTCCATCTCTGCCCGCAGATTAGGTAGAGCACCAGCCCCTAAAACCTACATGGATCTATAAATCATTCTTATAAAACGTTAATAACAAGAGAGGTGTGATGCAGGGCCTGCAGATTAGCTTTCACAATTACAAAGTACAAGAGCAAGACGTGATTCCAAAATCAAAAAGCTCATAACATGATTTACAATAAAGGCATTAGCGTGAAATTTGCTACGCTTTCTATTATTAAGGGAGAAATCTATGCTAGTTTTACAATTAAATCCTCTCCTCCTGTACATTCAATTCACCAAGTCCTCTCAATCGCGCTGAAAGAGAAAGTTGCGGTTCTTTTGAGAATACTGCTCAGGCTGCTGTGGCAGTACGTCTGCAATTCAATTTCGACATCTCAGAAACAGACACTTTAAACGCGCTTGAAAAGAATGCAACTCCGTCAGAATACAAAGCACGCAGGCTTACACAAGGGGAATGAGAGAGAGGAAAAAAAGACAGAAGGGCAGAGTGTGACAGAGACTATATTTGTGCTGATAAATCACAAACTTGCCACGGGGATGAAGCTGCATCAGTTGTTATGTATTCAGCAAGCACAAGTCGATCAACGAGTTACAGGATGAAGCTCTTTAGAACAAATCTCCGTCTATGGGAAACCTCAAAACGCTACTGTGCATTTTCAGCCAAACACGCACAGCGCTAAAGAAATGTTGCACCAAGAAGTGAAGCATCTGAACTAAGTATTTGTTGTCAGAATTTGTTATCTCTTGATTTGAAACCCCTTCAGGTCCTCTGTTCTACCAGTCCGGTATGATTTATGACACTAATATCAAGCGGGACATTCTCACTAGGGCTGTGGCTATCCTGCTGCTTGCATGCTACCTGGGCTGTCATAAAAAAAATAAAAAATAAAAAAAAAAATAAAAAAAAATAATAAATAAAAAAATCACCAATCTGAGAGGCCGGGCCACATTTCATGGCATGGCAGGAGGAGGGAGAAGACGGTGGAAAAATGTGTCCTTCTAGTTCATCCGGAGCTGCTCTCCCTTTCCATATGAAATACACATTGTATCAGGACTGGCGCGGTTTGTAACAATACACTTCCTGTTCCACGTGATGGATTATTAATGTTGTTGCTACACTCACATTACAGAACGTCATGTCGGGACATTGTGCCTGCATAACCCCTGGGATGGGGACGGGGTGTAAGTTGTTAAAGCAAGAGTGAGGTCACTTCATAAGACCCTGCCAAGGATAATGCCCACACCCGACAACAGGGGTCATAATCTATCAGCCGTGCGTAATTGGGCATTTCTAGGCAAAATGATTATAAATCTTTGCATTAGTCACGGGGGCTGCTATCGATCAAAAGAAACACAATCTATTACCGACTCTGCCTCTCTCTCTCTCTCTCTCTCTCTCTCTCTCTCTCTACCTCATCTGCTCCCTCTTTCATGGCCTTAAAAAGATGTAATAACAGAAGAGTGCGGGAGCCCTGCTGGGGAGTTTTCACACCTGCTGCCCAGAGCACTAGCCGGCGGACGCAGCTCTTTTCAAACAAACCCTCACCAGCCCCACTCCCAGGAGGAAGGAGCCCATCTCCTGCAGTGGCATTGAGGGATGTCCTCTCTCTCTTTCTCTCTCTCTCTCTCTCTCTCGCTCTCCCGCTGTACCTTCCTTGTTCTTTGGAAAGCGCTCTCTGTACCCCTCCATGTATCAGAATGACAGTTTGACTCATTCTATTTTTTGTTTCCTCTCCCTTTGGGGAGGGTTGAGGTTTGCTGTCAGGTTAGTTTTTGTCAGCGTGCACGGCTAATAAGGCTTTATCGGAAAGAGACAACACGACGACATTATGGAGCTAAAGCGCAGATAGGCAGAAACCAAAGTCATAAAATTATTGTCATTGTCCTTGTCTCATTGTCCTTGGTAGTGAAAATGAAATAATTGTTCAAAAACTCCGTGTGATAAACCACCAATTCATTAGAGCCGGATGAATGTTCAGTGCTTTGTTAAAAGTTGCGGTTTTGCCGAGTGGACGGAGAGGAGCGGGAGCCAAACTACTCCACGGCATTTGTTAAACATTGATTAATTGACAAACGTGTTTAGAATTGCTAATGACAGTGCACCAAAAAGCAAATCCCATTTGAGAGTGCGCTCATTTCACAGCTTCTTTTCTCGGCACCGTCCGAAAACTAGAAAACCCTCTGGAATAAATTGCATAGATGCGTCACTTCATGCTCGTAATTTTAGAAACAACTCCCCATCCCCCGTGCCTGCTAACGCACGTCCACAAATGGCAGAAGCCCCCCCGTCCACCCCCTCCCCTTCAAGAAAAACAGGGTCCCTATTTTCTGTGACTGCAGGCTGGCTTTAGGTCATTGTGTCCACTAATATATCAAAGAACAGCTGTCCTAAGGCTCTGTGATGACCAATCACCCCTTCCATCTGTCTCACTCGCCCAATCTCTGCTCAATCTCCCCCTCCTTCAGCTCTATCTTTTCCCTCCAATCTGCCTTTTTCTCAATTTCCCTGTTTCTCCACCTCCAGTCCTCCATTCCCTTCCCTTCCTTTCTCCCCAAATCCCCCCCCCCCCCCCCCCCAGCCTCTCTACTCTCCTATCTTGCGCTCTGGGATTTGTTGCTTTCTGTTGGTACACCCACAAATTAGAGTAAGCTCAATACGTTCAACAGCCGCGGTTCTTTACGTGGCAGCACACTTTATGATCACCGTTGCATTACAAATGGCTAATGGCATAACGATTAAAGTATCTTATTTCTCAAGTGTGGTCATTTAGTAATTAGCTGCGCCGGTGTGAAAGACGCGTCTCATTGTCAGGCTCTGAATTCTGCTGCCTCAGGAATCCGGTGAAGTGTTGCCATCCAAATGAGCCTCACCACCCTGCTTCTTAATTGGGCCCTTAACGGGAGCCGAGGTCTCCTTAATGAGCTGATGAACCCTTGCCGAGAGAGCACTGGGCCAACGGACTCGCGGGGCCCTGGGTCCCTAACCTCTTTTTTTTTGTGGACACACACACACACACACGCACACACACACACACACACACACACACACTGGGGGCTAATTAGACTCCATTCACACCCCGCACTAATGATCACAGCTCTTATTCACACACACACTTCAGCAGCCTTTGTGTTTACTCAAGGGCCTCACCGGCCCCTTCACCGCACCACTCATACCACTCTGCCCACAATAGATAGAGGCGCTGGTGTGGCCCTCCAGCCCGCTCGAGATCCATTCCTCCTTTTTTTTCTATGCAAACCGCTCCATGACTTATTCACAAAGACACACAAAACATAAAAACAGAGGGAACGAGAAGGAGAGGGAGAGAGGGGTCACTCAGAGGAGAGCTATAAAAACTGCCAGATCTGGACTCTTGTGTGGAGTTGCTCTGTGTGTGTGTGTGTGTGTGTGTGTGTGTGTGTGTGTGTGTGTGTGTGTGTGTGTGTGTGTGTGTGTGTGTGTGTGTGTGTGTGTGTGTGTGTGTGTGCTGGTTTAAAAGAAAAGGTATCGCTCCACCAGCGGGGGCCCCCGGCAACAAGAGTTAGGGCACTCCTGGGTTGGCGGCCTGGGACTGATTTAAGAGTGTGTTTGAAGTGCAGATTACAGATTCTTTGCACCAAATCCCTCCAGGAGTATCCATGGCCCCTGGAATCTCTCTCAGGTTTCTCCTCAGGTCTGGTCCTGGCTGCTCGTCCCAGCTTGAAGTCCCCCGGACCGGCCAGAGTCAGGGACCGAGGGCCGGACACGGCAAGGAGGAAAGAGACACACACCGGCTGGAGGCAGGATCTCAGACTGGATATGTCATGAGAATAAAGGACGTGTGTGTTGGGTTTGTGTGTGTGCATGTGTGCATGCATACGTGAGGAACCTGTCTATGTGCATGGGTTGAAATGCCTGCAGTCGGAGTCAGAAGTGGCATTAGGAAGCAGGAATGATCTGCATTCCCACAAAGAGAATTCCGACATGGAGGTGAGAGTATTCGCACATCCTGCACACATGCTTAGTCCCTCACGGTTGGATTTGTGCTCCAGTTGTGACTACGCACTGTAACTAAAAGAGTGAGCAGCCGTGTCACCAGCGAGCATAGGGGTGCGCTTGTGTGTCACCGGGCTGAGAGTAAACACTGTGACTACCTAACACTGCCGTGCGCGCTCCTATGATCCCTCGGTCTACATACAAACGCACACTAGCAGGCTGTTCTGAAACGATCTCGCCTGCCGCTAAAACGCTGCAGAACAGAGCTGCTCTGTACCTGAAAACCATCACGCTGTAGGCCACAGCAGATGAGAACCAGTACTGCGAGTACGGAAGAAAGAAAATGGCACCACAGAAGGACAGTACCTGGTGTACTGAAAGAATCCCACGACTCTGAAGGCATGCTAGTTTTCCACCAGTAGTTTGTGACATTCTTGGACGTGTATGTCCAGTCCAGCAGTAGGGAGGGCGTTCAAGTCAGCGCGGACTAGCAGGGTACAGGGAGCAGATGGGACTCCTTGTCAAACAGCAGCACAAGCATGCATGAATGTTCATAATAGAGCGCAACAGTGACCGCCCACTTTTTTCCCCATTCATTTACTCCATAGATGTTTCAGAAAATCCTTCTATAAAGAGTTGTAAGGCTGGAACCAAGACAACCAGCTAGACGATGAATCGTGACCATAAAACATTTGATTCTGAGCAAAAAAAAGATCAGGAAAACGAAGAAAAGGCAAAGGTACAAGACTGTGTACATCATTATTTTATGAAGTGAAGGAACTACTCATCCCATAAACCATTGCGAATTATACTTTTTCAAAAACTTCCAAACTAACGATAGTTTAGCGCGCTTCTTCTTGAATTTAACATTTGTCAATAGTATAGTGTTGATATTGTTGTTGTTTTGTGAGCGTATATATAGTGTTTCATATAGTATAGTGTAAAGTGTTGTCATCGACATGGTACAGTGAAAAGCAGCTAGCTAGGTTACGTTAGTAGCTAACGTTAACGTTAGCTGACAAGACGTTCGCGGGTGCGGTAAACATTTCCATGGTAACAGCGAGCTCCACCAATCAGAGACGTCGCTGTTACACTTTAGGATTGTGGGTAGTGTAGTACTTCCCCATGACATCGCGAATAAAACATGTTTTTCTCAAAACGGTTGATATCATACGGACTTGTGTCTTCTACAGGAGCATACACCTATCGTTTCACAACCTACTAGCTTGTGGTGAGGCTACATTGGATGGTTACGACATTATGGCTAATAATCAAAATCCCTATGCAGAATATGAATGGGATTTTCACTTCCAGAACCACACTGTTGAGCTCTATAACGCCCTTATCAATAACATAACGACTTGCATCTGATGAAGCAGAGCGACAGTTTAGCCAACAGCTACTCGCTTTTGTAACGGGAGCAAACATAACACATGAAGGAAGATTTTCCATTAAACCAGCCCACTTCTGAGAAGTGTTTCGTAACGACATGTAAGGTCAACTGCTCAGCGCGCTGGCAACAATCCTAAATTCCATCTATCCGATGAGAGCGATCCAACGATGATATAACCAATTTCAAGGGAGAAATATGCAAAGAGCAAACAAAGGGTCGCAGTTTCAGAATCTCAAACATCTGGCCTCTTGAGTCGAGATGTCCAGTTTGAATTGAACACATCGTGGAGATATGCCGCCTCTGTAATCCATTTTTTGCACGTTAAGAAAAAAAAAAACACCAGATTTTTTTTTTTACCATTCATTGTGAAGTAATACTTTTTAAATTGACCGTTCTGTTTGATTTCTCCCTCTTTTCTTGTAACTGTCATGCCAATAATGCTCCTTTGAGGCGAGTTAAAGAGCTGGGAAAAAGGGGCTCTTGAGGCTGAGGCCACGGAGGCAGCCCCATGCTGGCCAGCAAACAATGCTGTTTTGGAGAGGCAGAGCACTGGACTCAAATGAAGCCTGGTGGGAGGGGGGCAAAGGGGGGTGGGGGGGCTAAAACTGGACACGTCAGTTATTAGGTGAGAGAAGGGAGAGAGAGAGAGAAAAGGGAAAAAGGGGGGAGAACAGGAGGAGGCAGCATGCATGGTGGTAAAATGACACTGTCAGAACCAAGGGGATTCTGCTGCTTAAGCCATCAAGCCCTCCAACCTCCCTCTCTCCCTCTTCCTTCCCCCATCCATCTCTTCCGCCTGGTGATGAAACATTCAGACGGGGCCAGTGCCCGGGGTTTAGCGTTTCCACGGTGCACGCAGAGGAAAAAAAAAGTCATGTTTCCGTACTGGGGCCTACATACACACTTTCACGCTACATGTGCATTTTTTTTCCCCCCTCTGTGTGGAAACTGCAGGACACGCTGTCCACTCCCGCTTTTTATGGAGAGGGGTGGCGTCATTGATTTAAGCCAAAGTCCAACTTAGTCAAGCGGTGTTGTTTGGTGTGACACGTGCAAGAAAAGGTTGCGGTGTACTCACTATAGGGGACGATGGGACTCAGCATTCTGTGGAGCTGGTCTCAGTTGGGAGGAGTGCTGTTTCATGAATGCCGGCTAAGGTTAGCGTCCGTCCGGCTGTAGTCCATCACTGGCATGAGCTCGCACTGACACCGGAATAGCCAGCCCTGGGTGCGAGAGAGAGAGAGAGAGAGAGAGAGAGAGAGAGAGAGAGAGAGAGGAGAACCAGTCACAGGCTGCTGCACAATGTCTGGACAAACACTCACATGTCAACTAACCCTTTCACACATGCTCACACAGCAACACAAACCTCTGCACACACACAGCAGAATTTACCTAAAGAGTATGATAGAATTACTGACCAACCTGAGAAGCCTATCAGTGTGACACAAACAGGGCGCGCACACACACACACACACACACACACACACACACACAGTCTGCCAAATTGACGCACACAGGGGTATTCATTATAGGCAGGCATTAAGCTGATTGTGAAGCTGTGTCCAGGCTCTAAAGAGGGCTTTCTAAATCTGCCTCACAAAAAGACCCATGCATACCATTGCTCTGTGCACTGGGGCAGTAAAGACCGCATTCTTAGGACACCAAACACTTTTAGAGCTGCATGAGGTAAAAAAAAAAGTTTCCTATTGCTGTATGATAAAGTTAAACACCGCAGTCTATTTGATATTTCAATAGATCTCTGTTTGTATGTGTGGGAAAAAAAACATGTATTTAAGCATTCATTCAACTAATACATAGCATTAATGTTTCCTTCTACTTTCAATAATAAGACACGCTAAACCTACTCAATCTAAACTGTGTAGTAAGTGTCAAAGATATCACTTTGAACACGCACAGATGAAATCCTTCACTTTTTCTATTGTTTTATTCTGATATGAGGCGGCCTGTCCAGCAAGCCCAGAACAATAAAACTGTCAGAAAATAGATTCCACTTTCACAGTCGCCTTCAACGTTGTGTTTCGTGATGCAGCCGGACACCAAAACACAACTCTTTATCTGCATTGTTACATAAGTTGCTCTAGGAAATCATTTAGAAAGTTATTGAAATCTTAATTCTCTAAAACAAAGTGAATAGTTTCAGCAGCCAATGTACGTGCAAATTGTCAAAAAACAATCCATCTGAATGGAAACACGATTTTATTTATTTTATTTATTGAAATAAAAACCATTAACAATTTAAAATGTATAAAAAAAATCTAAAATTACAATTTTACTGCTTGTACACGTCATTGCAGCTACTACAGAGACTCTACCTTTCACGTCAAGTATAAAACGACATGACAACAAGCGATATACATGCATTCACGTGCCTCTCCACACGGAAGAGAAATTACGCAATGACCACACGGCTGTCCCTGGACACCAACAGGCTTCATGTACAACACCGCCTCGGACTGAAAACCCCACCGGCTGGAGCTGCTTCAACTTTCAACTCTCTAGTCTCGAATAACCAACAGACTTTCAATACAGTTGTTGGGTTTAAAAAGTCACTCTGTCCCTGCCAGGCAGTATAGGTCATAGTTCAGAGAGAGAGGGTGTGGAGGAGGCAGAGCAACACGAGTTAGGTAGTGAGCCTGCTCTGGGTGCCCGGTGATCAGGGGAACGGTCCCGTGGAGAGCAGCCACACCGACCCAGTCCTTCCCTCAACTTCGACCGGTCCACAGCGTGAGGCAGCAGAGCTCTCAGCAGGCCGGCGTGACAGCAGATCAACACAGAGATGCAGAGAAGACAGACTGCCTTACCTATTCATGCCTGCGTGTCCTCCATCAGATCTGAAAGCGCTAGGATAATCCCTGGAGCAGACCCGACCCGTGTGTGCACTGCTATGCTTTTTTTCCACATATGGGACACAACTCCACTCTCTCTCTCTCTCTCCCTCCCTCCCTCCCTCTCTCTCTCTCTCTCTCTCTCTCTCCCTCCCTGCAAGTGACAACAGAGCGAACACTCAATTCCCCTCCCCCACAGCTCCCATCCCCCTCTCCCTCCCCTCCTTCTCTCTCTTTATGTTAAAAGTATTTAAGCAGGGAGAGAGAGAGAGAGAGAGAGAGAGAGAGAGAAGGAGGGGAGGGCAGCGGGGTGGGGGGAATTGACCAATCATGCTCTGAAAGAGAGAGGGCTATCATTCTCTGGACTCAGAGAAGGGGAGGGAGAGAGAGAGAGAGAGAGAGAGAGAGTTTTTGGTTGGAGGGAAAAGACCAGGCTGAGTTTGGCCCCAGGAGATTTAAGAAAGAGTAGGAGGGACAGTGGTCAGATTGTGTTGAAAGGGAACTATCTCTTATTTCTCCTCTGACTAAGATAAAGAACGACTGAGACAAATATCAGACAGACAAGAACGGGACAAAGCACCGTTCAGAATAACACCGATCAATGATAAACAACCTCAAGAAATAGATGCCATACCTTTACAAAATAGCAATAGGAGCATTCTCTCACTCACATGCCGCATAGCTCAACAGTTAGCTCAACGCACACTAAATAGAGAGTGTTACATAAATGGCATGTTGAGGATGCAAGTTTTCTGTCACTCAGAAATGTTCCTGCTCCATCCAGCTCATGGTCAGGTGCTATTCCAGTTTCATTTACTGGTATTGACTCGCTCTCTGTCATGTTCTCTCTCTCTCTCTCTCTCTCTCTCTCTCTCTCTCTCTCTGCTGCACACACACACAGCTGTGGAGCTGTTTTTAGCGCCACACTGAGGGCCACATGGCCCGGTCATCTCCTCCTGTTACACAGAGCCTATACTCCCCTCAAGCCTCCCCGCTGCGCTAACGCAAAAGATATACCGCCCACACACACACATACACCACCACACGTACATACACAAACAAGCACACTGGTGTGAGTGGGCCGGCCGGAAATAGAGGGGGGGTACAGAGCGATCATTATGTTTGGTGTCCAGAGCATCCCCGGCGCTTTGCACTCCATCACGTGTGAGTATGATAGGAAGTGTTTGTTCTCAGAGCAGGAAGGCTGCCTTGAGATGAATCACCCTGTGCATCAGCTACGTCTTTCACATATCCATCATTAAACATACAGCCTGTGAAACATTTTTTTGTAAGGCATGTGGGTTGAGCTATTTCAGGAGACGCCCCAGTGGTCAGCGACACGGCTCAAAGTGGAATGTAGGGCAATAAACCCATCGGAGGCAACGCTGCAACTCATTAGGACGGTTACGAAACTTAACCCAGTCCCAGTTCAGCCACAGACAATTACCTGCTAGTGGATCCTTAATAGATTTCCTAATAGTGTGGGGGCTAGGTGAGGGTGTGGTTTCGTGTGGATGTTGAGAGAGCAGACTACTCTGGCGCTCTCTCTCTATCAGTCTATTGCCTTATTAGTGCTGAGACAGCAGTGTGTGGACACAAGCAGCATGCTGAGCCCAGCACTACTGGAGCACAAAGACTTCAGGGCCCCAGGACATGAGACGGGCCAAAAAACTGAGGAGAAAAAAAAAAAAGAGATGGAAAGAGAGGGTTTTAAAACAGACGGAGACACAGGAGATACGCCTGCACAGACGAGCTCCACTGTCACATGAGTGGGTTTGACAGGTGTCAGTCAAGAAAATCCCGTCCCCCCCTTCTTCTATGTCACACACGTTGAGATATTTCTGCACTCCGGTGACGTGAGGACACTCGGTGTAGAAGACGCTGGAGGACGCGGGGGTTACCGTCAGGGCTCAGGGAGGCTGGTTTGGAGCGCCCTGGCCGTGAACGGAGATATGAGAGGCGGACAAAAGAGCCACGGCAGGCTGAAAATGACTCCTGAATGGACAGAGGGTACAGGTCAACACACTGGGCGTTTGACCTCATACTGCGGGGCATGTCAGCTCAACACCTCCGTTCAGCAGGTTGTTCGCCCCGACGATGAACTGCGTTAGCGGGTCAGTTGGTTTCATCGAGCCAATCTGATGAATCAGGCTTATATGTAATTTGGTTAAATGAAATCCTGCAAGCGGCGCAGCCCCACGGGGCGATTAGCTAAGCACAATAATATGCTTATTGGCTGTATAGATATAGTTATTTACCCTGACCAGTGTGTGGGCTAGACATAACAGCTCCAGAGTGGCATGGGGGACGGCAGCTGAAATAATGTCTGCTTTCTTCCAGGGCCATCCCAAAATAAGAGCCCTATTACTGGACTGAATTTCAGAAGTAAGAGCCCCCCCATCTCACGCCCTCCCCCGCCCTCATGTGCATTCAGGCCAATGCACATGAGGTTTTTTTCCAACTGTGGCAGTAGGAAGACCATTTAGTGAAAATACAATTATTTTGCAGATATTTTTTAGCATGATAGGTAATGATCTTACTGTAGAATAAACTGATTGAGACATATGTGCATGCATGCAAAAGGGTTCCTCCAGAGCATGGTCAGTGGTAGAGTACACTTTCATTGGTTTCAGTAACTCAGTGGCTTTGAACTTATTCCGACTTTCCCTTTGTAACTTGTTACATTAAAATCTATTCTGTGTGTTTTGAATAATCAAGCAGCTGTGTTGGCGTGGTTGTTCAGCACATTTAAAACTAATTATCGCATTTCTACTTGTGCAATAACATCTTGTTCTTGCCTGTTGCAGAATGAGAACACATCAGCCAATGATGGATCACATAATACAACACATTCACACACACATTTGTAGCAATGCTAAATGTTACCAGGATCACGAGGAGTGGCCTGGATCAACGTTAGAGAGTTCAGGGAAAATAAACAATTAAACTCAAACTATTTTTTTTTTTACATTTTGTTTGCATACCACACGTTATATGTGATTTCCTGCCAGCATCTCAAAGCTCAACGCAGCATCACTGTTAGAGGAAACAATGAGATGTTGAAAAATAGTCCACTGACACTGAAAGTCGAATGTGCAGTCTATGCTGAAGAATGAGGAGTATGTGTGTGCGCGTGGGCATGTGTGTCTATATGTGTGTGTGTGTGTGTGTGTGTGTGTGTGTGTGTGTGTGTGTTTATGTGTGTGTGTTGGGAGTGATAATCAGTTCCAGGCTTCCAAGGTTGGCTGATATCATTTCATTAGAGCAGAGGAGCGAGCGCCGGGGTTTTGGCTGAGATTAGGGGAGAGTGAGAAACCCTACCCCAACCCCAGTGGCCCTGAAGAGAGTGGTGGAGGAAGGGACAGAGTGTGTGTGTGTGTGTGTGAGAGAGAGAGAGAGAGAGAGAGAGAGAGAGAGAGAGGAGGGGGGGTCAGCAGGATTATTACTGGGAGGTTCAGCTGTTTATTATTCCAATTCTATCTCTAACAGCTGAAAATTGGAGAATTAAGCAGCAGCCCTGAGCAACCTGGGGATCAATGCAGAGGGGTCAAACCCTGTGGCATGGCTCCACACACTGACAGGGCTCGCAGATACTGACGCAGCACACACACACACACACACACACACACACACACACACCAGAGATCCTTCACAAAACTTAACAGACACATCACATTTACCGCTCTGAAGTGATAAGACAGACCTTCACAGGCTTCACAGGTCGATGAATAGCTTCACACTTCAGATGTGGGTGAGCTTGTGAAAAGCGTTAGGCGATGCTTGTTGGCTGCTATTTACTTCAGGTTTTGTTGAAGTCCTCTTTAAAGCAAAAGCAAAGCGCCCGCTAAAGCCCCTTTAACTAAAACTAACTAGATAAAACCCTATTTATAGCGTTCAGAGACACGTTGGACCGTTTGTTACACCATCGCCTCGTACTCACAATACCAGACCGTGTTATAGGCTGGCCCACCTCGCCGTGCGCTCTGTCCACACACTTTCTCATATATTGCTGGCGTGGGCCTTTAGTGTCAGAAGGTCTCTGGTCACGTTCATGCATGTTGTTAATCTGGAGAGGGGACATGTGACACTGGGGAACTGGGAAACCTGAACTTTCCGTGCCATGCAGGCATGCGGTTTGACGGCCGTGGAAACGGGTCTCTGCACATACAAAGGTCAGAGAGTTGAATTTAGATGTTAATGGCTTTCTATTTCAAATATCCAATTCACGTGAGAATCGTCGTGCCGCGTCTCGGTGTCTTAGGAGAGAGAGAGAGAGAGCTTCAAGGTGATATACCTACAGCGGTGGCAGTGGGGGTTTTTTCACTCCTCTTATTTGAGACAGTAGGACGGCTGACAGGGAGACAAAAGAGATAGAAGGTGAGACTCAACCTTAACCCAGCGAGTTTACCGGTGCCTCCAGATGTGGAGATCTCAACACCAGCTCTGTTCTCTGTTTAATTATCCTAACCAAGAAGAACCAATTATAGAGACTTTAGACTCAGAGTGTTGCCCATGAGATTATTCCTTGTGTTTGTGTTTGTAGATTAGTAGACAGTAGATTAAAACCAATTAAAATGTGGTGTGTGTGTGTGTGTGTGTGTGTGTGTGTGTGTGTGTGTGTGTGTGTGTGTGTGTGTGTGTGTCCTTTCAACTTGCCAACTTTAAACTGTAATTAAAGACAGGAGTAAACTGATCCACTAGCCGCAGATCACACTAGTTACTATCAACTGAGATCTGATCGACACCTGATTCAGCCTCAGAGTTCCTTCAGTCCAGATCCACTGAACTGTGTGTGTGTGTGTGTGTGTGTGTGTGTGTGTGTGTGTCTTTTTTTCCTTTGTATCAATGCATGCATCCATAAAAAACCATTGACATATCTAATGAAATATACCAGAGCAACACGTGTCTCTGTGTCCTACAAATAATGAGAGGATGATCAAAAATGATAACTGATGCAAACCAGAACCTTGCTTACCGAGGGGAAAGTCATTGACGTTAATTTACAAAAATGCTTACTTAATGAAGATCATTTCCGTAAATAATATCATGCATTTATTCACTGGGGACAGGTCAGCTGCAAATTGCATGAATGTATTCATGATTTCTGACATCTTCCAATGGATTCCCTCTTATGACCTAAAGGCTGAACAACACAACTCCCCCCCCCCCCCCCCCCCCCCCCCCCCTCCCCCCCCGTGTGGTTTCAGCATACTCAGCTTGTTGAAAAGTTTCTGCTGGCGATTTCCTCTCAGTGGTAGACGTGCTACAAATAGCTGCAGTGCAGTGGCAGGCTGATTTTAGAGACGGACACATATGTGTACGCACCAAAAAAAAAAAAGGCTGCCTTAAATGATGAGAAGCCAGCAGGACAAAATAATAAGTAGGAACTTTTCACAATAAAGTGGGATAAACCGTTTTCTTTAAGAAGAAATCAATCAAATTAGCTCTATCGAGGCTGAAGTGGAGAATCAAGAGCTTCTCAGTTCACCGGATGCTGATGGATGTGTTTGCGGTAGAGGGGAAATTGATAAAAAATTGATTTCATTTTTGTAAAGACAATTCATATATATATATATATATATATATATATATATATATATATATATATATCGCCCTGCACTGGGGGAAATCAATGCAGAATGGACGAGGGTCTAGGGATGGGCTAGTGGACCCAGTGACACTGTGACTCTGAAGCAATACGTTTTATTATTAATAACAAGATAATGGTCATTTGGGTGTGTGTGTGTGTATACTGCATATGCATCTGTGTGTGTGTGTGTGTGTGTGTGTGTGTGTGTGTGTGTGTGTGTGTGTGTGTGTGTGTGTGTGTGTGTGTGTGTGTGTGTGTGTGTGTGTGTGTGTGTGTGTGTGTGTGTGTGGCTACCCATAGACGGACTAAAGAGAGGAGGTCAGCCCAGACCACACAGAGCCTGGTGGAACATGATGCTCTGAGAGATGGTATGGCGTCTCTCTCTCTCTCTCTCTCTCTCTCTCTCTCTCTCTCTCTCTCTCTCACACACACACACACACACACACACACACACACACTGCTCAAGACACACTGATAGGAAGAGTAGTATCCACAGCATTAGATGAGCTGGATTGTCAAGTGAGTAAAGTGGCTGTACTAGTGCGTAAAATCATTTTGCTTTAGCCACTTTCATTTTGTTATGATTCAAGTCTTTGCTTCAGTAAAGTGTAGAGTTGTTGGAGCAGTCTAGCCCACTCTCAGAAAATGGGAATTAGTTTCCTCCTACATGACTGTCACAGCCTCCAATAGTTCTCGTTGGTCTATTGGTCCCTCTATTTTCTCCCCCAGAGGTTGGTGGGGAGCTAATGGCTATTCTCCACTCCTTATTAAACCCTTTCTCTGGGGTCTAACTCGTGCCCAGTGTTCAGAGAACCAGGGGCAGCAGAGCGGAGCAGAGCTCACCGGGGTGTCCTTTCTAAAGTGACCAGCCCGTTGGAGAAGACCTGGACAAAGCAGGAGCACGGTGAAAGCTGCCTGTTGTCCAACTAATCCCAGCTATGCCTCCGTTTCCATTGACAACACAAGCCCAAACAATGGTCTCTTTCAAGAGTCATTCTCTTCACTGACACACCAACATAGCGACAATGGAAGAAGACACTTGAGGATTAGAAAACCCTGTCCATCACAGTCACAAATGTGTTTTCTTCAGAAATAATACAGTAGGGAAACTGCATCTGTAAATGGTTGTCTAAAATAAATAGTTTCCTTTGAAGAAAGAAGAAATAGTTGTGAGAGTGAGAATGTGACGCCACGGGAACATGAGATCAGTGTTCCATCTCTTCATCAATCAACACAATCAAGAGACGCCCAGGATAGCCAGTTGTACCCGAGCAAAAGGGTGAAATATGCTTGTGAGTCTGGACCGGTGTGAAATGATTTCTGTTCTTCGAGATCAGCTTATTCTCTCCGTTCGTTCTCCCTTCCCATGAGCGCATTTGCTGACCAACAGAAAAGGAAGATGAATGCTTCTATTCCAGATGCCGAGGTCTCCTTCTCTCATCTCCTTCAATCCAGATTTCACATTAAACTTGTAATAGCATACGACCCTGCGAGGCACAATTCCCATTCAGGCGGGCCATGTTATATGAATGAGGTTTGGTGAAATGCCAATATTTATGCACATACATTCACATGCTGCACCTTTTTCATCATTGCATCTACTTCAATGCTGAAGGAAGAGCAGCTGCCATTTGAAACATCAAATTATACAGAGAAATAGACACGACCACACACACCACACACACACACACACACACACACACACACACACACACACAAAACCCACCGCTAACCACAAATGTTCAATCTCGTCACATTGTCCACAGACACTGGTTAGCTTAGCCTGAAATACGTTTGTCCCCACTGATCTATGCAACACAATCCAGCCGGCAAGCTGGCTACAGTTGTTGGGAAGGTCATCTGTCAGAGGATGAACTGGGCTGTGGCCGTTTGGCATCCCCATGGAGGTCCCGGAGAGAGAAGGGAGGCGTCTCTGAAGGACACTTTCCCTCCTCTCCTGCGCTCTAATTCAATCGCTCTGACAGGGTCCCGGTGTCCCAGTGTCTGCCGGCCCAGTAATCTTTCCGTAATTGAGTTCCCAATCAGCCATCCATCAATAATGCATCTAGTTCAACCAGGGAAGAGACGGCCACGCTGGTCTGGCCGGCTTGCATGGAGGAAGGAGCCAGGATTCTGCTCCGACTAGCCAGGGAGATCTATTACTTCCTGGAGATCAAAAGCCACTTTCACTAGCCCCTCTGGCTCGTATCACTCCCCGACACCGGCTACTTCAGAGATGGGATCATGTTATAACAGATAGCATGATGGTGGTGGGTGTTTTGCAGAGCTCGGAACGCTGTTGTTGTTCAAGATCAATATCGAGATGTTCAGAAATCAGCCCACAGACCAATTTCACAAAGAACACAACAACGCTTTCTACTAGACCAGCAGCGATGTGGTGGGTTGGTTAATGTGGAAGGTTCAAGGAAAATGACATGAGAGAAATAAGGAGCTTTATGAAGTATTGTCTTCTGTTTCACAAAGCTCCTTCAGTTGAAGTCAGAAACACACCACAGCCACACGGCTCCAAAGTCCACCTACAGAAGTCCTTTCTCTTTTCAATTGCCGGTGCATGCCAAGCCATCAATTAGTGACTAAGACTATGGTCCTCCAAGGTTAAACTGTACAGCTGTCTGAATGATTTTCAATTATACAGCCAGGAAGCCCCCGACAGCTCCCTGACTCCCACCTCCCTCTCTGGTCTCACAGGGTCATCTATAATACCTAACACCTTCTATGGATAATTGTGTTTCAACACCTTCCTTCCTTTTCCCCCGCAGAGCTCCGACACACAGTTATCTCCATTTTCAATTTCCGATGTTGGAGCACCTGGTATCTCCTCCTCCACGTCTCTGTTTGCCCTTGCCCTCATGTTATGAATACACCACATTTGATGGGAATTTAAAAAAGATTAAAAAAATGAAATGGAATAAATCTAGCTGTGACATATATTTGATGTTAGATCTTTGATTCAAGTATCAATAAAAGCAAAACAATTGTTAATGTAGTTTAGCGTCATCATCAGTGTATTAAATCATGTAATATGATTTTTGTCTCCCAAAAATGTGGGATCATCCGTAGCTCCCAGTGTCCTGGTTACATCATGCTCCCCAGATCCCTGTTATGCTGTCCCTTTACCCTTGGGGCTCCCGAGATTAATGGCTCATTTAAGTCCCCATTACATTACATTAGCCCATTCACCCAGCATACACTGTACACTCCCCAGAAAATACATCACATCATGAAAATATGAATCAATCTCAATAAGTGACCGCACGTAATCCGCTTGATATTAAAGACTATGACAAAGGTTTATATTGAGAGGAGCAAATTACTGTCACTCACAGGGACAGACTGAAGCTGTAGGCTTATCGTGGCAATGAGGCTCAGGTAGGGGAGGTATTCTTGGTGTATCAACCAGTAGTCCCGACCAGAAAGCAGAAGTATGTGAGAGTGTATTACAGCAGTCAGTGGTGTGAGTCAGTTCCCCGTGGTTGGCTGGTTTGGCCATAAGTCACAAAATGCCACAAAAAGGCTCTGCTCGCCCAAGCAATGTCAGAAAACCGATTCTGTGCTGCATAATAGTGTGACAGCGTGAGTTAAAGAAAATTCTGTGAATTGTAGGCATGGGAAAAGCGAAGGTGTGGTTCACACCCCCCCCCCCACACACACACACACACACACACTGTTCCCAGCTGGAGGTTAATTCAATCCCAGCACGTTCCATTTTGAGGCTGCTGTCAGGCTCAGGTCTGTAGTGTGACATTGGGAGGGAGAGGTAATTACATTTTGGTCCAGTCCGGCGACTCAGCGTCTATTCAGAGGGTGCTGTCAGAGCCCTCCTCCTATAGACCACAGCCACCAGAGGAATGTCCAGCTCTGGACACACGGCGCTACGGACAAACAGCTCCACTGACTGCACCGAGGCTAGCTGCTACCAACTACAGACTGCAGGAGTGGACCTACGTGTTTAAACTGCACAAATCCTCTGTGTTGGTCTCATTTTCAACATACTAACAACATACTCTCTCATGATTTACACAAGAAATCAAAAGCCTCATAGATATTTCTGAATATCAATTATTGAAAAAAACAGGATGAATTCTGAGGTTTATCTGACACCCAACATTTAAGGATTGGTTTTCAATATTTTAAGACTAATGTCCAAAACTAGTCTTGAAAGCTGCATCTCCAGTAAGTCAAAATCCTATATGAATGCAATCAGTTAGAATATGAAGCTGCTTTGGTTCTAACAGGCTGGAACAGGCATACGGAGCACAACAGTCACAAGTTGTGTAACAGATCTGTCTCATGCCAGAGAGTGAGTCGGTGTGAGATAGCTGAATTTTAGCTGATGAGTTTTCTTTTGCTTTTAAAGGGAGATTTCTTTTGTACGAGTGCCAGCACTGGAAGGAGCCTGGGGAGCACATACACCAAATACAATATACAAATATAACATAGAATTTATCCTTGCACTCTATAACTATCCTGTACTAAACTATAACATTTAACTGTTATAGGTTATAGATTATTGGCACCTTTGCAGTTTATGCACATAATATACAGATAATGTATATCTTCTGAAATAATTGGAAATTGAAACTTTCGACTCTATTGTTTCGAAACAATAATAATAAAAAACAAATAAATAAAAAATAATAATAAAAATAATTATGGTTTCAAATTTTAGCTTTTAAAAGAATAATTTTATGATTATTGGCATTTAGAACAATTCAAATCAATTATGTTGGAGGAAATAGATTATCATTTGCGATAAAATACAACTCACCTGTGACAGGTTGCATGTGCCCAGATGGTATAAATGAAGCAGGGGATAAAACAGTCTGTTCTGCGTCCCTGACGTCTGTGAAGAGAAAAGAGCTGTCTGAGCATGTCAGACAAACTATTATCACCAAACAAAAGCGTTCACAAGGCTTTATGGCCATCTCTAGAGACCTTGGTATTCTTGTTTCCACAGTTGCCAATGTCATTAAGAAGTTTGCGGCACATGGAATTGTTAAGAATCTCCCAGGACGTGGAGAAAAGAGGGAAATTGATCTCAGATGTCATCGAAGGTTTGGTGCTAGCTGTTGAAAACACCTCGCATGACATTTCAGGGCTGACCTGGAGAGGTCTGGGGTAATGGTTTCAGCCCGTACCAAACGCCGGACACTGAACCAAGACATGCTTTATGGTTGGAGGCAATGGAAGACCCCACTGCTGAAAGAGAGACGGCCTGACCGAAGAAACTAAATTAGAGCTCTTTGGCAAATCTTTTGCTCACAGTCATATTTTCTTCATATCCTAACAAATAGGGGATATTTATATTTTGTCTCATTTTGTGATCAGCTTTATCAGAATGTTTCTCCTAAAACCCTCTTAGGAGATATGAGGAGACAACAGAGAGAGAAATGATTCTTGAGACTGAGATAATGTGAAGATGCTAACAGGTGACATATATAATGACTATATGGCTGTCGGCCCCGTGGCTTCACTAGGAAAATACTAGTATTGAGTTTTCTTTGAGATATTTCTCTCATCTCATGGTTTCATATTCAGGAGAGTTGAATGACACTTATTTCAGATCATTGTCTTGATCAGAGTGAGATCAAAATGAGCTGTTATGTGGTTGTTTCTCCTGAGTTGAATTTGAGAAATAGGAGAAAATGCTTTTAGTCTCATGTTAGTCTTAAAAAGAGCTCATTTGTGTCTAGGAGACATAAAGGGATATACTGTATATGAGACGTCTTCTTGGATTGCAGATTAGCACTTTGTTTACAGAGGACAACATTTCATTTTAAAGAAAAGAAAACCCTACAGTCAAATACAGTGGAGGTTCCTTAATGCTGTAGGGCTGCTTTGCTGTCTAGGCACTGGATGAAATCAGAAGTTTACCAAGGCACTTATGTTAAAGCCATAAAATATTTTTTTTGTGTTCTTATTGTTTGATCATGTGCTATTAAATAAAAACAAAATAACGTGTGAAGACTGAACACATACAACAGTTTTCACAGTTTCTCAGCAGCCTGTATGTGCCCCTGACAACACAGAACTTTGCTGCTTTGCTGATGCTCTCAGTTCATGTGTGGTCATGTTGTACTTGTCCATTGTGTACTATTGATCAGGCTCTGGTGAAACTTGTGACTAAAGCTTAGTCCCATCCGAGCAGAATAAATCACAGTATTGACCCTGTGGTTATCAATAAAGGTAATGACAAACATCTGGCCCCACCTTTAATGGAATCGACAGAGTCTTCCTGGCAGCAGCCCAGCATCGGCCACTCATAGATTGGCTTGATCTTTCAGTGGGAACCCACTCTTACTATGCAAATGGGAAGGGAAAAATGCAATCACCATCTAAAGCTAAGCAGCGTTCCTATTGAATTAGGGTCTGAAAATCTCTGTAAACACCAAAGGGAAAAAACCTTAGACTGTCTGCTGACAATGAGCCTGTTTAGACTGACTAAGATTTATGCCGTCAAGGAGCTCTGACACAGTGTATCTATGTCAATGGAGGAATAAGTGAGGAGATCAAATCAATGGTCGCTCCACAGAGGTCCAGAGGTGCTGAGCTGGGATTTTGGAAAGCCATGCAGAGGCAGCACTCTCTCTCCGGGGTCCTGGATGTGTCAGGCCTGGCCATTATGAGGGCCAGGAGTGTTCCACGACAATATGCTTCAATAAATGAAAACACCTGTCCCTCTGAGCATTACCTATGTCCACGGGCCTAAATAGGAGAGGGGCTACAACAGTATTTGTGTAGCCACAGTCACCTACCCTTGGGATCGATCAGTGACTGGGAGAAGCGGACTGGAATAGATGGCTTTGTTTCCTGTTCGTATGAGTAAGAGGATGCAACTATCTGGAATGTTCTTCTCCCAAAGGGGCAATGCCATTACTGAAAACAAATGCAGGCCCCACAATGCGGACGGATACCCTGCAGCCCAGTTAGCATTTCACTATAGATGACAATCAAATGGAACATGCTCAGTGGACTAGTGGTGAATGACAGAGTATTGACAGTATTGAATTCCTAAAGGTACTGCAACAGCAAGCAATTACAGCTCTCTATCACATGCAATCTGAAATAACATCATCGTGCCCTAATGGAAATGCAGCCACTGACATTTTCCTTCATAGACCAAATGACACACAACACAACGATCTGATGTGCCACAAAACAAGCAAGGTACCCAGGGTGGGTAAAGGGTAAGAGTAGGAAATGTTCAATTAATGCAAAGGTGAAATTGGCCCAGATTAATGATTGATTTATAAAAAGTAAACTGCTGGCTGTCTCAAAATAAAAAAAGAAAACAAAAATAATAACACCTAGCCACAAAACAGTAATATCTTTCTTAGAGTTACAGCCGGTGAGAGAGGGCCAGTAAAATTTTATCAGCACGTCATAAAACTCAATCAAGTGTCTCCAGGTTTCCATCATCATTTCTTTGGGGTTTCCACTTCATCTACCGGATGGTCGGGAGCACAATGAGGATGTGACTCATAAAAGCGGGGCTGCACAAACAACATGCAGAGGGAAAAACATAAAGGTTTTATAGAACAATTCCATTATGACACAGGGTTTAAGGCCTGCTGTGACTCAATTCATTTAACGCTGAAGAGAAGCCACACACACAACACGCATACACATACAATAACACGTGAAATCCTCACTACCCTTTGATTGCCTTGTCTCACACAGCGGTTGCACAAGAGCTCCCCGTCCAGTTTCGTCTGATCTGAAACACACTTGGCGAGCTCAACCTGCTTGTAAACAAATGGTGCAACAGAGCGAACCGCGGTTGTCGATGATCAACAATGTACACGCCAAGTTGCACAAGTCTCAAAGGAAAGCTGAACTGACATTGAGATTACTCTGTATTTGTCTCTGGGACGGTGGACGATCTATTTGTCTTAAGTCTTTGCATGAGACGAGTAACTATCAGTGAACTGTGGATCCAAAAATAATACCCTCCTCTCCAAATACCAAATACTTACTGGAATCACTGACCTTCTGTTTTGTTTTTCAGCGAAGACAAATTGTGTTTTCGCTGTAGAGGAGATTCCCCAAACTCAGGAGAATTATTTTTCATTATTCTACATTATTTTTCGTTTACGGTAAGGACGGGCAGCTGTGAGCCTCCCAGTTCCCCCGTCAATCCTGTTACTGGTGGGATTTGTTCTGCTGGCCCCATAAAAGATTAGTCCTCCAGGAGAAAGAATGGACTTGATTAGCTAGACAGCAATTTAATGGGATTGTCAGAGGGCCTACAATAAATCAGCTTTTGTGATTAAATGGGATCTCCAGTAAAACTTGTATGTCTCCAAATCAATAACTATTGAATGTTTCTCCCTTTGTTCCAAGCCAGGGAGAGAAAAAAAAAGCAAGCGAAACAAAGCCAAAATTTCCGGTGGGCTAATGATCCTGCCGCCAGTGGTGAGAAGCAGCTTACATGTTCTGCAGGGAGCTGGAGAGAGAGAGAGAGAGAGAGGGCAAGTAGCCACTCAGCCGGGAGACGAAAGGAGAGCCAGACAGAAAGACTTGTGTTTAGTGTAAAGAACAAAAGCATCGGGGAATAGTTGGAGCTTTAAGTAAAAGCAAATGGGCTTAAGCAGAGGAGGATGTATATCCATAATTGGACTGATACAGTAAAAGCTCCAGGCATCTCTATAATGTCTAACCACAGACAGTACTGAGTCTCTCTCTGTCTCTCTGTCTCTCTCTGTGTGTGTGTGTGTGTGTGTGTGTGTGTGTGTGTGTGTGTGTGTGTGTGTGTGTGTGTGTGTGTGTGTGTGTGCGTGCATACACAGGGTTGTGAATCAGGGTTCCAGGTATCTCTCTCATTGTGATTGAACACTTGGAGGAAGAGCTAGGTTTTGTCTATTAGCAGGAAATAAACCGGGTGTGGAGGCACAATGTCTCCAGCCAGCCCGTGACCCCGTGCAGCGCTGGAGTGCTGCCCTGGTCAATTAAGCGGCGCAGCTCTCTGATTCCTCCATACATATTAACCACCAAACCCGAGCGAGACTCAGAGGCTAGGCGCCCATAGATCATCACACAGGTTAAACAGAAAATATCATGACCAATGGTTGTTTTTTTCTGGCTAAATAGATATGGGATTTGGGTTTTGCAGGAGGTATCACAAGGTTAAAAGATTTATTGACGTTCCGAGGCTCGCTGTGCTTTTTTTTTTTGCAAACAGAGGACATTTATCAAAGCATAGCAAACGCTCGTACAACAACAACACGTCTCTCATACAGCAAAACATCCGCGGCTGTTCCTCGGAAAATATTACAGCTTTTTTTTTTTTTTGGTTTGTTGTGAAGTGTGCGAGTCTGGTAGCCAGCTGTACGTCTGAGGCTCTGGTCTGTATCCTGACTGTTTGTGTGCAGCGCTGAGCTCTGACTCACCCCTCTACTTCACACATCAGATCAGATCAGAGCCCCCCTTAGAGCGTTCCAGGTCCTACCAGCCTGCTCTACATTCCTGCTGCTTTGATACTGGGGGGGCTCCCCCGTGTCTGTCCATCATCATCGACTCCCCTCGGCCCGCACCTCCAAGCCGCCGCTAATCCCCCCCCCCCCCCCCCCCCTCTCTCTCTGTCCACCCCCAGCTCAGAGGAATTCACCAGCTCTGGACAGTGTTCCATTTTTTCACAGGCCACATCCTTGATAGCTTAATGGCCCCCCTCACAGAGGAGAACAGGCACTGGGAGACAGGGGGCTTTTAAGTTCTGTCCTCCATATTTAAGTCATTTAGACTTCGTTCGGCGTGGCTACTTGTCATATAGCAACAACACAGAATAGCCTGCCTGTGGAGGGACAGCGTCTTCTCCATTGTGTTACTCAAGAAGCTTGGAGAAGGCTGCAACGATGGACCTTTCACACGTTGCACCTAGCGCCACAAGGCCAGCGCACAAGGAGACAGCAGCCTTGAGCACTGTCCTAACAAAAACACTTCATACAATTAATGTGTGTCATAACCCGACGACGAGCAGCCAGCCCCGGACCCGAAGCAATTCCATCTCTATTCACCTCAGATTCTCATTGAGCCGTGGCAGCTCTGCTCTTTGTCAGAGCCGTTCCGCTACCTCTCACTTTGACATCATCACAACTGGGCAGAGTCAATGTGGCCCTCTGCACCTTGAAGGTCTGTTCATTTTCTATGCTAAGTGCACGGCGCAGGCAGTGGCCATGCACACATTGATCTTTTCATCTGACAGTGAGGCTTTGGCTGTGCTTGCCATGTGAAGGAATGGAAGGCGTCTCTGGCTGTGAAACTTGAAAGACGTTGAAAGACATAAAAACACAAACAAAAAACAAAAAGCTGTTCTATTTGAAAGGCTCTAATGATATATTGATGATATATGTAGTATATAGTATGTATAGTATATATATATTGATATATATTGATTTGTTTTGGTCTTTTATGCACTGCTCTGCACAGCTCTCACAAAGCAAAACAACCCAAACATATTTCTCTCTGCCCTTGCCTGCCCCCTGCCCTTAATATTATGTTTCCTCTATCACAGTAATAAAACTCACAACTGACATCGGGGTCAAGGAAAAAACGAAAGGCCAACCCAGATTTAAATGGCTAAGAAACCTCCCTCGTAGTGCGGAGTAGAAGAGGTAGGTTACCAAAACAAAACGAGGCAGTGCTTTTGGAGCTTAGTGCAGGTTTGACACTGCGTAACATATAAACAAGGGAACAGAGCAAACGCAAAGGGGGAAACATCACAAATACAACTGGCAGATGGAGACAGCACCGCTGGAGTGGCCCCCGCTGGCCAGTGACCTTCAGGTGCCGCTTGAGGGACGCGTGTGATGCTGCTTTTACAGCTAACCCCTCCCTTTCTCTTTCTACCTCTGTCTGTAATGGCATGGCTTATGGCCGTTTTCAACTATAGGACTTTTTATGACAGCCATAGCTATGATTGGAAGCCAGGCCAGCGGTGGCAGCAGCAGCAGCAGCGTGGCTGGATACGTAGAAGAAGGTGCAGGCTGACCCTGAACCAGCCCCCCCCATACTATTGGCTCAGCCATGTACCAGGGACACAGCGGACAGGCAATATTATGGTAGGAGTGGTTGGGGTGCGGGTTAATCTCAGGTGTTGTGGGCAGGTTTTAATATAGATGGTCAGCGTGGACGTGATAGGGGATAATTGCATCTGGGGTTGTCACAGATGGTGCTGGTTGATCTGTTAACCACGGCCAGGCCAGAGGTCCGTCAAGGGCATTTTTATTGCTCTGCTCCCCTTATCTCACCCTCACACTGTCCATCAGTACTGTAGAAGTATCACTTCATTTCAATGATGCGTGCTGCTGGGTGGAGTGCATTGCATGTTCTGCATTGTTTTCTTTGCTAATAAGGTGATAATATGAAACTGATTCCATAGAGGATCTCAATGACGTTCAAATGAATACAGCTCTATTTACAAAGGTTATAAGACCATATGAAAGCTTAACATGGCAGAATATCACATTTTATGCTGTGCCACACAACCTATTTTATTTTACACAAAAAAAAGTTTGTGCAAAATAATCTCTGAAAACTCGTTTCCCTGGACTGTTTGCATAACATAATCCAACAACTCCTGATGTTCTACACTTTAGAACTTTTGTACTTTTATAACTTTATAATTTATAACTTTGTACTTATAACTTTGTACTTTATAACTTTGTACTTTTTCTATTATATTTTGTACTTTTTCTATTATATCTCTTGTGTTTTTTAAATTATGTCTGTTAATATTTGTCCTTAGCATTAGCGTAAGGTGTCGGAGAGACATAACAATTTCATTGCCAACTTTTGCTTTCTTGTGATTGTTTGTGCATATGACAATAAAAAACCTTGAACCTTGAACCTTGAACCTTGATGTTGAGGTATGTTTGTTTTGTGTTACTCAACAAAGTAGACAGTAAGAACAGATAACATCTTGCTGATTCCTATTTTTGTGTTTTATTCCATTCTATGGGTTGTGTGTATAAACAATTGCTTTCCAAACCCTGTGTAATGCAATATAGCATTGCAGTAATGCAGCATGGCAGTTACAGAAATAATCTGCTATATTATGGTGAATTTATATTTCATATGTTTGGCATTTAGTGATATCCAATTGCAGGACCACTGAGCCAGCCTGTCATATCTGTATATTCATATAAATGATATGAACAATCTTCTAATATGCCAAAATATCAAAATAATCAATGACTTAACTGCAGTTAATTGACCTTCAACCAAGAATCATAACATGGTTAATCGGTGTACATGTTTCATAGTATTGTAATAATTGTGTTGTATTGGCATACATGTAAACATAAAAAAAAGCAATGCTATTTTTACTGCAGGACTCATTTTTCTAATGGAAGCACAACAACACAGCTAGCACACACACACACACACCAGTGTCCACCCAGAAACAAAGAAAGTGCAAGGAGTGACAGGGAGCACCAGCAGCATGGTCGAGGTCTGCGCTTGCCTCTCATCAGCGCTATTCCAAGCAGCCGCCCTGTCACGACACGCCCCAGATGAGGTGTCTTGCGGTGGAGAGAGAGCTGTCATAACAGGATGCCTGGAGGGCCGTTCGATCAGACAGACAGCTCACACACACACACACACACACACACACAGGACCTGCCTGTATGTGAGTGGTCCTGGTTATAGCCCCAGAGTACAGCGCTGCTGACAGACAGCCATCGTTCATGGGCTTCTCTCTCTCTCTCTCTCTCTCCTTCTCTCTCTCATTTTCTCCCTCCTCCAAAAAGAGAGCGCAGAGAGGGGCGCCACTGACAGGTTTACTTAAATATTTATGCTGACAGGGAAAAGACAAGAATGTTATCTCCACCAAGACGTGCTCCCATATCACCACATGCTCTGACTCAGCCACTTACATGAAACATACGCTTTGGCCTCCCTGTTCCTGAAGCCCCACTCCTCCTCTTCAGAGCTAGTTAAATCTGGAGGGGGGTGAAAGGTATGTGCGCCAGTAAAAAAAAGATTGAGACTCCAGATAAGATGGTCTCCAATGCATGTGGTCGCTTTCATCGAGCGATATTAATATAGTCTACCTCCAACGAAATGACAGGACATGTCCCCTTGTAAAACGACATGTCAAGACAAGAGACTACCAAGATTGAAATAACACCACCAGGCCACATTTCTCTAACCATATACTATGACCTGCACCTTCACCTTTTTGCGCACACACACACACACACACACACACACACACACACACACACACACGCACACACACACTGTCCTATTCTTCACCACTCTTTCAATCCAATTGACTCCGTCTTCACTTCCAAACACACAGATGGGCCAGAGTGTTGTTACAGCAGAGTGTTGTTACAGTGCTCCGGAGGCCCCGGGGACATGTTTGCGAGAGCGAGGCAGCGCTGTACACAGATGCCACCTCTCGTCCCGTTTAAAGGAAGGCGGACGGCTACTCCAATCAACCGATCACCTTTTCAAGCAGCCCTTTGTTTCCCCCCGACCCCCAGCAGCTGGCAGCAATTAGCTGGCAGGACAGGACACAGCAGTCCAGCTTGCCAGTCAGTCCATTACGGCGCCTGGAACTGGGTGAAGCATGGGGGTGGAATCCCGAGGGCGGTGAATTAGATCGACTGTAGAAGATCCCTCTAAAACCCTCTACTCCCAACCTGGCAACATTTCAGGACGAGTCACATCCAATGCAAGGCAGCACACAGATGTTCAACTGTATGCTAGAGGGGTTTGCATAGGACGGTCGGTACAGATGTTTTGCTCACGCGTGTCTTCACCCACAGCCGGTCTTTGCTTTCTCAAGTTGGCAGAGGAGAGGTGATGAGTTCAGTTTACCCAGCGGATTCCCAACGTTTCCCCTTGAAAAGTCTTGTTGCTGACAGCAATAATAAATTGCAATCTGACCAATCAATTGTAGACCAGCTTGAACCCCTTAAGTCCTTAAGAATGAGAGGCTGGGGAAAAAATCAATTTTGCAATTTACATCAGGCTGGTGAGTGTTGAAAACACTAAGAAAGAGACAGCTTCAAGGACCCGAGTATAATTACATCCTAGCCAGCGCACAGAGCCGCGGCGCTAACATCACAAACAGACCTGGGTGTGATGATCAGTGGTACTGAGCACAGCCCACAGGTATCTACACACAGGTCGCTCAATCCTCCGCCAGGTACCAACCAGGGGAAGTGATTTGTGTCGCATCAGCGGGCAGTAAGTGTGCGATGACAACTTCTCAGTGGCCTGGCTTCCACA
Organism: Hoplostethus mediterraneus; assembly: GCA_034670385.1. Taxonomy (NCBI): domain Eukaryota; kingdom Metazoa; phylum Chordata; class Actinopteri; order Trachichthyiformes; family Trachichthyidae; genus Hoplostethus; species Hoplostethus mediterraneus. Next base: position 19,009,450 of record JAXDDW010000001.1, on the reverse strand, counting down.
CAATGGTAGCGGGGAAGAGGACACCGTCGAGGTGAAGGAGCATATTGAGTCAGGGATGGTGTCCCAGTGCCAGGGGCTACTTCCGTGTTGTGCTGCAGCTGATGGACTCAGATGTGGTGAAATCAGATCTGTGGAGGTGCTGAGTAAGCGCTGGAGTGTGAGGCTTTGTCTCATTTCATTCCCATATGCAGACCCACCACGCAGGAACCTATTCTATCCTCTCGCTCACACACAGAGGGTCTAAAGAGGGTCTCGACACACACACACACACACACACACACACACACACACACGCATACAGCACAGCCAGAGACGGAGCCAAAAAGTCATAATGAAAAACAGAAGCGGAGGGAGGTGAATGAATAGTCGCGGTTTCAACTATGTTTTGTTTTCTAGTGGAGACAGAAAGAAGAGGCAGAAAAAGGAGCAGGCCCAAAGGGTTAAACGTTGGCAAAAAGCGGGGAGGGGACAAAAGGGCCATTGTAAGGGGCAGAAGTGTCCCCGGAAAGGAGGGGAGAGAAAAGAAAGCCACCACTGGCTGGTCCCCCAGACCCTATTGTAAGCGAAGGGGAGTGCAGCCACGCATGACAGATGTCCCCGGCCATTGTTTTCCCCCGGCAGCCTCCTCTCTCTGCCTCCTGCTCCGGCGCTGGAATTCCACGAGACGGCCTGTGAGAGTCGTTTCCACACGCCTCGCCTCTCGCCCGGCGTTCAAAACCCCCCCGCCGCCACCCTCGGCGCACGCAGCGGTCGTGAACGGTAGCGCTCGGTCAAGGGATGGGGGGGGGGGGGTACGCTTCAGGGGGGGGGGGGACTCTTAGCGGGGTGCCAAAAGTTATCCTAAATAGACAGTGTTGTTCCCACCGGCCTGTCATTTATACCGGTGCACATGCAAGAGACATGTGCATGTGAGCGCATGCACATACACTCCATTACTCTACATCCTCGGTGGCAGCCAGAGGAAGACCTACGCCTGCACGAAAACCCAAATCCACCGATACTAAAGAACTGCTGCACATAATGTGACATTCACCAACTTCAAAATCAATGAAAACAGGATCAACCGCATTTGCAAGTGACTCGCGAACGCTTCGCAAAAAAAAACAGCACTCGCACTTGATTTCGGCCTCGGGGGCTGTGAAGCAAAAGCAATTACTAAAAGTGTTAAGTGAAGTGCGGGTTCCTACCCTCTTGCAACACAAGCAGTCGAGCTAAGCTGTTTTTTGCAAAGCGGTGACGTTTTGCATTCCCCATTCAGCAGGGCCCACCATGTGGCAGACCTACAGAGGCGGCTTGTCGGCCTGTCAGTCAACAGCAACAGTGTGCCAGTGGGAAGTGAGCGCAACAATGGCTCTGTCTGGTTAATGGGTGAGAGAGCTAGCGGGGCGATCCTTCATTTCTATGCCGTAACCACCGCACTGTCTGCTCTCCGTCCTATTCTTCTCTCGGTCTCAACTACATTCTACCCACACTCACTCGCTCACTTACTCCAATCAGTTACCCCAACCCCCGCCCGCCTGGTAACATTCATTTCAAACACACACACACACACACACACACACACCACACACACAGTCGCATTCCAATGCATGAGAGAGAGAGAGAGAGAGAGGGAGAGAGAGTGGGAAATCTGTTGAAAGCGATGAATGTTTACCACATGGATCAATGGCCGGCCATTAAATCATTCAGTGAATTAAAACAGTGCTGAGACACAGCTTCTGTTCTGTAACACCCGGAGCTCTGTCTAGCTGTACTGTCCAAAGCCCTGTCACTGTCTCCACAAACACCGCGTCAGCACAAACCCGCCAAACACGCTTCTGGGTCACTGAGGACAACACTCGTTTTTACAACGTACACACACAACAGGATTTCTAACATGCTCACCTGAATCGCCCTGTATATAAATAATACCTATGTTGATGTTTTTAAACGAACTAAAAGAAAAACCCTTTAATACTGCAAGTAGATCTGTTGGTGTCAAGGGTTTTGTTTTGGCTGTGCTGTTCGGTGGCGCCCTAATGCTCTGAGCTCTGGCCTCGCTTTACTGTTTCTTCTTATCTGTTCTCCGCTAGCATACTACATAGAAGAGTGCACGCTCAAACTGAAGACTCTATATTGACCTATTTCTCCTTTATGGCCGTTGCAGATTAATATGTCAACAGAGGAGCGCCATCGTTGTCCTACACATGGTTCATTAGCCTGAACCACGTCTTGCGTCACAGCCAGGAACTCCTAGGCTCCTCCCACAGAGAGTCTAGCCTCAGTGAGTTGGCGGGACTGACCGAACCCTGCGGCGGAGGAGAGAATGACATACGGCCTAGTCTTCCTGCCAAATGAGACCTGAGCCTCGAGACCCCTGGGTAAAGTCAAATGAATGCATGTAAACGTTTAGCCCCCCGCGCACCACGCCGTGATCCCCTGCACAGGCTTAGGTGACCCCAGTCAACATCAATCAGATGGACTACAATGGGAAGAGGCGCACGGGGGAAAAACCAGGGGTCAACGGCACTTTTAATAAGCAGGCACCGGATGGCATTGTGGGAGCGGATCGGACCTATTCTCCGTGGCCGCGGGTAAGCCGGGCACTCCTGCCCCCTCAACCGCAAGCGGCAATTATGAGGAACCCTCAACGCATGAGCTTTAGCGATGAGTGGATAATCTACTTGGGCGGATTTAAGACTAATCTGCCATTTCTGCTCTCCAAATCAGATCACGGCGGGATACATATAGGGCTCGTGCGCCGATATGATGATTTTAAAGCAATTTTAAAGCATGGCCAGAAGGATGGGGGTTCGGGTAGAACGGCCAGGGGGATTTGTAAAGGTTTTGGTGGGAGCACAATATAAACACAACAAGATGAAATGCGTTTTTTGGGGGGTTGACTTCAGACAGCCCAAATGGGTGACCCTCCTCCCATAAGACCCCAGTACAAATTGCAGCATGGCGACGTGTTACTTCGAGCTCAGCTGAAGCTCTATCTCCCAGGAACACGCGTCAAGTAAACAGAAATGGTTTGACAGCTGCGGGGATAACATTACCTTATTTTTCTCTGCCTTCCAAGATAAGAACTATCAGCAGAGGAGGAAGTGCAGGAGATGGTCACGCCTTTCCTGCTGTAACACGCTGCAGTTATGCTGTCACCCCGAGGTTTGGTGCTATCGCCGCAGCAGGGCTAGGAACCCACACTGGCTAATGAGGGTTAGCAAACACCAAAGCCATGTGATCCTGTTGGCTGTCAGTGGGAGCTGGGAGGCCTCTGTAAGCACTGTGGTCCGCTTCAACACTTGTAAACGCACACACACACACACACACACACACACACACACACACACGCACAGCATAGGTGGTGTGTAGCCTATCTTGTAATGCAGGTGTCTGCCAGTTAAAATCTTTCTCTGACAACCCCCAGCTTCTCATTTCATTACCTCGCCCTCTCTCTCTCTCTCTCTCTCTCTCTGCCAGACACTTACAATCCCATTACCTTCCTGCAGATCGGCTCCAGCCCTACAGCTTCAGCACGTAGACACAAACACATCGATCCAACATCCAAACAGCAAAAAGCAAAAAGCAAGAACAGACACAAGAAGTCATCGGATTCACAGTCACACCATCAATAGGGATATTTTTTTTTTTTTCAATATTCTATTATTGAAACAAAGAGATACAACAACCAGGAAAAGTGAATTACAGCAAACAACAATAATACAAACAGCAAAAGTAGAAGAAAAAATTAAAAATAAAGGAGAAAAGGGGGGAGAAAGAGAGAGAGAGAGAGGGAGAAAGACAAGGTAGGAAAGTCTTCAAAGGAAATCGGGGGTAAATCAGTCAAATTGTGTCATCAATTGACTGCTGGAGGATTTTGCTAATGAATGACCAACTTAAATGGGTAGAAAAGACTATTGCAATGTTGTTTGGGAGGATTGATGCATGAGAATGAAGAACCACTAAATAAATCTCCCCCCGGCTTTTGCCACGAAAGGCAGATGTTCATGAAATATATAAAGTATCCAATAAAAAAGAGTAAATAATTGACTTATTGAAAGGATGTGTGTTTAAACTAAAGCTCCTTCTCTTTCGCCCAGGAAATGACACGTGGCCACGAAAGGGTACGAGCCAATCATGTGGTGCTGTGGCTTGAGACCCCAGTTGTCCGCAAGCATCCTCCAAATCCTTCTGAAAATAGACTTCCTCAGCTGCTCTACTACCACGGTTCACCCAGGCTGACTGCCCCCCCCCCCCCCCCCTACCTCCACGTATTCCCCCTGTGGAGAGAGAGGCCTGGCTCCATGTTGCAGAGCTTTTGTTGTGTCTTTCTGATCCTGTTACGAGGCAGAACCACCAAACGTATTTATCTAACTTCTCCTGCAGCACAGGACCACCGTGGGCCTCGTCCTCTATTCCCTATGAACCCGTCTCCCCCGATCCAAACCCATGCCCTTCTCCATTTTATTTATAGAACCTGACCTGCCTCCAAGGTTTTTACCCCTGACTGAGAGAAAGAGGGGAAGGGGTGGGGTGGATGAGGGATGGCGTACGGGAAGAGATGATGCAAGAACAAGATGCGAGGCGTACAGCGTGGAAGCGTGTAAGGCTCTGAGAGAAAATTCGAAACTACGTATCTGCGTATAAACCTTCCCCCGCCACCCTCCACCGGCAGATCGGCCTCCTGTGTGGACCCGCGGCCCGGCGTCCATGCCCCGAGTGCGCTCGCTGGAGCACAGGGCCCCGTAAGAATGGAGCCCATTCAGCAGCCTGCCTCCAGATGCCGGCCCAAACACTCCTCCAGGCTACACCCGGGAGCAGGAGAGGGGGAGAGAGAGCAGGAAAGAGAGATAGGAATCTGATAGCCTATCATTAACTACCTAAATAAATTGAAAGAGAAAAAGGCAGGCTGAAACACTGACCTCGGTGGGGATGTTTGTAGGTGATATCCTTATTGTTTGGTCTCCTCTGGCATTTCAAAGTGCTGTTATGCTTCGCCAGAGAGTGTATTTGTTGTTGGAGAGAAATTGTCTAATGTGGGAATTTCCACTGTGATTCACAGATGTGGCCCTTTCAAACCACAAGAGAGAAATGATCCATTTAGCACTGCATGTTTCTTTTCAATGTAAAGTAATAAACTATAAACTATATAGATATACTTATTAAATAACCACCCTGATGCTTGGTACATTCATGGTAAAAGAGAAAAAAATGAAAGAGAAAATTCATGGTCTTCAATTAAGAAAACTATAAAATCAAAAAATATTGTGAAATATTATAAGATATTGCGAAATATTGTGAAATATTGGTTCTGAACTGCTTTCTGACAGCAACATGTAGGATCGTGTGCAAAATACCACTAAACACTATCTCAGGAATCCCCCGTGATAACCTGGTAACCTGGGTTTAACATGGTGTGTTGTAAAAGAGTAGACATGTAAAGGAAGGAGCGGATAGATGCAATATTAATGTATCAACCAACAGTTATCAGCCAGCAGTCCAGCCGCTGTAAGGGTGACCCTCAGCTATATGATCCCCAGACTGAACACCCTGTCTTCTCTTGGTGAGAATATATATCAAATATAGACTCATTTATGCCCCCTCCTCCCAAGGGACATACCAGAGGAGAATGGTGTGTGTGTGTGTGTGTGTGTGTGTGTGTGTGTGAGAGAGAGAGAGAGAGAGAGAGAGAGAGTGAGGTGGGGTGGATTTGTGGGGGGTGGCTCCTGAGCATAGCCAGTACGGTGCTGCTGCTGCTCTTGACTGCTGAGTGGAAGGCAAGTCTGACACCTAGTGGTCACAGTCCAGAACTACTTTGAGGAATAGGCCAACATTGAAGCAAGTCGTGAAAATTTCATTTTTTTGTGAAATCTTAATCAACTTGAGTAGCAGCCAAGCTACTAGTCTAGTGGATGACATTCAGGCCTGTTGTTTACCAGACAGCCTCTCATTTCTGTTAAAAACACAGAAACAGAAGAGACTAGATGAGATTTAAGTTCTGGAGAAGAAAGTGGAATTAACTATAGGAACTTCAGACGTCCAAAGTGAAAGCTGGAATAAGACAAAATTAGAGATTTAGGTTTGCACTTGTTGGAACAGACAACTAGACCTTATTAGAATGAGATTCTTCAATCAGCCAGGGCAGCAGTCATGTTTCCTACATTTCCCACTGGTTTTTCAGGTGCCTTCACATGCTAACCTCTATCCAGCTGAGAATATTGCTGCGCCTTAACACCATAACATAATACATTCAAATAAGCAAATAGTGTCAAACTGCCCCACCCAGCCCAGAGGTCAGAACTAGGTGTCTAATGAATAGCAGAGCTCACAGTGACAACAGAGGAGAGGTAGAGAAACATCACAGGAAGCGCACTGAAGAAGATGGAAGATGCCATGCTCTGCAGTTCATCAATAAAGCAATGTAACAATTACTGTAAGATGATACTGTAACATGTTAAAGGTCTTTCATTCATCTGAAACTACCCACCGTATTCCAAAGAATGAACAAAGCATATTCTCACATTGGTATAAAAAGCATTGGATGCAGGGATTGGAAGAAAGCGTCTTAACATATTAAAGTAGTGAACAATGCAGTTTAAGAATCAACTTTGATGTTGTGATGCCATTCACCGGCGTGAGTCAGATATCAGACGATGTGTCCGCACACCTGCTACCGTCTGAGTTAGTGACGGAAGCATCTGACCTTTGACCTGTGCGGAGAGCGTATCTTATCCTGCTCCAGACCACTTCAACCGCCCAGACCACAGTAATGAGGAAGGCCTTCAGCTGCGGGAGGTGACCTACCTGTCACACTGGGACACCTGCTGTCTTTATAAAGTGACCAGTCTTTGCAGTGTAGTGCATTCCCAAGGTATCTTCTATGAAGCTGCTCCCGAGTGTTCTCCTGAGCTCCTCTAGCCTTACACTGCACGTGCTCTGCAGAGGCAAGCAGAACATTTTCATTGGTGTCAAGTGTCAAAGCTTCCCGTGGTAAGTGTGTTCGTTCGGACCTAACCATTTCTTTGCGTGGCTGATTTTGTAGGATAAACAATTTGTGCGTTTGTGTCCCAGGTTGTGTGCTGCTGACTAGGTGGCCCAAGGATGTGCCTAGCTGTGTGGTGTATGCTGCTCCTGTTGCTCTGCCCCGGCAGTATGGAGATGGTTGTGGAGAAACCCAGACGGTACCTATTGACTCTCGTGTTTTTTTCTGTTTAATTGGATGCCACGTTTGCAATACTGGCAATTAGAATCAGCATCAGTGTCAAGTTTGGCAGCAATTTTAGATTTTATTTGCAGTCGTAGTCAATGGATTACAATGTTGATTAGTTGTAGTATATAATTGTTGTCACATTTTAATCCATATTTCATTTTCATAAAATGTCCATATAAATATTAATTTTACTTTTCTTTTTTACTCTTCTGTTTCTTTTTGTAACACCCATATATTTATTGGATTAAGCCTACTAAAGGTTTCCAAACAATTTTCAGAAAATTCCCATGCATGAGGGAAGGACATGCATGATTTGTTTAGAAGAGATTGAGTGAAAAGGAGGCAAAACATGGAAGGAACAATAGAACATAATTATTTGAGGTTTGTTGTCAGTTTAGTTTTTGTTATTAACGTAGAATGTAATTAGCACATGATTTTTTTGTTAAAATGCTTGACTAAAACAGTGAACTAACCCTAACCACTTGTTATTGTGTATATATTTCACAATACCATACCGCTTAAATTTGCTATGAACTATTGACATTCACTCAACACTGTTTCTGTCAGATGGCATACGTATGAGCCAGAACATCAAGGACAGAACACCATGGAAAAGCTCAAAAGGCACTCAGATGGGACGTTTACCAGTGACTTCACCCACTACCTGGACAAGATCAAGGCTAAAGACTTTGTGGAGTGGCTGGCCAGCACCAAACATAAGGGGTGAATTGAAATAGATTTTATAGAAAACTTTATAACAAAAGAAAAGAAAATATGTGATGTGCTGTAGATTACAGACAACTGCATTTATGAAAAATGAAAATGTATCGTTTGCTTATATTGGAGAACAGTTTTTTTTACATATAGTAGTTTACATAGTATATGTTGAAAAACCTATACATTTTTTAAGAGAGGCATCACACATAGCAGTACAGTTTTAGCTCATTTTTTAAAGCAAAAATGTGTGCTTCAGGGTGATCCCACATCTCCACATAGACAACCCAAGATAATATGATAATACAGAGTCCTCATCACTTCTTTACATTGTCCAGCATTATAAAAGAGGAATTGTCAGTCCCTGTCTCATCTTACTTGTTATCATGGAGTGTCAAAACACACTCAAATAATAATTTTTCTTTCTTTCTAAACTCCAATATTTATTTTTTTTCAATGCAGAATAAAAAGCAAATTTTTTCAAAGACATTTTTGCACCCAGGTCTTCGGGGTTTCTTCTTTCAATTTTCTCCAAAATCCTAACTGTGAATGTTTGTGTATTGCAATTGAGTTTGATCATTACTTTCAATGCTATTCAAATAAAATAATATGGCATTATATTATAAAGTATGTCTTGTACCCTTTTGCGGACTGTTTAGTGTACATGATCATCATATCACGATAGAGGATTAGGTAAAATGTGGTTGGTATTGCCCACCCTTTATACGTACATAGAGCTGACCATTAGTGGGCGCTGTTGTTCAGTAAATGAAAAGCAGGCAGCCAAAAAAGGCTCAACGCAGGCATGCTGATTTGGGAATCCAAAAATTGCCAGTGTGTGGGTGTAAAGGCATCTGTTTTGCTTCCTTCCGCAACGAAAACAGTATACATACTAACAGCATGCACTGCACAGTTATATTACATTACTACACAATAAATGATGCAATGAGGCATCCGGAAAATACTAAGGAAACAACTAATACAGTTTTATGATTCTGTAAAAGGGAGGGGACTGGTGGAGTGGAGAGGAGAGAGGAGTGTGTGTGTGTGTGTGTGTGTGTGTGTGTGTGTGTGTGTGTGTGTGTGTGTGTGTGTGTGTGTGTGTGTGCGTGTATGTGTGTGTGTGTGTGGGGGGGGGTTGTGTCTACCTCGTTTCTCATTGAGAAATGTGGGCTGTATGAGGTTGCAGCTGTGGTGGGGGTGCGGTGGGGGCTCTTGGCTTCTGGCCATTGCTGTGATGGAGAGCTCCCTCTCTGGGCTCCGTCCTCCCTGCACCGTCTGGCTCTCTGGGGACAGGGAGGCCAGAGGAAGGAGGTAGGGAGGGCGGGAGAAAAGGAGAAAAGGGGGGAGCACCAGCACAGCACGAACACAACCCTCTGATCCCAGTTAAGGGTTTAAATAGGATCAGATAGTAGGAAAACCCCTTCCGATGCTGAGAAAGTCGCACTCACAGCCTGCTTGACATTTGGCAAAGCTGCAGCAAAAGGGATGGGGTGAGATAGAAGAATGGGACTGGGTACCGTGGGTAATAATATAGGTCTAAAATAAGCATTGGAATATGGAAGTTGAAAAAACAAAGCCTTTGCATGAGCTTTTAGTGAAAGAACACAGTTGGCAGCATTGACGCAGCACGAAAAAAACGAACTAGAGATTAAACTAAGCTCCCTCGCTGATCACTGGAAGAAAAATGCTGTGACACGTTTAAACAGTATAGTTACACGTTCAGGTCTACCCACAGATGCTATGTGGCAGAATTCCGAGAGGGGAGGAGAAGGATGGAGGGGGGGGGGGGGGGTGTAGGTGTGGCTGTCTACGAATTAGGTCGAGCTGCATATAAGTCTCTCGTTGGCACACAAAACACATTTTCATGGCTGGGTCGAGGCTGTTCTCCTGCTAACTACCCCTAGGGAGCAATATGGCATGGGCCGGTGATGCTCCCGTCATCAGCACCCAGGACAGTTTCCCCAACACTGGCTGCCAGCACTGGAGCTGCACCCTCCCAATTTCGTGAAATAAGGATGCGCGTCTGTATGAATGAATTTTTGGTGTGTTTTATTTGGTGCGCGGCAGCCGGTGTCCCACTGCTGTGCATGGGCGCAAGCTGATGTAGGCAATGGGCCAAACTGGGAGTGTGCTGCTGACTCAGCCTCGACTGCTGCATTAATTTATCTGCACTGCAGTGCTCCACCGCTCCCTTCTTCCCTTCCCTCCCCCTCCCTTCCTCATTCCCTCTCACTCTCCCCACCTCACTGCACTCTCACACAGCCATCCTTGCAGCAGGGGAGAGAGGCAAGGAGGAGAGACGGTCAACACAAGAGAGGGACCAGGTTGCCCACTCATAATTGTGTGGAAGATCAGAGGAGGTAGAAGAAAAAAAAAACATTTCATGCAAAAATCCTGGGAGATGGAGGAAAAGCGGGGGATGAAAGAGTTGCTGGGAGAGGAAACCAGTCCATGTGACTTGAAGAGAGAGCCAGGGAGAGACATTTCTGTCATGTGAAAAAAAAGGAAAGGGAGTAAGAGAGGGGAGGGGCTCTATGGAGGATGTACCATGTATTCCCAGAATATCTGTGCACTGTGTGTGTGTGTGTGTGTGTGTGTGTGAACAGTAGGACAGGACAGCTCCTTACATCATTCACATACAATTCCATCTAGTCTCCAAAAACATTTTAATCCCCCTCCTTTTCCGTCTTGAACACACACAGATCAATATCCTCCTGCATGGCCAACTCAGCCCTATTCACACGAGGTTGTGAGGTTATGTGGAGACGGTTGCAACAAACATACCCCTAGGCTGTTTACTTTCCAGTGTACCACCAACAAGAGCATCACGGTGCAGCGACACAATGGGGCTATGGTCCATCTTCCGCCTGTGAGGGGGATGTTAACATGGGGCTTTTAACAAATTCAATACGTCCATTACATTTGAAAGGCTGCCTTTCAGCAGGACTCTGTTACCACAGCGCCACTCAGCTCCATTTCATAGTTTGTGCTGTAATCCACTTGCATCCAACAGACAGCACCACAAAAGTAAGATAATCCACACAAAATGGTGACAGACCACTATTTAAAGTGGCAACAATGGATCTGAAATGTGTGTGAAGGAGAGGAAAAAATCCTGATGGGCATCAAGTCTGTTGTAAAAGACGACTAAAGGTGTGCAATGTTATCAAAACTGAACATTTCATTAAGAAAGCAACACGCAGGTTGTAACTGGAAGGCTGCTTTATTGGTAATAAAAAGGTTCGTGCTCAAATGAAGACAATCTTTCATATGTTCTTACTAAGAGTCCAAGTGGTTGTGCAACACACCATCATATTGTACTGTATATCCTCTTTTATCACGGTGTCAAATGATAACAACAGTTTGAAAAGCACTTTTTAATTTTTCAGCAAAAAGAAAAAACGCCCATAATAAACCATGCTAAAAAAGAATGAGTCCTATAATCAAATATTGATACAAAAATAAATTTCAGATGGAAAGAACAGAAATATAGAAGGCAAGCTGCTTTTTCACAAGCCAAGTGGGTGACACACATAGCACTAAGAACAGGACATTTTTGAGTTAGCTGTTTTTCTGTTAACATCACACACTGTTGAATATCACGATGAACTGGGGTGTCTGGATGATCCTCCGGCAGTATTTCTGACTCGACGTCCCTGATTAATGTTGTGCTCCATATTATCACCCCCAAAAACCTCACCCTCCACAGTTTGGAAACATTTCTTTTTAGTGTGGCATCGTCGTCCAAATTCGCAGAAAAAGCAGAAAAAAGGCACATGCCATTGAGTGGAACAACACTAGAAACAAACCATTCGACGAAAGAAATGTGAGGATGAGAAGCAAGAACTCTGTTGTATGCATGTCGAGCTGTAACGGCACTGATGTGTGGGTATGGGAAAAGGCCCTGGGGTTAGGTGCCATCGTCAGGTGGATGAGGCAGTCACACCAGCTGACGTCTTCTGGGAACAGATCACTGGATAAGTTGGCGGGCAGTGAGGAGAGTTGTCTGTGTCGTGTTGTGTGTGTGTGTGTGTGTGTGTGTGTGTGTGTGTGTGTCCGTGACCGTGGGTGTGTGTGCTGTATATTCAGTGCAAGTGAGAGATATGACAGTGAGTGAGAAATGTGCTGGTAACATTATCCTTTCATCATGATCAGGCTACAATCCATGGCAAGCAGCTCCAGTAACATCGCACATGAGCTAATTCCCCAACATAGAAGGGTGCTGGACCAACCAGTTTTAGACATCCACTGAACGTGTTGCACATAAATCAAATGTGACAAACAGTGTTCTTCTGTTTAATGTATATACATATAGACATATATGTATACATGTATATATCTTTTGTATTATATAATATCTATATTTCATTCAATTTCCGTCAACAAAGTGAAAAGTGTCTCAAAAAATCCAAAAGGTAACAAATGTGACAAAGGGCATAGCTGGAAGCCATTCTATATTATTGTTATTATTAATTTTTTGATTATTAGTAGTAACTTTTTAAAATTCCGTATTTACAAAAAAACACAACAAAGCATGCCGATAAAATAAAAGAATATAATACAGTATTTATAGTTTCTCTCAAAAAGTTCATTCTTTTTCAGCGATTGTGCCATTTACATCATAGCCTGCACTGTACATATATTTGTTTTTTCTGTTTTTTTTTTTCCAAGTGTGAATGTATCATTCTAAAACATTACATCCAAGATGAACATGGGTAAATTGGATGGCGTTATTCACTCCTCCTGTGGTTCTCATTGGGAATGTATTTGGTTTCAGTATGCAGCAGCCAAACTGATTCGGAGACCTCATATTGTAAACAGACCTCAGGTATTGTTACAGACAGGGGGTTCTGGTACAGGCAGTGTTAAACACACCAAATGGCATTAGTGGTGTGACTGTGGATGCCAGATATATGTCTAGCCATCCGTTTGTAAATAGGACCATCACTCCAGTGTAGAAAAGAAACGGCAGGTATACCTAAGGAGGCAGTTGTGTCTCGTCTACCACTCGACAGAGCCCCGGTTTTTCATGAAAAAGACCCACAAAGCTTATTGTACAACATAGCTACGTTGATGTGAGGCCTGCTGATGTTCTATCTTGAGAAGTGTAGCTTGTTTCTGCTTCCATCTCTGGCAGATTCTTCTGTAGCGGGTGACAGCATTTGAAAGCCTGCAAGTATGTGAAAAGATGGTGCGAGCCTGGGTCCAACACCACACAGTGTTTAAGAGGTCCCACAAAAGCACAATGATACACTGACAAACATGGGACTTTCAGCACTCCGACTCAGACCAAAGCACTATTCTCTTCCCCTGCTCTTCTGTCACTCTTGGTTTCTCTCTGGTTCTCTTGGCAGTCAGTCTAAAACCTTGAAGGGAGGGGCTCTACCTCTTAATCGGTCCATGTATACTGTATTATTTATCAGCCGTACACCTCCATGAAATATCATACTCAATCCATTTTGTTCTACAGTCCAAACCACAAGCTCTTCATGGCCATCCGCCTACCATACACACATGTTGGGCATGACAAGGCATGTCCTTGTGATATTCCCTGCTAGGTCTGCTGTTTCAGATGGTCAGCGTCACACTCTCACTGATGAAAGCCTTGTCTGAGAATGATTGCATCATAAGGACATCTGAGAAGGACATCTTCACGTTATTTCTAAAGCTGGCAACTCAACGTGAAAAAGGCTATCTAAGACACAACTCAATGCGAACTTCTAACAGGGGAACTGACAGAGGACAAAAGAGGAAATGTAATGAAAGGAATCTGTGAAAGTAACGTCTAGTGTATCTACCTAGAGGTGGAGGTCAGCTGTTTCAACCTCCACCCCTCACCTATCTACCCTCCCTGACAAAATACCTACTGCTATCCCTTCCCCAGGAACTAAAGCATTAGAGGGGATGTCTGGTGCCAGATATGGACTCCTTGGCGTGAAACATCGCCTGCTCTCATTGCTTTGACAGGGACCACAGGTAAAGGAAATGACTGTTGGATGCATGTAAGTAAACAAAGAGATGTAAGCCCCAGATTTGGTTCAGTTCTCCCGGCCATCCAAATCTGTGCGTCCTTGATGTGAAGATATTCCGACTCCTAATACTCATATACTCCTTTCTCCAAAGTATATGCTTAATATTCAGAGCAGCAAAAAAAAAACGGTCTAGTTTTTGTTGGTTAATGCTCCAACTGAGCATTTGCTTCTGAGTGCTTACGTCCTTCATTCACCTGTAATTCTGATGATGGGCTGGATTAAAAGATTCCTCAGTTGGAAAGCAAAACCAGTGAAGGGCAGGATCATACCACTATCATCCCCCAATATTCTATATATCATTTTCCATTATCATCATTTTCCAGTTATAGTTCTCATAATTTCCCCAGCCTCAAACTTATAGTCAAGCCACTGCAGTGGTCTGAGAATTAGTGTCTTGTGGACTATGATTACTCATGCATGATTCCTGATCAAAACATGCCTTCATGCAAGTCATTTTCTATGCATTGAACGAGCACAATAATTATTATTTATCTGGAACTCTGAGCAAGTCTCCTTCAGCCCAAGTCAAAACAATGACTAATGACCCCTACCCAGTCAGTGTGAAAGCCCATGTAGAAAATGTCTTTTTCCAATGTCAGTATAACAAAGAGGAGATGAAAAGACTAGTGACATGGGCTAAATGTTATCTTTTTTGCTGCTCAAATAATGTAAAGATGCAAGTATACTCAGCACAAACAAACAAAAAACTTTGTCTATTATTCTGGGTTTCCCCTCCCTCGCTAGTGTTTCCTTCCTAGCTAAACTTGCTTGGTTGATTATTGTTTTCTCCTTGATAAAGACGGTAAACTTAGTGTTACAGAGCCTCCCTCAGACTGCTAAAACAGTTCTAGTGGGGTCTGTACAATCCAATCCCGTAGAGGTGGACTTTTGCTGCGGGGGTCCACGCTTGGTGGTGGCAGGGATTTCGCAATTTTCCAATCATCTAGCAGAGATTTCTGTCCCTTGGCAGTTGGTCCCCAAAGAAACGTGTGTCATTGGCCAGCACACTTTAAGTCATTATTTCTGGTTGTTCCTCATTTCTAAGGACTTGGTCACTATGCAGCAAAGTTCCATGGTAAACTGATTGTGTTTGGTTCAGTTGTCTTCGACGACATAAGAAACCATGGTGCCTCAGATGTATTTGAGTCTGTAAACTTTTTTTTTTGTGTTTTTGTTGTTTTTTTACTTGCAAATGATCACTTTTTGTACATTTGTTGGGGTTTGTTTGGGCTCAGAGTCTCTTCTCACTATGTGTTATTGGATTATGAAAGTCGCTGAACCCTAACACTTGGATTCCCGCTCATCTTTTTGGTTTCTGTCCTTCTCATTCCTGCCCCCCTTCTCCTCATTCTCCTCCTGCTTCTCCTTGTCAGGTTTGGTCACGCTGTCGTAAGAGGGGAGAGAGGCCGTGGAGGGCGTGCTCTCTTTCTTGTCTTGGTTGGTCCCGCCATTCTCAAGCTTATTGTTGGTGAAAGTTTTCCGCTTGAAGATGATGCCACGTCGGATGAGGTGAGAACGGTAGGCATTCTGGATGACCCTGGCAGAGACGTCCTCCTGTCTGCGGCGGAGGGTGGTGGTGATGGGTTCGTAAGACACCTTGGAGGGGTTGGCCGCCACAAAACGCTCCTCCATTTGCTGCCTCAGCATGTCTAACTCGCCACTGTCACCCAGCACACGTTTGGTGAAGGCAAACAGGATGTCCAGGCAGTGAATGCGATCGCCGCTCACCATGGGCAGATCCATGGCGATTAGCTCAATAGTATTGGGCTTTGGCACTCGAAGTGGGTGCTCCAGTGTGTCGGCAAAGTCAGAAAGCTTGGCAAAGGTTATGAATTGGGAGGCGGTGGGGTCAAACTTCTCCCAGATCTCATAGAAGGTCTCAAAGTCGTCCTCACTGAGCGGGTCTGCGCTTTCCTCTGTGGCCACACTGAAGTTCTCCAGGATGATGGCAATGTACATGTTGACCACAATGAGGAAAGAAATAATGATGTACATGACAAAGAAGAATATGCCCACTGAGGGGTTGCCACAGTTACCCTTCACTGTTGTACCAGGGTTCTCAAAGAGGGGATTGCAGTCTGGAGGGTAGTTTAGGATGGGCAGCAGCAGACCATCCCAGCCAGCTGACGTAGTGATCATGAATAGGCAGATCATGCTGTTACCAAAGGTCTCAAAGTTGTACATGTCGTCTATTCCTGCTCCATGTTTTACATAACCAAAGTTAGACATGCCAAAGATGGAGAAGATGAACATGACCAGGAAGAGCAGTAGGCCAATGTTGAACAGGGCTGGCAGTGACATCATCAGGGCAAAGAGTAAAGTCCGGATGCCCTTAGCTCCTTTGATCAGACGGAGGATACGACCGATACGAGCCAACCTGATCACCCTGAACAGGGTCGGTGACACAAAGTACTTCTCAATAATGTCAGCCAGGAACATACCTGGGGAAAAGAAAAGAAAAAGAAAAAATAATAAAAAGAAAAATAAATGGAAAGGAAAGGAAAGGAAAGAAAAAGAAAAGCAAAGGAAAGAAAGAAATGAGAATACAGTCAGCAATCACGCTTGAACCAGATATTTGACCCTCTTTACTGTTTTGGAGTCTGTGTTAACATCTTAATCTACGGTCTGCATTGGGACTTTAGGGGAAAAAAGATTGTGTATGTTGGGATTATCTGTACAAGTCTCAATCAAGATCAAACTGGCCTACCAGACATTAACCATGATCTAAAACTAATAGACTCTTAGAAATGACACCTTCTGCTCCCTGTTTTCCTCCTTCCTCACTCACCGACAATAGACAGGATGACCACCACCACATCAAAGATGTTCCAGCCATTGGTGAAATAGTAGTGGCGAAGGGCAAAGAGCTTGAGCACAAACTCAGTAGTGAAGACCACAATAAAGATGAAGTTGACCCAGTAGAGGACGTTCTCCGTCTCATTTGACTGGTCGTCTGTTTCCACCATCATGGTGACCATGTTGAGGCAGATGAGGATCATGATGGAGATGTCAAAGACCTGCTGCGTCACAAAGTCAAACACCATGCCCTGGATCTTGTTCTAAGAGGGGAAAAGACACAATTTAGATGAAGTCAAGATTACTCTATGGAGCCATATTGATGCATACTAAATCCCAATGGTTCAATATCAGTAACCGTGAGAAAGGGAACATACCTGTGGTCTAGGAATAGGTTTTTGTGGCTTTTTGGAACCCAGTTTTTTCATGGCATTGTAGTACTTCTTCTGTTCCTCTGTCATGAAGATATCCTGACCCCCAAAGTAAAGGGATGCACAACGATTTGGTTACAATCAACTTTCAAATGGACACTATTGGAGCATGCAAAAAAGGGAGGAGGCAGAAAGGCTCTTATCTTTTTCTTCTGCTGGTTGAAGTTGTCAATGATCACACCAATGAAGAGGTTCAGGGTGAAGAAGGAGCCGAAGATGATGAAAATGACAAAGTAGATGTACA
This sequence comes from Hoplostethus mediterraneus, assembly GCA_034670385.1. NCBI lineage: Eukaryota > Metazoa > Chordata > Actinopteri > Trachichthyiformes > Trachichthyidae > Hoplostethus > Hoplostethus mediterraneus. The sequence continues at coordinate 18,992,038 of JAXDDW010000001.1, read as the reverse complement.
TGTAGATGTTGTCTTCATAGATGGGCTGGTCTCCCACCTGGGAGAGAGGTACAGTGTGGAAGGTACTGTAATATATCTTATTAGGACAACTGAAGTCCTTCAATCCAGATAGAGATAAATGAGCATTACAATACTTATCGAGGACAGAATGAATGTACCTTTCTGGAATCTACAGCCGCGTACATAATGTCCATCCAGCCTTTGAACGTAGCCTTTCAAAAGAGAGACACGATTAAGTACATTTGTGAGAACCCAAAACAGATAATACATTATATATTATGAAAATACTCAAAGAATACTCAAACTCAAACCGAAACTGATGTATGTCCTGTGGTAGAGCTTGTGCATGGAAAGAAACAAGTAGATGAAGAAAAGGGTGTGCAAAAAACACAATCATAAAAAACATACACAGTGGACACAAAACAGCTTCAGAGCACTGTGAAAGCAAATAGAGGGACAAGTGAGAATAAAAAATCCGGTGAAGCACAGAAAGTGAAAAGAAAACAGAGACAAGTGTACAGGAAAATGAGAGAAGAAACAGAAGTTAACAGGTGAGAGAAAAATAGTCGGAGAGAGGAGAGACGGAGGGACGCTCTCACCACTTGCAGCAGGGCCAGGTAGCCGGCGCCCACATTGTCAAAGTTGATCTTGACGTTCTTCCACCTGACCTCAGTAAAGTTTTGCTGAATGAGGGCCATGCATTGTGTCTTGTTGTTGACCACGTCCACCTCAAAGTACTGCTCTGACGTCTCGTTAAAACAGTAGTAGTACTTGCCCGCAAACAGGTTGACCCCCATTATACTGAAAATCAGCCAAAAGATGAGGCAAACCAGCAACACATTCATAATGGAAGGGATGGCACCCACCAAGGCGTTGACTACCACCTAGACCAGACCAGGGAAGACAGGATATGACAGTGTGAGAACCTGGAAACAGACATCATGCATTCAACCACTCTAAAGGGACACTGCATATGGCTATGGCTTTACACTTAGAATTGGAAATGCTACTCAAGCTATTTTTACAGGTGACATTCAAGTAATTCAACCCTATTATCATCTCGCTTGGCCATATAGAGAAAACAAGCACTGAACGCCACTGTGCTGTGCATACTGAACTGTGGAGGATTAGGGGGAAGGAGAGCTGTATCAGTCCCATTCTAATTAGAGCAGCACTGATGTGACTCTGAGACGCTCTTTGATCTGATGAAGCATGCGGCTAGAATCGCCTAAGGGATGCTCAAGCATACATACACACACTCACACTTGCAGACAAACACACACACACACACACACACACTTATATATGTATATGCACACATACTGTTTCCCTGTAGTGATTTTATAAATCGTACGTCATAAACGACTGTGTGTTTGCCATACCACTATGCAGTGTCCACTCTAGCTACCCCAACCCTCCCAGACAGTCAATATTAGTCTTACTGACCCTTTTCCATAACTAGTCCAAATCAATACAATATTACTACAGAAGTTAAAACAATCACCTATAGTATATTCCCCACCACCACCCCAAAGTCTAGGCCTTTCTAGCAATCCAATCCAATCTCCCATAGATTCATCATAGCCAGTAATAAGCTCAGCGCATAGTGGACCGCTCACTACCGGTGTTAGGCAGGCCGACCAGCAGCTCTCAGGCAGACAGCTGAGCATGCATGTCTTTTGCAGACTCGTTTGTTGAGCCATATTCCCTCCTCATTACACGGACAGACAGGGAAGAGCTGCAGAGCAGGATTCTCTCAGCGTGTGCACGACCTTCACAGGTTGGCTCGCGTTGGCTCACTTGTGGTGCGTGGAAGGCGCAGTATTTAAAGATTAAGACTAAGTGCAATATGTGAAATACTAAAAGAAAACGGCTTTGGGATGATGAGTTTGTAGGAACTAGAAAATGCTGTCTTTCAGACACGGATTATTATGTCAAAAATACATTAACCATAAAAAATGCATGTAAAAAGTTTCTGACAAAATATAGAGTTGCACTGTTCTCAAATATTAAAATGCTTCAGGAGTTCAGTGTGATGAACCTCCCACTCCCCCCCCCCCCCCCCCCCCCCCACAGGAGCTCCACTGCACTCGCTGAGAGAATGGCTGTTTGCTCTATCTGAGGTACAATTTAACCACTTTCAAAAATTCATAGTGTTTGAAAAAGAATTGGGCCATGCTGTATGGAAAGCATTCTCAGAAAGAGGGAAAATGGCTTTCAAAAGTGCATAATGTGCATCGGCAATTAGATAGTACATGCGTGTTACATGGCATTGTGCAATCTCAAGAACCGCTCAAATCAATAAATAAATATATAGAGAAATGTGTGGATAGAGAGATAATGGCTAAAACATGACTTGCTTATGGGTCTGACAAGCCAATCGGATTTTGAATAGGTTGTATGGGTTCTGTCTGACAAATACCTACAGCTGAGACCAACGCCTAACACACCAATGACTCCAATGGCCTGTCGTTTCCTGTCGTTTTGACTACGAGGCTAAAACAACAGGCTATTGGAGTCATTGATCTGTAGCTCCTATAGTATGTGTTGGCTTGCGTCTCGTGAAGATGGGCCATTGAAAGAACTGGTGTTTAGAGTTGATATCCAAAGGCCACAGGATGACTAGCATCTTCTATACTATACTGGTAAGGTTAAAAAAAAAAAAAAAAAAGTAGATCATTGTCATTACAAAAGGTTTTGGTGCAGCTAAAACCTAGAACAAGCTCGTCAGGTAAAAAGGGATACACTGATGGCTAGTGGGTTGTGTCATTCCTGTACAATGCATTGCTCAAAAAGTAGGAATGAGATTACAAAGCAGCGTAAGAGAAAGAGAGAGCAAAGTATATCGTCAGAACAGCCCGTGATCATTGCATGTTAAGCAGTGCAATGTGTCCAATTAAAGCTGCACTGCTGGCTTGGCGCTGTTGAGTTGCATTGGCCTCTTGCGATCCCATCGTGCCATAAAACTCAAATCAGCGGGGATGTAAAAGTTCTCATCATTCTAACTCTCCAGAATCTCTTTCATATGGTGTCATCTCTCCATTCATGTACTTCCCTATTCATTTATTTATTGCTTTGACCTCAAATTTCCATTTTCAGTTCAAACAAAATGGCAACTCAATTGATGAACATCGATTTGGTAGTAAAGAATTTGTACAGCAGGATCGAATTCCTCTGTTTCTTTCACTTGCATGACTGGGCCACCCTCACCTCTCTTACCACGTATGCCCAATGAATGTGGTGATTCAGAGGGGCATTGGTGTTTCGCTAAGACATTCTGATAAAACAAATGTGCCATGATTAACAACCCCAAAAATGACAACACTGTTTTTGACCAGTCGAGTTTTTTCTAAAAAAACATGTAACAAAGTACAAAGTGTGCCTAATCAATTTTGTCTACACGTTCATTAGAGCATCCATAAAGCCTATCCAGGGCATAAAAGCATTGATGTCTGCTCATATGCAACGGCATCACATTTTAGCCGCTGGATATCTGGTATGAATGAGATTTCATTATGAGTGGAATTTTCAATTTCAGTTCATTTACAGTCAATCAACCCTCTGGATAATTGTCTTCTTCATCTGCTGGTCTGTCATTTTTGGGACATAATGTAGAGGGGAGACACATTGTCTGTCTAGGGTTGAGAGTGTTGTCCGAACGCTGTCGTGCTAGTCAACCTATGGGCCACCGCCCACCCAGACCCAGATCTCAAAGACAGAGTTTAACTGGGCCAGTTGTTGCCTCCCAGTTTCACTTCCTGTGGGAGTGGAAGGCAACAGGAAGCCAGGGCCTGCTGTATGCGCTGTGTGGTGCCATGGCATGAGAGCAATAATGCTTTGTGTGAAATGGGCAGCCTAGCATATTTCCTAAGCTTCTGCCTCCAGGCCGACACAGTGATAACAAAAACTTATTACGAGCACTATATCTGGACCATGTTCAAACACAAACAAATGCCAGAACAATCACAGTACTACTTTTTGTTTAAGGCATACTTTACGTTGAACAACCTGACTGGGCTTGCCTCCAGAATGCACTGTTGGCAGATCAGTCGGTCGGACGGCGTGACCCAAAGTATTGACACTGGCAGAAGCTTAACAAATATTTTCCTCCCAAACCCACAACAATGTGAGTGTGTGGTTTCTGTCTCAGTCCCTGATGCAGATAGATCCTGGACAAGCAGGAGAGAGTGTGGTGACCCTCCAGCGGTCCGTCCCAGCCGAACTGGGTCGAGATGGAGTGAGCAGTGGAGGGATAAAGGGGCGAGGAGGAAGAGGGAGAGGGGAGGGGTGGCTTGCTGCACAGTGCTGCACATGTGGGGGCTGAGGGGGGAGGTGGGGGAGGGACTGAGGTGAAGAGGACAAGCTCGAAACTAGAAGACAAGGCAACCAGTCCAAGGAGAGAGAGAGAAGAAAAAAAGAATGAGATCAAGAGAGCATGAGAGAGAGAGAGAGGAGGGACTACGGGTGACAACAACCAGGTGCAACCTATCACTACCACCAGTCACAGAGACGACCAATCAGATCTGTGCATATTGGGAACAGATGGCTGAAGCAACCAGAGGTACTGCCAAGGCAAACTGCTGAATCTGTGCTGCTGATTCCTGCCGTTACAAATGTGACAGCTTCCTCTGAATGGCCGTTTAGCAGCCATCTTGTATGGAGAGTTTTGGTTGTGACTGGAGGTCAGAGGTTTTGGTGTGCTGCTGCTCCCTGGTTCCTGCTGGTTGTTCAATGTGCCAAATGCATTGAGGGATGGTGTGAGCTGGGGAGGGGGGGGTTAGGGGAGCAGGGGGACATGTGGAGGGGAAGGGGGGGGGGTTCTCGATTAAAAGCAGTGGTTGAGAATCAGGCCAAATGAACAGCTACTTGTTGGTTCAAATGCTCTATGAGATGGCATGTAAGTTTGACTTGGTTAGCTTTGACCAATTTCGCATTCACTTTACTTTGGCCAATCAAAAATGAAAAAAATAAGATGAAGTAATTTCTAGTTTGTCGCTGATGTGATGAGGCAGCTTTGTGAAAAAATCCTTCTATGTCTCTTGGGTAATTTTTCTCATCAAACAAATCAATTCATACTTAGATTTGTTTTTTGTCTCAAAAATTCAATTGAAATACATTCTGCTGGTAATACAACTTTATTCAATCTTCCAGCTGCATCATGACTTGTTCTTTCGCGCTAACAAAGGCATGGTACAGGATTGTGCATGGAAAGGTGACTTCTTGTCTTTCATTTCTTGTTTGTTTGTTTTTTTTTATCCCCCAATATGACTTTGTAATTTTTGTCTTCTTATAAATAGTTTGGTTTTTGGATCAGTTCTAGCATGCTTTAAACTGTTGAATGGGCATGCGGAAGGATCAGCTGCTTAGCTTTGGATCTTACCCTCATCCCTTCAAAACGTGACAAGGCTCTGAGGGGTCTCAAGGCCCTTAGTGTCCTGAGTGATTTAATGGGCCCTAGATCGGAGTAGCCCAGCGCATTAGCTACAAGGCTGACTATAGACACCTACACAAAAACAGAGAAGCAAAAGAGGTTCCAAACTGTTAGAAGTGAGAATATTCACTAGGGAAGAGAGACGGCCCTGGCATAGGCGGAGAGTTGCTTGACATACACACATAAATCTATGCATGTATATACATATATAATATTGCATTTATACATGTATATACACTGAGAGAGAAGGTCAATGTTTAGTATAGGTTTTATGTGCGTAGTATTTTTTAGTAGCAGTAGGCCGTAGGGATTGTTTGTCTGTTATTTTGGGGCAGTTGACGCGACGTGAAAAGTCCTTTGTACCTGCAAAGAAACTTGTGGTTGAGAGAGAGAAGAGAAAGAGAGAGAGAGAAAGAGAGGAGATAGAGACATAAGACTCAAATCGAGGGTAAATTAGGCAGAAAAGTGTGCTACATGATTTAGTAAAGTTACAAGCGAAGGGGCTGGGGGAGCAGAGGAGGAGGAGTCGGGGAGGAAGGGAAAGAGAGGTTACCCTGCAGAAGGTGATAAAAACCCAACAGACTTGAGAGCCTTACCCTTGCCCCTCTAACATTGTCTCTCCATGTCGCTCTTGGGCTGAGGCATAAAATCCCATATAATTTAAGACAGACAAACTAATGGAACCTAAGAGAAAGAATACAGGTAAACATGTACAGGTGCGTCATTTTGCCATTTCTTTCTGACACATCATATATCATTTTCACATTGCATTTTTAGAATCAAACAGGAGAGCCACAGTCACATGAACCACACACACACACAAGAAACAGGGATGGAGGTTAAGGGCAGACCGGCTAGTTATTAGCACCGGACGGCACTGAAAGGACAGAAATACACAGAATACAGTCGAGTTACACACAGTACAGTTAACAGTTAACAATAACAGCACACAACCTCAAAGAAACTGGTGCAGCCCCTCATCCCGCAGCAGCCACCGAGGCAGGGCCGCAGCCAAAGAACGCTCCTCAGGGTTAAAAAGAACTAGGCTCGCTACGGCCTCGGATAAAGTCATTTTAGGATTTCTATGTACAGTACTGCATACACTGCCATTCACGCTATTTAGGCCTGAGTTATGGTTTTGTCATTAGGAAGGCCCCTAGAGGCCTGGGCCATATCGCTGATCTAAGCTAAACACATAGTATTGCATTGTTAACAAAGGAGGAAATGGACTACGGGGAGTGTGGTCAATAAGCTGCACTTACGCTCCGTGTGGAGGCCGTGAGGCTGCTTAGCCCTGATGACGTCACCTCCAGTAAGCTAAGACTGCCATTAGAGGCTGTCTGCTGTACAAGGAAGCATGGTAGAGAAGGGTTCTTTGGCTGAATGTGGGTTTTTTAAGAAGGCCTACTATACGGTAAATAGGAGTGGGCATGTGTGTATGCATTAGAATTGACATAAGCTCAAAAAAAATTCTTTTTTTTTTTGAGAAATTTGAGTATTTAAGAATGAGCATATCCCTGATCAGAGGAATCCCTGGTAATAATTTGGAGTATTTCTTCACCATATTTCCAGAACTGCAAATTTCTGGGTGGGGACTGGCGGGACTGAAACAGGGAGAGTACCAGTTCCTTAGGAATAAGGAATATATCAACAGTGAACACGTGAAAGCACCTCCAACCAGCCACCGACACCAACCGGTCAAACTCACCGCAAGAAGTACACAACATCCAAAGCTTACCAGAGTCACGGAGGGAGGATTCTAACAGGCAAAATCTTCATTTTGACTGATGCCATTATCAGTGTAGATAACTTAGTTTCAACAATTCAATAGTGGAGTCAGCTGTTAATCTGTATGGACAGCAGTGTCAGCATGGATTCAGACTTCTTACTAGTGAACATATGGAACATATAGTGAATTGTGTGAACTAGTGAATTGGAACATATACCCTCTGAAAATCTGAAAACACTTGCTTCTTGTTGGTGGCAGCAAACTGGGCAAATACCCTCTCAGGGGAAACAGTAAAATAAAGATTTTGCCTTGATCTACACTACAATGTTTGGGGTAGTTGTCACCTTCAGCCTGACCCTTTGGAGTGCCCCCCATTGGGGGAGCCTGGCCCCTGGCCCCCCGCTGGGCCGGCTGTGTGGTAGCGGCCTCAGTGCCTCAGCGTCCCTCTCACAGAGCTCTGCAAGGTAAGGCCAATGACATCTGGGGCTGTGATCCCATGATGACGACAGCACAAACCAAACGGAAACAAAACAAACTAAAACCAAAGAGAAAAAAACAACAACAACAAAACAATGACAATAATCTGAGTGAAAAAGAAAGATGAATGGAGTATGGTGGCTATCAGCCTCTCTTCACTCTCACATGGCTGCATATTACGAGTGATGTAGCTTAACCTAACCATTTTGTTATTAATGCATCTGAATTGTTACTCCAACAGTGTAATCAAGATATTTAAAAATATATTACTTCTTAAGTCCACTCCAATACCAATGTTACGTTTTCTTGCTATATGGACAATGCATACTATGTTTCAAAAACCTTCTTATAATAAAAAATCAGGAAGAGACGAATAAAATGGATAACAGAAAAATAGAGGAACACAAGAGGTATGAGGAGGAACACACTCACACCGACAAATACACCCACGCGCAGAGAAAAAATACAGGCCGGTCTAATGATGGTGCCCCCCTTCTGAGACCATGGACACGTTTCACCCCACAACACAGGACAGCAGAGGCACAGTCAGGCCACGACACAACCCCAGACTCCTCGGGCACAACGGTGTTGTAGAGGGGGAGCGCTAGTGAAGACCAAACTTACCGCTGGCCGCCTGTCACCCACCATCATTACATCTCAGCACAATATCACCACATTCCTGAGGTTACACTTTCAGGAGGGAATAAAAGGAGGATGGGGGAAGGAGGAAGGGGTGTGGGGGGATGGGGTGGGGGTGGGGGTGGGGGGGTGGGGGGTAGAAACTCTTGGTAACACGTTGACAGCTTGGGAAACGGAGCGCCCCGCACTGTCCCAAGGGTTTGGTTCACCAACACACCTACAGCTCAGGGGTGCTGTACGGGGACTGGGGGTTGGTGTGGGTGGGGGAGGGGGGTTACACTGCAGTCGTTTTGGGAGATAATAACAATAAGGGTGTGCAAGTGGGCGTCTACAATGGCAATTATTCTAGCGGGGTCAATAGAGTGTTGTGTGGTCATGATATCTATGTGAAGCGGGAACTGGAAATAGCGGTGTATTGATTCAGGATAACAGGATAAGGATTAACATATGTGTAGTTGTATCAATAGCAAGATGCACAAATGGATTATAAATGATGTGTACGTTATCCATGAGATGCAATAAGGGTATGATTACTGTCCATAAGGCTCTGGTTGACAAGATCTTATACTGTATCAACGTGGCAACCTCAGGCCATTAGTAGGAGTCCATTCACGGGCATTGGCCGAGGTGTTGGATACTGCAGAGAGGTGGTTAGTCCAAGGAGAAAGTCAGAACTCAGGGAAATTCTTCTTCTATCCAATCGTCTGCTCGTTGACACATATGCCAATCGATGCAGGTTAACAACATCGAAAGGGACTTGTCAAACTTGTCAAATTCAACTGTTTTAAGCTTCTAGCCATGGAAGTTCTGGTGCCATTAAAATGGAAATTCTCTTTTAAATCCATTATACTTTTATCAGCAAAATTGCAATCTAATGTTCTTTCTTCTCAAAATGAGTTAAACCAGATTGAATGGTGGTTGTATTCATTACTGCCGAAGAACAGAATGAAGAATGTTCCCTTTTCTGGTCTTTCACATACGTTTGACACGAGGAGCAGAGAAGTACACAGAGAGAAAAGACACGTATCAAACATGTGACAGGTCCGAGACAGCCGAAGACGTCTTTACAGAGACACATTTCTGACACCACCCCGTTAAGACTGAGCATGACTTGAATATGGGCGTAATCAATAAGCGTGGTTATCAATTGGCTGATTGTGTTCAAATTCAAATCGTTTGTCTTGTCTTCTGTCTCCAAACAATAAAATTGGTGTCAATTTGGACACAATAGCGAAACAGGCTACACGATTCGTTGCTTGTGGCACACCGGAGCGAGTGTCTTGATTCACAAGCAAAGAATCACCCTACATATTCAAGCATCTCAGGGTGACAAGAAACCAAGTAAAAATAGGGAATCTTTGCTTGATGGAGCTGTAAAGGATGATGCAGGCATGTGTGCACTTGATCTGGACAGACTGCGGGAGTCTTGTAAGATACGGTCCTGTTCAGTTTGAGTAGACCAAGTAGAGGGTCTTCCTACTGTGAACAGCATGCCCTCTCACCCGTTGCCTCCCATGAAGCAGATGTTCATTTTATAGCCTAACTGACCTCTCAAACCTAACCACACCCAGTAGACAACAATAGGGGCAACTCTACTTGAATGGAATTGCATTATATCTTATATATATACTATATATGGTAGCATATGTTGTGGTTCATGACCACCTAGTAAATGCAACAAATTAAATGCTTTTACATTAAAATTACAGCCAAAACTGTCAAATTTAGTATTAGAAAAAAATCTAAAATCATAGTTTTGCTTTTTAGGAGGCTGCACATGACAGGAAGTGATTTACCCCCTGAAGATAACCAATGTGTTGCCGTTGGACTAGGGTGTGGTTGAGGACCACTGGCTGCCCTTCTTCTCTAGACTACTACACACAATAGAGGACACAGGAGCTGGACTTACATCCACAATGAAGAAGTCCAGCCAACACCAGGCATTGGTGAAATATTTGACAAAACCATAGGCCACCCATTTCAGCAACATCTCCAGGATGAAGATGTAAGTGAAAACCCTGTCGGCGTATTCCAAAATGATCCGGATGGTTTTCCTCTGCTCAATGTACACATCTTCAAAGGCCTGTGGAGATACAGGAAGCATCAGTCAGCTATGGATGAAGAGGACGAGGGAAACATTACAGTTGATGACTTGATTACATTCCAACTAATGAAATTGTATACAGCGCTGAAGCTCAATCACAACTGAGCACTTCCAATGATTTACTGGACAGAAAAACATATCCCCTCTAGTTGAAATATTTCAGATATCTCTGCTGCTAATGTAGCTGTGCGCCGGTCCATGCTCTTATTTTAGTAGCGTTTGACATGCTGGAGAACATAGCCCTCCTGGCACCAGAAATAGATCCCCTATTTGATAAATGGTACAGTCCATTAATCACACAGGTGCCGCTCTGATGCTCCTGGCCCCTCCCCCAGCCCAGCCCAGCCCAGCCCAGCCCAGACCGACTGCTCCACAGAACGGCTTGTATCATCTTGTGCAGACACATATTTTATTGTCGCCTGTTTTTAATGTTATTTCTATCCTATGCGGTCTCTGTGTTTCCTTTCCTGTTAAAACAATGCTTACAAAGAGAGCCAACCTTTGACTTTTGAAGTCAGTCAGTGGTTTTTATTTTCCTCTAGTACTTTATGAAATTGTGGTCTCAAGGTTTTCCAATTTAAATTGCATTAATCATTAATCATTAATCATGTTTGATATATTTCTGTGAGTACAGAGGATGGTTGGATGGTGGCAGGTTTCCTCACCAGGGCGCCGCTACTGAGGAGGATCATGAAGATGATGAGGGTCTCAAACCAGTTGTGCTCCACAATCAAGTAGCAGGTCTTTCTTAGGAACCACCAGGGTTTCCCCCAGCCGTGAGTGATGGGCACGTCACAGCACTTATACTTGGCCACACAAGCTGAGGATATACAGAGGGAGCATTTAAGATATTAATAAAGACAGTAGAAAAATAATAATAAAATAAAAGCAATAAAATACAATGTAAACAACTGTGGTGTTACAAACACACGCCCCCGTCAATTTCAACACATGTTAAGTAGACTGTAAGAGTAGATAGATAGATAGATAGATAGATAGATAGATAGATAGATAGATAGATAGATAGATAGATAGATAGATAGATAGATAGATAGATAGATAGATAGATAGATAGATAGATAGATAGATAGATAGATTGATTTCCCACTCAGCCCTAGGGGAGTATCTGGTGCTGTGCAGTGGAGGTAATAGATGGGTGGTCTCACCATCTGTCCAGCAGGCGTCTGGGTCAAGGTATTCCTCCACCGTTTCCACAACCACCACCTCCTCCACATCTGGCTTGATGTCGATAGTGCTGCCCTCAGACGAACTGGTGTCATCCAGCTGGATATATACACACACAGACATGCATGCATGAATGATCATACACAGACACGCACACACACATATAAACATTTGCACACAACCAGGCACAAAGGAATTTCTAAGGAATAAGGCAACAGATCCTCTGAAAGCTCAGTTAAGCTTAATATCATCTGTAATCATCCATTAATTCCATCCATTTATACGGTTCAATCTTTTGACAAAACCTTGGAGTAGTATTTGATCTATGAGGCTTTACTATATAGAGATGAAGCCATAACAATACTGGACATTACATATCATCCACACAAGCATTAGTAAAATGGAAGCTCAAATGGCAGAGCGACTGCTCTGAGAGTCTTAAATGTGTTTTGCAAAAAGACACAGGTCAGCAGATATCCGTTTTAACCACAACAGCAGCCAGCTCCAGCCACTCTAGATGAATTAGCTGAGTAATGGAGTTGTATTAGTGTCTTGGCAGTGCAGAGTATCTGGCCACACCCATGGTTTTACTGCCCCAAGAGAAGAAACCTCACGACAACAGAAGAGTGGGAGAGTATTGCAACAAAAACAATAACACATGGACTACAGCATCTATTACCCTCATATGGTGCAATAAAAACAACATATACTTATTGAGTGTTGAATTATTAAGTGTTAAGCACACAGTGGTCTCCAGTTTTTGTTGTGTGCTATCCCATCACTGACCTCTTTGCTGTTCTCGTTGTCCGACTCGCTGCTGAAGTCCTCTGTATTGAGGTTCTCAAAGTCGGACTCTCCCACGGCTATCGGCACGCAGACAGTCAGGTTGGGGTTGTGGATGAACGACATGTGGTCCTCGTCAATCATGTACTTGCCCAAACTGCTGCCTATGCCGCTGGTGGTGCCGTTACCATTCTTGGCATAGTCCAGGTCACGGTTGATGTCCACCCCAGTGTGGTTGGCGATGCAGTTCAGCTTCTTGTCGTACATGTCGTCCAGAGGCTTCTGCTCGTCCTCCACGGGCGGCTTCTTCAGCAGGCTCGCCACCAGCAGCCGCACCTTCACCTTGACCCAGGCGATGCCTTTTTTGATGCGCATGACGGAAATCTGCAGGTTGTTGGGCTCACCGTCATCGTCCGTCGCCGCCAGGTTGTCAGCGCTGAATGAGCTCAGCAGCAAGGCAAGGAACAGGTTCAACACCTTTGGACACAGAAGACAGAGGACATCAATGACTGGTCGTCAAGTGGGAGATCTGGTAATTCTTCATTCATGACCAAACCCCCACCTCCAAAAAAAAAAACCCTCTACACCCTCACAGTTTGGACACTCACCACCAGGTTACCGATGACCATGACCATCATGAAGACGATGAGGCACATGGCCTGGCCCGCCACCTCCATGCAGTCCCACATGGTCTCAATCCACTCGCCGCACAGCACCCGGAAGACAATCAGGAAGGAGTGGAAGAAGTCGTTCATGTGCCAGCGGGGAAGCTCACAGTCCTGGGCGATCTTACACACACAGTCTTTGTAGCTCTTGCCAAACAGCTGCATGCCCACCACAGCGAAGATGAAGACGATGATGGCCAGCACCAGGGTAAGGTTCCCCAGAGCTCCCACTGAGTTACCGATGATCTTGATCAGCATGTTGAGGGTGGGCCATGACTTGGCCAGCTTGAACACTCTCAGCTAAGGTTGGCATGAGGAGAAGACAGCGAGGTGGGTGGGTGGGAAGAGGAAAATGATTTAGCAGAACACTCGCTATTACTAACTTACTACTTCACCTGGGGGAAGTAAGAGCACAATAAAGTCAAATTCAGTTAACGACTTCAGATGCCGACTTTAAGCTACACAATAAGAATACTCCACATGCTAACATACTAACTCCACATGCTACACGACATTGCCAAACAAATGTGGACGCCTGCTTGTCAAACATTTCATTCCAACATCATGGCGAAAAATATGGAGTTGCTCTAACAGCCTCCACTCTTCTCCTCTCCACTAGATGTTGGAACATTGCTGCAGGGATTTGCAGGTCAGGCCTCTGGGCAGGACAGTCAAGTCCTTCTACAGCAATCTCAACAAACCATTTCTGTATGGACCTTGCTTTGCTGTTGTCACAAAGTTGGAAGCACAGAATCGTCTAGAAGGGCCATGAAAAACAGCCCAGACCATTATCCCATTATATACATTAGAAGGGGTGTCCGCATGCTTTTGGCCATGTAGTGTATCTCCACTTAAGGGAGGGGCTAGAGGAATAGTTTACCAATCGGAATGACCGCAGCACAGACAGGCCCTCAACGTCAGCCAGAGCCAGCTCCACTAAACTCAACGTCACAATGAAGCCGTCGAAACAGTTCCAGCCCTCCTGGAAGTAGTAGTAGGGATCCATCGCCACCAGTTTGGCAAACATCTCAACTGCAAAGATCCCCGTGAACACCTGGTGGCGAGGGGGGAAAAAAACAACACAGATTATAACAAATGGATTTGGCTCAGATGTTTCAGCAGGGAAGCGAGAATTTGAAGCGTGACGGGTGGTGAAAGGCTTCCTCTGTGACATTTGCTAATTTCTTTTCTGTGAGTTGTGAAATACAGAAATCCATCACATTATTAATTACACCTATAGTAACTGATTAATGTACTGTAGGATGTGTGTGTGTGTGTGTGTGTGTGTGTGTGTGTGTGTGCCAGCTGCTCAGTAGGCATGGCACTTGTGATCTCGTAACAGCTCTAATAAATTACTGAAGGTCATCATTAAGCCCACACCATGGATAAACACACAACATAAAGATGTGTGTGTGTGTGTGTGTGTGTGTGTGTGTGTGTGTGTGTGTGGATGTGTGTGTGTGTGTGTGTGTGTGTGTGTGTGTGTGTGTGCGTGTGTAGGTCCCTGGTCCAAGACGATGACTCATATTGCATCAAGGTGACCTAGAAATGTGTACCTGTAACACCCCTTTGGCCTGTTCTGATGAATCATCCTGAAGCATAACTGGTGTATAAAGCATTTCTTACAGTGTTTTCAATTGTAGATCCACACCCATGCACACGTGAGCACACACACACAAACACACACACACACACACTGAGTGATTAATAATTGCTGTAACACCACTCTTACAAAGGATGTGTCATTTTTATCATCTTGTCATTATCAGTTTGTCATCTTCTTTGGGGCAACGCACTTTTGTGTTCCTTTTCAGCGCAACATAAGCTAACAGCGACGCGTACTGACTCAACGTACATGAACAAATCTCAAAATGCGCGTCGCCCCGAAGAAGACACGCAGGGCACGGCTCAGATTTACTCCGTGAAATGCTAATGGTGAAAATGGCCAGGGTGAGTTATCACGAGCCGTGATTCAGGCACCATTTTAGAGCAGCCCATCGATCAGGCTCCATGAAATATTAATGCAGGCCTCCCACCAGTCAGCCAACCAGCACAGAGGCACCGCAGCTCCACTCGGCCAGAGGAGACAGAGAAGGGAAGAGAAAGAAGAGAGGGTGTGTTGTGCATGTGCATGTGTCTGTGTTGAGGGGAGGGGGGTCTGTTCTGTGGGAAGACATGTTAAAGGCATGGATACAAGGACACAGTGGGGAGTCTGCTTTAAATTTAACTCTGAATCGGCAGTGAGAACCGCCAATTACGGGCCTAAAAATAACACCTGAACACAAGCAGAGGAGGTGAATCAGATAAATACAAATCACAACACACGTTCGCCGCTGCCACTCACCAGATTGCCCACTGCCAGCACTCCCTCAAACTGGGGGGTCATGGGGTAGTGCTCCATGGCCATGAAGAGGGTGTTGAGGACGATACAGATAGTGATGGCTAAGTCCACGAAGGGGTCCATGACAATCAGGTTCACTATCTCCTTGATCTTCAGCCACGTGGGGCAGCACTCCCAGATCAGGAATGTGTTAGAAAACTTATACCACCACGGCGGACACTTGCGCTGAGACTCCAGTTCTGAAGGCATAGCGCAGATCACACGTCAAAAACCCAACGTACTGACAGGCCTGAGCACACCACATGCAAAGGTATCGAATGATAGAAACTGTATGTATCTGGTACTGTTGGATATGCAAAGCAGATAAGCAGGAAATACATGTCAAACTAATCAACCAATGAGAGCAGCTCTAGGTAGAGAATTATGAGAGAGCAGGTTAAATAGCTGGGTTAAAGTGGCAGTACCCTCCACTAGTGTGTTGGTAATGACGCTCATGACACTGTTGGCCCGCTCTTTCCGCCCAAAGGAGGTATTGAGCTGGTCCACAGACACCATCAGGGAGCCCGACAGCTTCTTCTTCACCTCAACCTCAGTAGTGGGCTGTCAGGAGGAGAGGAAGAATCAAGCACCCATGGAGAGGACATGAACACCATCCCACAGCACCACCGGTGGCCGGCGGAGGGAAGTGCACAACAGTATCGGCAGGATAGAGTAGTCAGAGGATCAGTTTTTTGGGTGGGGGCGGGGCATGTTTCATTCTTTTCTATGTCAATACTGGTTTCAAGGAAGATGTGTGTGTGTGTGCTGCAAATTCATGCAGGTCTCAGCCAAAGTGGGAGCAGTGGTCTAGGGCTACTTGACCTAATTGTGTTCAAATGTAATTAGCTCAACCCATCTAAATAATAGATGGATAGTGAGATATTGTGCATGGAGCATTGTTTCTGCATGAATGCATTTTCAGTCCTGTCATGCAATAATGGAGTCTGCTAACATTGCAATATAGCCATTAGGTTACAACTATTTTATAAAATGTCCCCCAAATCTGGCCATTTTACGTCACTTGCAAATTTTACACTATTTTCATACTACTTTGAAACCATACAACTTATATTGCAACCATCAAGTGAGAGCAGTCTAAAAAGATCGTATGGGGGCAGGTAGGTCAGATCCATCCAATTGTCATGCATGAGCATGCACCAAGTCAAAGAGAAGGAGAGGAAATTACAGACACCATAGCCATTTTATCTATTTCTCTACATCATGCTTAATATTCTTTGGCTTTAAAGTTTAAATCTACCATGCTAACTAGCATGAGGACACAACTAATTCACTAAGGTTGACCGGGGAGAGTTTGGGACACAGAGAGAGGTAAAGGTAAAGACAAGACAAGGACAGCAGCCCTCCTTCGTTTGGTAATTTATCCTCACGTAAGCCTGACAGGATTTCGTGACACGCCGGTCTAAGTGAAGCTATGTGTTATTACCGTATGTATTAGGGAACGTTAGCTATGAGAAAAGCGTGTCTACAGTGCTGGTCCCCTCTCATCCACCACCTCCTACTGTACTTCTACCCACACAGGCAAGCAGAGGCCCTGGCTGCCTGGAGGAGGAACACATCAAGAGAGTACAGTAAAAGGACTGGAGGATGTTAACACATCATTATAAGCTGTTTGTAAAACAGTTAAGGAAAATGGTGTCTTATTAATAGACCGTGTTAAACGGAGAGATCAATTTGACGCCACCCTACACATTCATTTGTGTATTTCATCTTAATGATGCTATGATCTACATACGCAATAGAATGGACTTTAGGACTGGAGTACAATTATACTGTATAGGTAATTATCACGTCTGTGTATATCTGTTTAATGGCTGTATCGTGGTATGGTAGAGTATTATACATGTGTAATTCATTTGTTACAGACATATTGAAAACATTCACAACATTGTAACAAATGTACCCATAGCAACAACTACCAATTGTTGTTATGGATGACAAATTGCCTGGAAGTCACTGAAAGACCCAGTTTTCGTAAGCGATCAACTCCAGGGTTGGCTATCGTATAGTCACTATGAAATGTATTTGTTTCTCCATCCTTTGCCTAGTGTTGGAGGGCAGCATACACTACAGGGGCAGGGGGAGGGGGAGGCGCGAGCGCTTAGCCAAGAGATACATACGGACTTGCAAAGATGACAGAATAGAAGATAGAGAGCCAGAAAGAAAGGAACGAACGAGAGAGGGGGCCATGCCTAGACGGGTCTACTCATTGACTTCCTTACACTGTCGTCAGTAGCTGCCTTATCTATTTTCACCTCAGGCAGAAGGCGTCCACCAGGCCCGGGGCCGATCAGTGACACCACGCCGTTGCAATCCACCGTGCTGTTCCTCTTCCCGTGGTAGCCGCTGTAGCTGCTCCGCCGGTACGGGCTGAACAGGGAGCCCCGGCGCTCCTCGCACTCCTCCACCGTGCTGTGCTCGTCGTCGGCGAACTCGTTCTCCGAGCCGACATCCTTACTGCGACCCTTGAAACTGAAGATGCTGCTCTTGCTGTTGTGGCGGGACAGGAAGGGCGAGCCCGGTATACTGAGGAGAGACTGAAGGGGTTGGGGGCGGGGGGGGGGGAGAGGATAGAGGGCACATGTGTGTGATTGATGATTTTGAATTAGCACTGATTGTGCCATCATTTCCAGGCTCTTTGTCATCAATTCCAGAGGTCAGGATGAAAGGCAACATCTGTGGGGTATGGGACATTTTATGCAACGTGGGCACTTATCCCAGAGGGGGCGTAACCTGCTGGACTGATCATACGACTTAGTAAACAGAGGGCAATACATAATTAGGTCAGTGAAATCCTAGGTCACACACACACACACACACACACACACACACACACACACACACACACACACACACACACACACACACACACACACAGGATAGAGAAACAACAGCTGAAACAACATGGAAAGGAACATGAGTGGTGAGAATATCAACCTAGACTGCTCCTAGTATTGATCCTGATACTATTATAGTACCACGCAGAATATTCTAGCTCAACTGAAATAACATATAGTATTTTTGGCCACAACTCTGTGACTACAGATGTACAGTAAAAGACCCTTCGGTGTATATACTGAGTGAAAAGTCACATCGCTAGTCACATGAATGGTGTGACGTTGTGAGAGCCCTTAGAAGAACAACCGGCAGACGCTTGAAAACCTGGATCATCTAAATTGTGTTATTTAATCCCAGTGTGCTTTGTTGTTTGTTGTCTTAATTCTATACCGTACAACACAATATAAGAGCCAGTGGAGCCAGAGTGAGGCCTAAACAAAGCTGTAGGACCGCTCCCTCTGCAACATTCATGTAAACACTGTGAATAATTCAGGCTATCCTTGGCCACGATGCTTGTTGTATCTGAGCGTGTGCGACGCGACGGTGCTGCAGCATCTAAATCTGTCCTGAGTCCTTATCTGAATGAATTCATCACAGGAGGTACAACCAAAAAAACACAGCTTTTATTCTTGGACATATACATTCTACTCATGAAGATAAATAGCATCTCTGTTCTAATTCTGTGGCTCTGTTGTTTTGGTCTTGCTCAGTGGCATCGCTTTTCACATTTGGCACATAAACACATTATCATTGACCCTCATAAAGCTTTAACCAAGCCATATTTAAAAAAGGTAAATTTGTCTAGAACATTGCAGCATTGCCAGTATTACATGGTGTCTAAATGCGCCTGGACACCATTACACTCTTTTTCTCACCTGGTTCATAATGGAAGACTTTCGACCCAGGCGGTTGTCGGGGAAACGGAAGCGGCTCCTCTTGCTGCCGTCGTCCGACTCTGACTTGACAAACTTTTCACTGTCGCCTTTCTCCTTCTCCTGCTCTTTCTGCCGCCACTTCTTCTTGCGATTGCGTCGCTCCTTGGCACTCTTGGAGCTGAGCTTGGACATCTCGGAGGAGCTGCAGGACAGGTGCCCTCCTCCATCGTCCTCCACCGCATCCTCCGACACGGTGCCCGCAGAGGTCGCCATGGCAGCAGCCTGCCAAGACACACACATTTTGCTCAGAGAAGTCTTTTCTTCATCTCTTAAGAAAAGGGAAGATCTCAATTTTGTATATTTTTGTGATCACCTACATACATCAGAAATGGGGCAACAAGTAGACAGCAGAAAGAGTAAATTCTTGAGACTATATAGTTGTAATGCTCCTACTATATGGCTGCTGCCCCCTTGGTGTTTGAGGAGAACAATCCACATTGTAAGAGGCATAAAACATCATATTGAGTTTTCTTTGAGATCGATAGAGATAAACATGAGCTTGTTTCCCATGAGTTGAGTTTGAGAAATAGGAGAAAATGTCTTTAGTCTCATCTTAGTGTTAAAAAGGAGAAATAAAAGGTCAAAATATGAGATCTCTTCTTGGATTTTGCTTTTCTATGGGCACAGAGTCAGAGAGACAGAGAGTCAGATGATACAACATGAGTACTGACCTGGGCGTCCTCCTGCTGTTTCTTGAGCTGGTCCAGCATGGCTTTAAACTCCTCCTCCTTCCGCAGGGCCTCCTCAATGGTGGCCTGGTTCTGCTCCTCGTAGGCCATGGCCACCACAGCCAGGATCAGATTCACCAGGTAGAAGGACCCCACAAAGATCACCAGCACAAAGAAGATCATGTAGGTCTTCCCTGCTGCCCTCAAGGTCTGTTGGGTGGAGAGGACAGGACAGGACAGCAGAGACACTCATGACATCTGATACATGACCTCGACCCCCAGTCAAGCTCGGTGTCCACCTCACTGCTCATCTCTCACAACGACTCGTCGGAGTAAAAGAGAGTCAGAGGAAAAGAGAATAGGCGGATTGGCTTGAGGGACACTTCCGGATGCAAAACTCAACACGGCGTAAATGGCTGCCCCTTAATCTGCTGGAAGGAATCTGACGGAAACGTGGACAGTAAAACATTTGGTCCTGATATGCTTCACGCCCAGTGCTGCTAAACTCAAATTAAAAACACCTCACACTTTTCTTAAGGTTCTCAGCATGGGTCCACGGTTGTGTTGTTCATTAGGGAAAGCCAACAAATATACATTTTGACCTACTTTTCCATGCACACTATACAAGTCAGTGCACAGCATATCATTTCCTATGGATTGGGATCATTATCCCCAGTGGAGATGGGATGTGAGGGAGGAGACTGAGCTGCAGAGGCAAGGTAGAACAAGTCAGAACATTCTGGAAAAAGCTGTTCTCTAAATGCTCTTATATGATGCTACCTTCATATGGAGTACCATATGATGATCATGATGTTGGCGTGTTGCAGGGGTATGTGTATAAATGCAGCAGACGTGTTTCCTATTTGATTCTAGAGGTGTTTAATACCAGGCAGCCCAGCGTCGGATTAAAAAGTTCCCCCCTGGCAACCTCCCTCGGTTCCCCAATCCAAAAGGGGAGCTATTCTCTGCAGAGAGGGGAGCCAGGAAGAGAGGACTTCCTGGGATACAGCGAGAGCAATTCCCTGACACATCAATTATGAATGTGGTTTACATGCAGTGCTTGGAAGGGTATCCAACAAAACACACTGCGACACGCCTGACAAGAGGAACATGAACTGACATGAGTCCAAAACACCGTCCCACACATTACCAGACCTCGTGTCTCTAAATACAGGAGCACTATTGATAACTGGCCCTCGGCATCAGTGAAAGTATGAACAGTTTTGTCAAAAGGCAGGCAAACGCCCCTCCATGCACTACTGGGGATGAACTTTGAAAAGCAGGATTTCATTTGCTCTGCTCTGCCATACAACCAACAAATTATTCTGAACATCTGACAAGGAATATTCTACAGCAGACCGAAACTCGGCTGCAAAATCATCACTCTGAAGACACCAAACAGCAGTGAGAGCCTGCGCTTGGACTTGGAATTTCAAAGATAGGACCAAAAATAGTAGTATGAGCTGGGATGCTCCCATCAGGTCTCATCTCCTTCATTGGCCATACTGTAATCCTGTGCTGTTAATATTTAATGCTTCCTTCCCTCCACTCTGCCCCTGCATGTGGAGCCCTGAGTGTCTCCACCATTACAGAGTAGCTTTCTGCCGGGCTGAGACACAGACAAGACAGCAGTGGCCCGGCTACAGCGTGCAGATGAGGGTTTGAGGAGAGTCCATGGTAACTGGGGAGAATTTGTCTTTGTACTCAGGTTTCTACTGCTCTCGTGTACTGTCCTGTCTTCCTCTGCCACTGGCCCATAATCAGTATGGAGTGATGAAATATTGGTTAAAATTACATAATTGATAAAATGATATAATTCAACAGCGAGTGATTTAATACGTATTGTTTCTGCAGTTATAATAGATCATCTAGCAATATGTGCAGTAATACAGATGTGGTGTATAGATTTCATGTCAGAGACTTGTTGACACATCAGCTTTACCAGCATGTAGAGGTTTTCCCAGAAGTCCTGTGTCATGAGTCGGAAGAGAGCCAGGAAGGCCCAGCCGAAGCTGTCAAAGCTGGTGTAGCCATAGTTTGGATTCCTCCCAGCTTTCATGCATGTGTAGCCCTCCGGGCAGTGGCTGAGGAGGGAGAGGGAGAACGGGGCAAAATGACTCAGCGCTATTTACTTATAAACTAATCTGGCTCCAGGCAGGCCACAAGAACGACAGTGGTGGTATCAGCAGTAGGAGGAGAGCAGAGAAAGGCTACTCACCCAGAGTCAGAGCTGTTCCCACAGAGAAGAGCGTCCAGTTGGCCGGGCTGGAAGTAGAAATTGGCTGAGGAGAAAAACAAACACACAGCCGTTATGAGTCATTTCTCCTGCGTTCTGTTGCAGCTGCAGTTGTTTTATTGTCCTTCAACGGTCTATAGATTCAAGCCCACTTCTGCAGGCTTTTTCAATTCACTTCTGTTCATCTCAATCCAATTCCTTTAGTCCATCTAGAGCCAAAAAGCCATACTGTTTTCTAGTTTCAGCATATGGGCTGACTCATACTCCTAGAGCACTGCCAGCTCACTGTTGGCTAAACCGTGATCCTACTTACTGTCGTTCATGATGTACTCGTTCCAGTCGAAGCCCTTGCTGCCATTGGCCAGGTAGCTGTCGGTGTTGTTGATTGGCCAGAACACACACTTGTGGCGCAGGTTGCCCATGAAGAGCTGGAGGCCGATGAGGGCGAAGACACTCAGGCAGAAGACGGTCAGGATCATCACGTCCGACAGCTTCTTCACCGACTGGATCAAGGCGCCCACAATGGTCTTCAGGCCTGGAAGTCAGCCGCACACACACACACACACACACACAAACCACAGATCTGCATCTCTGGAGTCTCCCTAATTCTGCTGGAAATACTCTAATAATGTTGTAGGTAATACTGGTAATACTGGTAATACACTAATCCCTTTTTAGGGATCTGTCACAGGGAGATATCCAGTTTATACTAGATTTAGGTAAGAAGATGGGAGCTGCTACACAGTATGGCTAGTACAAAAAGTAGCTGGGCCATGATACATTTTCATATTAAATATAAATTAGTAAAATGTCAATATGATAACGTATTTGAATGTTCATTTTTGTTGACTTTTGAATGGTTTCTTGTGTTGGAAAACTTCCCAACAAGTTCATGAATGAATAATAAAAATAAATACTGTAATTCAATGGGAGTAGATTTTAAATTTTAGATATAGGTAGTAATACATTTTGGACAAAATTGACGGATTAGACATACATAACATAATTTCTAGGAACAAAACAAACAGTAAATATTTAGGAGCCTTCCCACTTTTTTCAGAGCCATCAAGACACAGAAAGAATAGCCTAATGCATGAATCAAATACTCTTCGACTGTCAGAGAGAAGAGGGGACCTCCTCAGAGATTTGCTAGTGATGGATTAAGTGGAAAAGAGGGGGAAGACTCTGTAGAAGAGTGAGAGGAAATCCATAAGAAAGAGAGCATAGCAGCACAAGGAGGGCCATGAGAGGGACAGAGGCACAGGCAAGGGGGGCTCGAAACCGCATGCAGGTCATTTAAACTCCAAGGCTGAACAGGAGCAATTCAATGCCAGTGCCGACTAGGGCACTTTCTTGAACTGTCTTGTATATGGTGTCATTAGGAAAGCACTGACTCCCCATACCGCCACCCTGTAGTCTCATCCACATCTTTACTGAAGACAAAATGGGTTTACCTTCCGGACGGGACATCTTCTGGCAGCACTCACTTGGGTCCAGGAGGAACTCAAACATGGAACCAAGTTTCTGTTTGGTCTCTACAGGTACAGTAGGCTTAACCGACTGTAAAATATGCTCTAAATTTAGGCTTACACATTCAGACAATCCCAGTGAAAAGTCAAATAGCCTAGGAAAGTCAATGAAGAAAAATAGAGATATTTTTTATCCAACTCAAGACAACTTTTCTCACCTACAGTAGATGAGAAGAACCAACTCGAAACCATGGATCAAATTAAATGTTGATCTTGGACAAACTAAAGAATGTGATACAAACATTAATAGGGTATTACAATACCCCATATCTTGTTTAGTTGTTCTGTAACCATGCCCTCCACAAATCTATGCATTGTCAGCTGGACAAAAACTATATTCTAACAGCAAATTGTTCACCACTCCAGTACTATAGGTCTTGTTGAATTAGTCAGAATATGATAACTTTTTCTGTGCACTTTACTAGTAAGTATTTGTTTTAAATTTTCCCAATGAATGCGTTGTTTAAAACGTGATCCACAGTTGTTTTGAGTAAGAATGACTTCTGTTCAACATCTTCTATCATTAGATAGACAGATGCCTGGTCAGTGTCACTCAGAAAGGTCAAAAGGTCATTCGACCATCCCATCTGTGTCCCCAACCTCTAGAATGTGAGCACACTGTTTCTTTTTTCTGTGTGATATCATTCAAGTAGGTCGTAAAAAGAAAAAAAAATCAATAATCAAACTAAAAACAAAAGAGGGCAAATCAAACTTCCAATGCCATTTGTCAGCCAAGCTCTTGGTAGGCTAATATTGTAAAGCAAGTGACTCAAAAGCATCATGCAGCATAAGAGATATGTTCACAAACTAGGCTTGGCAGTCTTCATACATAAATAATGGATGTATTCTGTGGGATCTCTCTAAGAGCTATGCCATTTCTCATATGAACATCAACATATACAAGGTTTCTCTTTGTCTGATAAAAAAAATCTCCAATTTAATCCTTGCTTTTCAATCCAATCACTAGTTAGAAATGTGTAACAGGATGATCCTCTAATGATCCTAATGATCCTCTGATTTAACTTGTACTTTGACATTGCAATATAAGAGCCAGAAGGATTTTTTAATGGTTAAGTACTTGAATTATTTCAAATTTGTAAAGCTATTGTCTATTCTTAGCTGAAAATCATGTATAATCACCTAATGTTCGTCTTCAAGATGAGGATATTCTATTGACTATTTGTCACAATTGTCTTTGAGGGCATTTGCTTATTGAAAAGGCTAGTGAAAGGAGAGGGTTGAAGCTATTTCTGAAGAGAAACACAGCTGCCTTGGAAACAAGTCTCATAATGAGAGTGCTACTGGGGCAGAAGACAGTGCAGACACGTTGGAGGGCCCTAGAGTAGACTGCAAAGCCTATCAAAAATGTATTAGTACCATTTTTGATAATTTCGGAGGAAAAATAAATCAAAAAATGGTTATCTCCAATTATTTTTGTTACTTAAATCATAATTATAATCATAATAATAGTGAGTAGAAAAGAAAGGGTGAGAGGATCAGCCTTAGTGTTTAAACTGAGTCTCACCTGGAATGACAGAGATAGTTTTCAATGCTCGGAGAACTCTGAATGTTCTCAGCGCCGATACATTGCCCAGGTCCACAAACTCTGTTATATATCTGAAATAGGGGAAGGATCACACACAGAACAAACACCAATGACAAAACCACACACGCAAGAGCACAACACCACCGAACCAGGAGGAACGACGCCACTCACAGAGCCTGTCCACTGAGGAGGAGGGTGGAAGGAAAAAGGAAAGAAAGACACACACACCTAACACCGACCCCCGCCCGCCATCCCCCTCCATCCTGTCTTACCTGGAATTACAGAAATAGTTTTCAATGCCCTCAACACCCTGAACGTGCGCAGAGCTGAGACATTGCCTAGGTTTACAAACTCTGTTATATACCTGCAGGATCAAACCACAGTTACAACAGCTCGTTATTTACAGGCAGATATTAACAAGAACATTCACAGATCATGAAAGCCCACTTAGGGCTGAGAGCCAGCTCTACAAATACAGAAGACACTGTATTGTACATGGTGCTGTTAACTTCCTGGTTATGCAACCGCTCGTACAGTGACATTTAAATCACAGGTATCCACTAATGGGTGAGATACAACGTGGCTACAATTGAATACCGGGCCCTCAAAGTGGATGCTGTAGACAGATGGAAAGAGAAAAGGTGAATGAGAGAGAGAGCGTTAAGACGAAGAGAGGAAGATGAATCGGATGAATGGGTCTGAGGGTGTGGGTGTTTGTCAGGGAGGCCGCAGAGAGTCTGATGGAAACCTTCATTTCCCAAAAGTGAGACCAGAGGATGCAGATGAGACCGGGCGGTGGGCAAAAGCGGGGCCCTGGGCGTACGGGCCCCCGGTGCCGCCGTCTAGTTCTCGGGACGTGGAACGTCACATCGTTAGCGGGGAAAGAGCCGGAGCTGGTGCAGGAGGTGGAGCATTACCAACTAGATATAGTTGGTCTCACCTCCACGCACAGCGTCGGCTCTGGAACCAGGCTTCTGGAGAGGGGTTGGACTTTCTCCTTTTCCGGAGTTGCCCAGGGTGTGAGGCGCCAGGCGGGTGTGGGGATACTCACAAGTCCCCGGCTGAGCGCCGCGGTGTTGGAGTTCGGTGAACGAGAGGGTCGCCTCCATGCGACTGCAAGTCGCTGGGGGGAAGGCTCTGACTGTGGCGTGTGCGTACGCGCCGAACCGCAGTTCAGAGTATCCGGCCTTCTTGGAGTCCTTGGGAGGTGTCCTGGAAAGGGTGCCCCCCGGGGACTCCATAGTTCTACTGGGGGACTTCAATGCCCACGTGGGCAATGACGGGGAAACCTGGAGGGGTGTGATTGGGAAGAACGGCCTGCCCGATCTGAACCCGAGTGGTGTTTTGTTATTGGACTTCTGTGCTAGCCATGGATTGTCTATAACAAACACCATGTTCGAGCATAGGGTGGCTCACCAGTGTACCTGGTACCAGAGCACCCTAGGCCAAAGGTCTATGATCGACTTTGTAGTCGTATCAGCAGACCTGCGGCCGTATGTCTTGGACACTCGGGTAAAGAGAGGAGCAGAGCTGTCAACTGATCACCACCTGGTGGTGAGTTGGATCAGGTGGCGCAGGAGGCTGCCGGACAGACCCGGCAAACCCAAACGAGTAGTGCGGGTGAACTGGGAACATCTGGTGGAGTCCCCTGTCCGTGTGGTCTTCAACTCCCACCTCCGGAAGAATTTCTCTCGCATCCCGGGGGAGGCTGGAGACGTGGAGTCCGAGTGGACCATGTTTAAGGCCGCCATTGTGGAGGCGGCTGCGAGAAGTTGCGGCCAGAAGGCTGTCGGTGCCTGTCGAGGCGGCAACCGGAGAACCCGCTGGTGGACACCAGCGGTCAGGGAGGCCGTCAGGCTGAAGAAGGAGGCCTTTCGGGCTTGGTTGTCCGGGGGGTCTCCTGAAACAGCAGACAGGTACCGGGCAGCCAAAAGGGCTGCGGCTTCGGCGGTCGTCGAAGCAAAAAACCGGGTGTGGGAGGAGTTCGGAGAGACCATGGAGGAAGACTTTCGGTCGGCCTCAAGGCTATTCTGGAGAACCGTCCGACGACTCAGGAAGGGGAGGCAGGGCTTGACCCAGGCTGTGCTCGGCCGAGGGGGAGACCTGCTAACCCGGACTGAGGAGGTCGTTGGACGGTGGAAGGAATACTTTGAGGACCTCCTTAACCCGACCAACACGCCCTCTGTTGAAGAGGCAGAGCCTGAGGCCTTGGGGGAAGCCTCGTCCATATCCTTGGCGGAGGTCACCGAGGTGGTTGAGAAGCTCTTCGGTGGCAAGGCGCCAGGTGTGGATGAGATTCGCCCTGAGATGCTGAAGGCTCTGGACACTGTTGGGCTGTCGTGGCTGACACGCCTATGCAGTGTTGCGTGGAGGACGGGGTCAGTGCCTCTGGAGTGGCAGACCGGGGTGGTGGTCCCCATTTTTAAAAAGGGGGACCGGAGGGTGTTTTCCAACTATCGGGGGATCACACTACTCAGCCTCCCCGGGAAGGTCTACTCCAGGGTGCTGGAAAGGAGGCTCCGGCCGATTGTCGAACCTCAGATACAGGAGGAGCAATGCGGCTTTCGTCCTGGCCGTGGGACGGCGGACCAGCTCTTCACCCTTGCAGGGCTGCTGGAGGGGGCATGGGAGTTCGCCCAACCAGTCTACATGTGTTTTGTAGACTTGGAGAAGGCTTATGACCGTGTCCCCCGAGGTGTCTTGTGGGGGGTACTGAGGGAGTATGGGGTACCGTGGTCGCTGTTGCGGGCTATCCGGTCCCTATACAACCAAAGTGAGAGCTGTGTCCGCATTCTCGGCACGAGGTCAGACCCGTTTCCGGTGCGTGTTGGGCTACGCCAAGGCTGCCCGTTGTCACCAGTCCTGTTCGTGGTTTTCATGGACAGGATCTCAAGGCGCAGTCGAGGTGAGGAGAGTGTACGGTTTGGGGACCTCAGGGTCGCATCCCTGCTTTTTGCAGACGATGTGGTTCTGATGGCTCCGTCAGACCGAGACCTCCAGCATGTGCTGGGGCGGTTTGTGGCTGAGTGTGAAGCGGTTGGGATGAGAGTCAGCACCTCCAAGTCTGAGGCCATGGTACTCTCACGGAAAACGGTGGAGTGCTCCCTTCGGGTTGGGGAGGAAGTGCTTCCTCAAGTGAAGGAGTTCAAGTATCTCGGGGTCTTGTTCACGAGTGAGGGTAGAATGGGGTGGGAGATGGACAGACGGATAGGTGCGGCGTCTGCAGTAATGCGGACGTTGTACCGGTCCGTTGTGGTGAAGAGGGAGCTGAGCCGTAAGGCGAAGCTCTCGATTTACTGGTCCATCTACGTCCCAACCCTCACCTATGGTCACGAGCTTTGGGTAGTGACCGAAAGAACAAGATCGCGGATACAAGCGGCCGAAATGAGCTTCCTCCGTAGGGTGGCTGGCCTCACCCTTAGAGATAGGGTGAGGAGCACGGACATCCGGGAGGAGCTCGGAGTAGAGCCGCTGCTCCTTCACGTCGAAAGGAGCCAGCTGAGGTGGTTCGGACATCTGATTAGGATGTCCCCCGGGCGCCTCCCTTTGGAGGTGTTCCGGGCACGGCCAACTGGGAGGAGACCTCGGGGCAGACCTAGAGCCCGTTGGAGGGATTATATTTCCCTTCTGGCCTGGGAACGCCTCGGGATCCCCCAGGGAGAGCTGGAGGGCGTGGCCGGGGTGCAGGACGTCTGGAGATCCCTGCTGAGCCTACTGCCTCCGCGACCCGGCCCCGGATAAGCGGCTTGAAAATGGATGGATGGATGGATGGAGACCAGAGGAATCTCAGATCAATGGAGGGAACAGATGGGTGATCAGAGAGAGAGAGACAGAGAGACAGAGAGACAGAGAGAGAGAGGAAGGAAGAAAGTACACAATCATCAGTAGCATTGCACACTATTCGTTAATAATGAATAAATAAACAATAAATAAATTGTAAATGGTATCACATCATCTAGGCTGCCTGACAACCAAGTCGATCACAGCAAAAATACTTACGCCATCGAAATGACCATGAAATCCAGCCAGTTCCATGGGTCTCTGAGGAACGTAAACCCGTCTATACAGAATCCTCGTGCACAGATTTTTACAAGCGACTCAAATGTATAAATTCCTGTGAATGTGTACCTGAAAGACAAAAAAAAAAGGGTTGACAGAATGAGTCCACCGTGCCGGATCAAAGCACGGTGATCTCTAAACGGTCTAAGCGCTTCTCATCATTAGCTGGAGAAATGCCCAAGAAATGACAACGTTGAGTACGGGGGGGATAAATTTGGAACAGTAAAGTGTGAGCGTTGCTGTAGCACGTTCTCATTTCTGACTAAGCGTTAAGTGTTGTCCTATTAAATAAACTGTGAATTGCCGTGGAGTCTAACACGTTACAATAGCATTCATACTGTTCGGTGTGTGTAGAATGAACGTGTACTTACTCTACTTGTTTCGACCACTCGGGAGGATCACGAAAGGTCATGAATATACAGTTGGTCAAAATAGTACACATAATGATCATGCTGAAAAGAGTGAGGAGGGGCAGTTAAGGAAAACGTGGACGAAGAGGAAAAACACAAACATCATCATCTTCATCATCATCACAATGCTTGAAACCTCACCAAGACACAGCGATATATGAAATGTGCCTACAGTGAGCGTGCAGTGTGATTTCTGCAGTCCAGGGTTAATGTGATAAAACCTCCTGGTCGTCCCTCAACAGAAGGTTGTGTGTGCGCCCACTGCCACAAAGGCCATTATTGTACCCATGAAATATTCAGCTACGGTACATTTTAACACTGTGAGGCTTTCAATGCAGAAAAGGAACTAAGGAAAACCTCCGAATTAGTGTGAGGTCGGTAATAGCTGTGGCCTGTGGCTACGAATGGGAGGACTAGCACTAAAAGCAAAGAGAGTTTTAGGGCGGTTAATATCAGTCAACTTACTTTTGAATCAAGAAAATACTTGACATTGGACTTGTGATGTTTGTGGACTGTCTAACAGCCTGCAGAGTCATAGGACGGGGTCCGATATGAAATTGACCTACTTTTACAGTGTTTTAAGTATTGCTTCGATCAGCCACAGCCAGGATCTGCATCCCCTTCATTTCTTTAATTAAACGTTCTCTCGGGGGCGTCCTGGTGGCTCAGTAGTCTAAGTTAACGCAGTGTTCTGGGTTTGAATCCGACCCGGGACCTCTTTCCTGTCTCTCTCACTCTCCACTGTTGACTGTCTAAATAAAGGCAAAGAATAATTCTGTCAGCAAAAAGAGGGGTGCAACCTCCAGCTGAGTGTGGGCAGCACAGTGTTTAACCACCGTGGCTCATTTAGGAGGTGTGTTGCGTTCGGGATGAGTCATTATTTGTCTTGGTCCCTTTTCGTACGGTGATAAACCAGTGGAGACCCTATATGTCCTTTCTTTCACTTCCCCCACTTCTCTCATCTGTCATGCTGGCGGTTGCAGCCGTCAGCCTCTGGCCCTGACCATGACGTGGTGGGTGTGTCTATATCCTCTCCTAGAGCAGCAGTCACATAAAACATCAACAGCAGCGCTAGCAGGAAGACAAGAGGCAGTATCGTCATGAATAATAGACGTGGACAGGAAACACTTTTGTCACCATTTGAAAGGATATGAATGTATCAAAATTTTAATAGCTATTCGCCTAACCAGATTAAAAGGACTTATGAAGTACAAGGCAGGTGTGGCACTAAAGCGGAAGATTGTCTTCCCTTTATTTAGCACTATAAATGTCTGTGGAGAGAAGAAAGAGAGAGAGAGAGATATTAAACATCACACAAAGACATTTCTATTGTAAAATATTTCTGTTGAGAAAATACTGCAGCTTATCATTTATCATTTAAATTGCAATTACAAATATCTATCAGAACAAATTAAATTTCATACAAACCCAAGATGTTCTCTGCATACACATCTCTCAGTATACATAATTCATATATAACAAAAACATTATAAATATCTGGACGAGATAAAATGTTCATATGCTCATAGTATATTAACCGAAACACATTTTAGCACAGTGATAACGGCCACCAATCAGGTTTGAGCCAGTTTGTTTCTAACGTTGGTATTTTGTCCCAGTCCCAGTTCAGCAACTTGTCCCAGTTCAGCAACCTCCACTTGTGCCTGCCTGTGCTGCCTGCTCCCATCACGGCTGTGGTGGTTTTGAGAGGAGGAGGAGGAGGAGGAGAAGGAGGACGAGAGCGAGAGGGGCTGGCGAGCCTCTTTCAGCAGAATAACCTCATAATTGTTTAAATAAAACATGGCGATTTGCATGAAACTTTAATGAGACTCGGTGCATTTGCAAAAGTGATATTTACCCGTGTGCTTTTAACAAGGCATCCCTCACTACATTAAGCCCTGCAGAACCGCCCGGCCTAGTACTCAAAACGGAAGACAGTGGGGTCAGAGAGAGAGAGAGAGAGAGAGGGAGAGAGAGGGAGAGAGGGAAAGAGAGAGGAAGAAGAGGTGCAGGAGAACAAGGAGGACTAGGCGGAAGGACGGGAGGTAAGAGTGTCCTGGCCTCAAAGACGGGGCTCAAAGTAAGACTCTCACTGTGGGGAAGCACCGTGTACTACTACAGGCAACATGGCGTCACGCGCTGTACCATCAGTGTACATACAATCTGTGCGCTTCCGCCAGAAATGTGCTTTCTTGTTAACATGAACATCATACGCGGGGGGATATAGAGCAAAAGAAAAAGGAGAGCCTATCTACCCAGAGGACCAGACACCATTCTATCACATGGCCCCTTGACAGACCACTCAGATTAAGCCAGTTGAGTAAATCAGGATTAGATAATCTTACAAAGAATCTCCGTAGTTGCTATTATGGGTCAGAGCAGCGGGCCACTGAGCGTTGATACTATCATATATACTGTCATCATTCTCAGTCAGCACTATATGGTATGGCTATAGTGGTATACTTGGAAATGCCTCTGCCATTTGGAGAAGCCAGGAATGCCAGCATGACATTTCTGTTGAATAGAGCCATTGCACACACATGCTGGGTGCATACGCAGAACACACACACAAACGAATGAGCAGTCTCTCTCACACACACACACACACACGATAATACACACAAACACACACACAAAATAAGAGCAACCAAATTTCTTAAGATATCCAGCTACACCGCTTTCTCTCTCTCTCTCTCTCTCTCATACACACACACACACACACACGACCGCTATGTATGTAGGGAGTCTTTTTCTGTAACGCATGACTAAACTGCTGCAAAGCTACTGAAAATTTCATAATCCAGAACTGAGCAAAGAGGAGAGCAGAGGAGAGGAAAGGCAGAAAGAGAGCGATAGAGAGCGAGTGAAGCAGGCAGGCAGGCAGGCAGGCAGCAACTGTAGCAGCAGCAGACTGAAGAGGAGCAGGGCGGAGGGCGAGAGCGAGGGAGCTGGGTGGAAGAGTGAGTGGGAGGGGGATGGGTGGGAGACGGAGAGAAAGCAGCTTTGACACTGAAGCTCCAGTTATCAGGGTTTGCAGCAGCATCTGCATCCACGAGGACTGCAGTGGCCATTCAGCTGCCAGCCCCTTGTTTCAACCTCGACGTTCGCTCACTCGTCATCAAGCCTAATGTGCCACGACCACGCCGACTCCCGCTAGTCTTTGTCCTGTTTCTCCGCTCCAGACATTTTTACGACCCGTAAGATTCATCTGCGGTCCGTCACAGCAGAGCAAACACTGCGGGGACAGGACTAGGACATCTTGAGGACTGTGAAAAACTGCTGTCATTTTTTCTCCCCTCTTTGTGATTGCACCTTTAAGGTATTCCCCAGCAAAACACATTTCATTGGGATTGGCTGCATCTAGGAGAGCACTCATGCATCCTTGCACGTTCCATTTTATCCCTGTCCTCACACACACACACACACACACACACACTCTCTCTCTCAATCATGTTTCACCGGGTTTGTACAACACATCCACCAAGCCCACCAGAGCCACAAGCCCGGCTCCACCCAGCCCCCCACTGCAGGTAGGTGGGGGACGGATGGGTGCTGTGTCAACCAGCCAGCCAGCCCTCTGTCTCAGCCTTGGACCACTCTGAGAGAGTCACTACTGAAGATTTATCACCAAGACCTGTCAGGGGACAAACCAATGGAGGGCAGCCTTCCTCCAAAGTCATTTCTCCACATCTGCCCCCTCCCCGCTCGAAACAGACTGATATAAGCAGAACCTAGCTCTCTGGCTCTCAGGGACAAAGACATCCAGCGCACGATTCCTCCCATCAAGGTCACCACCTGATCTGACGTCAGGCTGGTTGAGCTGCCAGAACCAAAGCAGCATCCACTCCCTTTGGCGTTAGGATGTGACTAGCTACAGGGCCACAATTAGATTTGGCTGTGGCTGAAAGCTAATAGGGCTGGTGGTAAAGGCATTCTTGGAGACTGACTGACTGTGAGCAGCAAAAAACACAGCGACACAAAGCAGCTTGCATGACTCACATGCATCCATGAAAATAAAGCATGAATGTGCATGGACAAGGACAGCCAGCTATGCATTAGTAAGCGACGGTATCAACAGTCCCACCCATCGCTGGGCATGTTTTCCATATTTCATCGGCTGAATCGTGTTTCCTTTGTGTGCATTGGACTGGTGTGTTACATAACTGTCAGCATGCACTTTATAAAGAGAGGGAGGTATGAGACAGAGACAGACTGATAGAGAGGGAGAAACACAGAAGGAGATATTGTGCACCTACACACACAAATGTGCACCCACCAGTGCATGCACAGATATAAACACACACACACATAAAACCTCAGTGTGACAGATCTTGCCGAGACACCATTTTCTGTGCTATATTTTGCAATAATACACCCTAATAAACATAGTAAAAACCAAATGTTGTTAAATGCTGGTATATAAACAAAATAAGAGTACCACGTCACAATGTTTTGGCCATGTTGCCCAGTCCTGCTATCACCACACTAGCCTAAACCGACCGTGCGTAGTTTAAGATCGGTCAGTTAACAGTTAGTCAGACACTTTAAGACAGAGTACTCTTCCCTCTTTCATAAAGTCTGTGTGAAAGAAAAAATAGCTTCAGTGTATAAGATTTACCAGAAGACAACACTGTCAATTTCTACAAAGATTGCAACTTCCCTGTGCCTCTGTTTTGCCCTCCATAGCATCTACAAATAATGTCTCTGGTATTTTTGCACATACATTTCAGAGCTATTTCTACAAGAGGAGGAAGCAGGATACTTTAATGTTAAATGGATACTCCCTCCGCTGACTGCTAAACATTGTGCAGCATCTTTATCGTGCAACACATGACCACATTCTCGAGCAGATCCATTGTTTTAGATTACATATAGGACTGTATCTCCACTCAGAATGTAAAAACTGTCCTAATAGACAACTGTCCTGAGTCAAAGTCTTGAACCTGCATTTGTTGACATGTACACACAGGATGCTCAGAGATCACTTTCAAGGTCATCCACCAGAACAAAGCAGCCAACGTCACAGTGAGCTTAAAGACATGATAGAAACCCGAGAGAGAGACATGTCCCCTTTAAGACAACCAGAGGTCTCTCGGCCTGTCGCTGTTTTTTCTTCCCTGCCGGATTAATTTTTGAACAATTAGAAAAGTCTGTCATGTGGAACAACAGTGTTTCAATAGTTACTGCTTCTGACCTTTTCCCCAAAGCCCTGAGAGCCATCAGAGGCATGGAACGGCCCACTCAACAACTCAACTACTCAACTCTCGCTCTCCCTGAAGGCCTTCAAAGAGGAAAGCATAATTACATTCTGCAACCTAATCGTGAAATTAAAGTGTAAACAGCATACCTGCACGCCGACCACAACAAGCCACACTCTGTGGGTTTTGGTAGTTGCTGGTGATGCAATGTCATCAGATGATTTGCTTTATACGTTTTTTTCTGTGTAAATTCCAGCCACATCACATGACTGACCCTGATAACACGTAATTACTCATCTAATGATCATTAAGTAAACTAGTAATATGTGTGTTAGGGGCAGACAGATATATCAGGACACTTTTATATTGGCCTTAATATCAAAAATGGCTTATATGTTGTTCAAATGGAAAGAAATCAATCACCAGAGCCTCTTGTTATCACAGTTTTTGTCTTCAAATATACAGTAAATATTGGTAAGTAACAGTCAGTCAGGGTCTAATATGTATTAAATACTGTGCAAACGAGCAAGCATGACTATCGCTACAGAGATGTCCAAGTCTCAAAACCACACCTCCAATGACTTTGGGAATAAAACAGGTAACATAGATAAAACAGGTCAGGCATGAGAGCTGAGTTGTGTTGGCGATGCAGTGTAATCATATCTGGGGTTGCTGATAGTAAAGCAATATTAGAGTCATCTGAGCTACAGTGACAAACCTCAATCTGAAAATCCTTTGGCTTGAACAGTTCTAGTGTGTGTGTGTGTGTGTGTGTGTGTGTGTGTGTGTGTGTGTAGGTAGGCAGGTAGGCAGGACTGGGACTGGGACTGTTGCCAGATTACGGCAGACCACTGTACCCCCCTAAGGATGTCAGGAATAATTCTGGGTTTATTACTGAGAACTCACTTTCTGATTATTCACGTAGAATGGGTCCAAGTCCTCCAGTGGTACCGCCACCATTCCTTTAGGGATGTCCCCGTAGATGTAGGGCAGGC
Organism: Hoplostethus mediterraneus; assembly: GCA_034670385.1. Lineage (NCBI taxonomy): Eukaryota > Metazoa > Chordata > Actinopteri > Trachichthyiformes > Trachichthyidae > Hoplostethus > Hoplostethus mediterraneus. The sequence continues at coordinate 18,956,213 of JAXDDW010000001.1, read as the reverse complement.
TCCTTCCAGCCTCCAGGTCACTGTTGGGCTTGGGCTTGTTCTCGTCATCGTCGTCGCGGTAGCTGCTGTCCTGCTTGGGCGGCTTCTTGTTCTTCGCCTCGTTGAAGCGCTGCTCAAGGCCCGCCAAAGATTCCACAGTAAATTTCTTGAAGCTGTCAGGTCCTGGCGGTGCAAGAAGGGGTGCAGCCATGTTTTCATCCTGCAGCTACTTGGTCTTTAGGTTTGTACCATCCGCGGTAGCCAGCTCTGGAGGTGGAGAGAAGAAAGGTCAACCAACAAAAGGACTCCATATTTCCTCCATGCAGTGTTTTTCCTGAAAACAGTCCATGACTTCCAAAGCACAAATCTTTTAAAGATAATAGCATCTGAACAACATATGGCCCATAAAACAAAACTGTGTTTGATCTGTAGTCTTGAACTTTTGAAGTACGACGCTGACTTTTTGGGAGTTTGGCCCATTGGTCACCTTACCCATGATAATCATCTCTGTGTCTCTGTGTTGGTAGATAACTCTGCTGTGCATACTAACGCTTTAGCATACAATGTGTTAAGTAACTGTAGGTCATCAGAATTTTCCTGAAAGTGAGAAAATGAGAACTAGTAGCAGCTCTAAGGCTTTATTTTAACGACATATGCTTACTATAGTATACACAGCATAACTTGTTTTGTTTACACAGGAGGTGAGTGAAGTTAGCCAGACAGCTAAAAGTTTTTGCGCTGTTAATTTTGTAATTGACTTCACTAATGATGAAGATTGAGATTTTGTTTTCAGAAGTTATTAATCTATCGGCAACAGAATAAAAAACAAAGATTATAAAGATTGCTATCTTTATACAGGATGGATATTTGCATTTGATTACTTAACATACTGAATGCTAAAGCGTAAGCAGCCAGACAGAGTTATCCACCGGAGATGATTTTGATGACAGTCCTCTCATCAGATATTGGGTAAGGTGACCAATGGGCCAAACTCCCAAAAAGTCAGTGTAGTCCTTTAAGTAATGTGTTTAAACTCTTTCTGGATGAATCAGAAGGGGTTCGGAGCAAGTATGAGTATGAAAAGCACACACATAAACACACACACACACACACACACACACACACACACACACATATATATTGCATCTTTGTCATAGTATTAATTTACATGATGTTCACGACAACTGTTTGATGAAGATCAGGTGATACATAATAGTCCCAGTGTAACAAACTACAATCGGAGAGATTGTAACTTCCTGAAGACGCTCAAATCAACAGGATATACGATTTTGCAACAGTTGTAGGCTCATGCGTTCCCACTCTGAGAAAGTGGGTACTGAAGCTGTGCTGTGGTGCTCAATAGGCCAATCACATGCAGAAATGCTCACTTGAAGTAATATTTTAACAGTCTCCAATATTAACTGTCCGTGGATATGTGTTCACCAGTGTTCAGGCATGTTTTCTCACCCTTTATTGATAGCTGCAGACACAAAATAATATTTATCCTGAGCAACCCTTTTTACTTTGTGTATATAGGTTAAATGACATGTCTGCAAGTAACTGCAGCAGCCAGTTTTGACAGATGTTTATGAACTCACAAGAGGAGATGAGTGTCAAGTGAGCTTCTGCTCTGCTTTATCATTCATTTCAGTTCCAGGTAGTCCTAGAGTCACTTACTTGCTTTTCCTTATCTCAGTTTAGAGGACAAATACGTGGATAAACATAGCGGTGGAAAGAGGATCCAAATTGCGTTAAATGCTCCTCTAACACCACTAGAACAAGAATTGATCTCAACTATAAATGCAGTTATAGCCCAAAATCAAAATGCCAATACATTGTCACATATACATACAGCTGCACTCTCAAAAAAAAGATGCTGTATCCCTTTTCTGACAGTGTAGATAGCTTTTTTGGTTCGTTAACTTCAACCTTAGTGGCTGGTTAAGGTTAAGCAAGTAAAGAGACTGGTTAAGTTTAGGACCAGGTTTAGGTAATGAGTTAGGGAACAAAAGCAAAATTATTAGGTATTGTTTTTATGTGCTTTTTTTCCTATCAGAATAAAAGTTAAAATACATGTAAATGGTAAAAACATTTGATAATTTGGTAATTCAAATATGTAGGATATTAGGATGTTATGACAATATTAATACAAGGTTGAGATCAAGTGATACTTGGAACTTTTTGAATAGTCGTGAAAATGCCAGAAAATCCAATTAACTTATGGTTGCATGCCTCAGCTGACCCTTCACCCAATACACCTAGATGTGGAAGGGTATGATGGTCACATGACAACTGGGTGCAGTACAGAGTAAAGGGACTAATGGTGTATGGCAGTGGTGAAAGAAGAGGAGACAGCTAGGCTGAGAGGAGAGGAGTTCAGAGGAGAGGGGTTCAGGGTGAGGGGTTCGGGATGAAGGGTTTAGTAAGAGGGGTTCGGGATGAAGGGGTTTAGTAAGAGGGGTTCCCAATGAGGGGTTTAGCAAGAGGGGTTTAGGATGAGGGGTGAGGGATGAAGGGTTTAGTAAGAGGGGTGAGGGATGAGGGGTTCAAGGTGAGGGGTTTAGGATGAGAGGTTCAGGATGAGGGATTTAAGGTGAGGGGTTCAGGATGTGGGGTTTACTAAGACGGGTTCAGGATGAGGGGTTCAAGGTGAGGGGTTCAGGATGTGGGGTTTACTAAGACGGGTTCAGGATGAGGGGTTCAAGGTGAGGGGTTTAGCTAAGGCCTAAGAGTATCCTGAGGGAATAGGTTGCAGAGGAGGGTTATTTGGGCCCTCCAACCTAAAGAACTATGATAGCATATCAGCCATAACTAGGCCTGCTGTTTTCCTGAAGTCTGTACTTCCTGCATAACTGATTCTAATTAAAATGCTCGCCATGAAAAGGTGACAGCATGATGGACGCTAGTGTCCACCTTTCCTGGTAGGAGAATCCTTGCATGAGCAAAAGACGTCTGTTTTAAAATGGACCCGAGAACCTCGCAGTCACTGAGCCTTCTGCTGCTTTACGGGCGCTGTCCATTTCAGCACCACACGCACACACACACGCACACACACGCACACACACACATACAAACACACACACACACACACACACACACACACGCACACAAACACATGCGCGCGCGCGCAAAAACGCATACATGTACAGTTGATTGCAAAAAAAGAAAAATGTAATGTCCGATCGGCTTGCCTCGGTGTGGAAAACCGTCCAGGTCGTGAGCTTTAGGTGTGAGCCAGGCTAAGACGGTATAAAGGCCTACTAAAGTAAGGTGCCTTCTCGACGCCTAGGCCTATATCCTTAAATTCTGCAAGTGGAGGACGGTGGTCAATGTTATTAAGTCATGGCAACACTATCTAAGTCTCGTGGGCTGCAGATTCCTTACAGGCAGGCTTGACTGTGGAAGCCCAATTTCCACAGAAAAAGCAGGCACACACTGACAGGCATACACTGACATTTTTCAGCCATTACCCTATTTTCATAGACGCCATGAGAAACTGTGCATTGTTTACCAAGCCTACTATTCAAGACGGTGGGCCTCAACGCACTTCGGTGCATTTTCCAGTGGGACCTACAATAAGGAGCTGGAGGTGATATTGCGCATATAAGTGGCCCGCTACAACCAAACTGGCCATACCGATTGCTGCAGTGGGTGGTTTCTATGTTGAAAATGTCATGCTGTGATTTGCAACCGTGGGTTGATCAAAGTCACACGCGTGATGTCAATATAGCACAGAGTCCAGTACATAATGTTATTCCTGATATTTCGCAAATGGGCCGATTGAGTTTTTGGGTTTTTTCAGGATACCGCTGTGCGTTTTCGCGTAGCCTTGAAGGATCTGCACCACACCCGTGAAGCCATGTCGACTGCCAAATCAATAAGAGCTAAATCTGTGCACACATACACAACTAGACAGCAGCCGTATCATCACACAAAGTGACCGATATGAAGGCAAAAATGAAAAAAGATGATGATGAGACAACAGTCATGATAATGCCACACGAACAGCACCTTAGAAGGATGCCGATTTCTTGGCTATTGATGATGGAGGAATGAATAGGCTACTCACATAGCATCAGCCTCATATTCGAAGCATGAAGGTGTATCATCCTGTAATCCGGTCGATATAATAATTGTTTCATACAAGCCGACAACGATGAGAATAACAATTATTTGAAAAACGTTTAGGTTGTTGGCTATTTTGGACTGAAGCGATCGAACGGCATCCTACCTATAGCCTAGCCTGCAATGCATTTTCTTTCGCAAGGTCTAATCAATGTCTTGGATGTTCGCCGAAATAATGAATCCAGAAATCCCTGGCAATCATAGTCCAATGATTGCTAAATGTTTTTGCCTGCTCTGGTCCAGCCGATAGATGTTGAGCACGCAGGCTGCCTGTTCGAATCCCCCCCCCAAAAGATACAGGACAGTGTGCGGCTCTGCGACATTTATGCAGGGGTATTGACGGACTGAAATTTTACCTTTACCTCCAAACATGCGCTCTTTTCATAGAAAAATATAATATACTTACTTTGTAAGCGTTACAGGGAATCCAGAAAGGCGTTGCTGGACTGCAGATGTGGAAAAGATTGGGGAGAAACTGCGGTTGTCGCCATATTGTTGCTGGTATCTTCCCCCTCAGTGCGTGCAGTTTGCCTGCATAATTGATGACTCTCAACAAAATGTAAGGGAGTGTCGGCAAGTGCGTTTCGTAAAATCATAGGTCACTTGGGCCTGTAGCCTACAAGCCCGAGTATTGGTTCACAAAATAGGACTTGATTGACTTCCAAAAGATTAGCCTGAGATTCCGCACAGACAACCTGTCTAAGGTTTACCTCACCTATGCTGAAATCGCACGGGCTGTCTGTGAGTTCACTATAGTGAGTTTCTAGTGCAGGAATTTATTTGCTATCAGGCTGTGAGGATTTAGTCACAGACACCTTCGATTAAGACCAGTGCATGGATGAGATGGAAAAATACAATTCACATATCCTTCACAAAAAAAAGTAGCCAGAAAATGCATTTGTGCATGTCGATGTCATTTATTTTGGACACTGGAAATACAGTTTTTTTTATTCTATCTATCTTATTTACCCTAATAAAGAATAAACGCGCTAACTTGTCTATAGTGGATTTTTGTGTTGGAGGATGATTACGTCATAGAGCGGAGGGAACTTTAGTGTTGTTTTTTGTTTTTGTTTGTTTGTGGTTTGTGGGTTTCACCTAAATGGATTATAAGGCACTTCTGCTCTATATAAGCGCACTGTGTATATGTCCACAGGTTTTATCACACGACGGTAAGTAACCAAGGCCGAATGAAGGTGGATGTGTATACCCACTTCTTTTTTTTGAGTATTTAGAATATGCTCATCTATCACCATTGAAATAAATATCATGGTCGGGTCACAAACACAGTATGCCCGCCTTACCTCAACGGGATACCCACCTCCTCAGCTACAACAGCAGCAAACGAAACAAACAAACCGAATTATACCATTTCAAAATGATGAAAGCAGGTGTAATGTTGACTGTGTTGTTTTGGTAGCTTGTGGCCAGCGGAGCTTGGTCGCGCCCTCCAGGCTGGTCGCGGGTTGTAGGAGGCCGGGAGGCTCCTGTGGGTGCTTGGCCCTGGCAGGTCAGCATCCAGATCCAGTCAAGGCATCACTGTGGCGGGACAATTCTCAACAGTCTCTGGGTGCTCACTGCCACACACTGCTTCATCAAATACCCGTGAGTAACTTAAACACCCAGTCTGTATAACACCTGGTAGCTATACTCTCTCTATGTCTCTCCGTCTGGCTCTCTAAAAGTACTCTTAAAGTACAATATTTTATTTCAATATTTAATTTTCAGTCTTCACATGAGCAGAAAAAATTAATTTAAGAAATTTCCCCCCAGGGATTAATAAAGTACCTACCTACCTACCTACCTACCTAAAAATTGTAAGCACATCACTTACACACACACACACACACACACACACACACACACACACACACACACACACACACACACACACACACACACACACACAAACACACACACACACACACACACACACACACACACACACACACACGCACACACGCACAGTATCTGATGTAACTGTCTGCCTATGTAGTGCCTATGTAGAAACCTGGCTTGGATTGTAGAGGTAAAGGTGGTGGGAGAGAGCGGATGTTGTCATTGAGTTCCTCGAGTAGGCACCCCACAATGTGACTGAACAGTTCATTTTCTCCTTGTGGCTAATCACTACCTTTCTGTTTCGCTTCCAGTAAGATCAGCAGAAGCTATTTTCGTGTGGTGGCAGGGGCTTCATGTGTTATCAGCACCAGGAATACACGCCCAGACCCGCTCCATCCATCAAATCAAAATGCATGAGAACTACGATGCTGCAACACTCAACAACGACGTGACACTTCTGCACCTCAGTTCTCCTTTGCGCTTCGGTGACCATGTCCAGCCTATCTGCACTATTGACAATGAGACTTATGGGTTTATCCTGAACTTCAGCCACTGTTTCATCACCGGATGGGGAAGCACCTATTATAAAGGTCGGTATGAAAAATGCGGCTTCTGTATCTATTGATTCCACAGCACTATTATGAAATGCTTGATCATCACTCTGAAGTTCCTGTGGAGGGGGGATTTCCCTATTGGGGTAAATAAATGATAAATAATCAGATTATTTTTATCATTGTGCAACATGGTGGTTGCTGTCTACATACTGTAGGCAAAAAGGTCAACAGATTGCAGGAAGCTGAGGTGGAGATCATCGACACAAGAACATGTAACCTGATCAGCTGGTACAACGGCATCATCACCGACAACATGATCTGTGCTGGATCAGAGACCGGGGCTGCTGATACTTGTCAGGTGATGATTCTTGTCCATTTTCAACTCACTGACAGGCTGTACAAGTTCCATTTCCATAAAACTTGGCTGTGACTGTTTTAGGGTGATAGCGGGGGCCCCCTCCATTGCTACAGTGAAGATGAGGAGAGATTCTACCTGGTTGGAGTGACAAGTTTTGGGGACAAGTGTGGAGTGCCTCAGAGACCAGGGGTGTACGCCCGGACCAGCAAGTTTGCCACCTGGCTGAAGACAACTCAAACTAGATCCGTCTCCGCTGCACACAGCCTGGAGGCAAGAATCACCTCCATTCTGGTCAGTGCTGTTTTGATACTGATCTGAAAAAGCCAGATATTATTAAAAATCACACAGGTTAACTGCAGATAGTTGAAATGTTGTAAATCAATATTACTAAGATGTTGTTCTTCATGGACATTGAGACTATACATAACAGCCCAGAAAACTATGAGGTATTGGCATCATGCAGCCATCCTGGTTAATGATGGAACATTCCAGTAACTCATGACATGAATTTTCATTTTCATTTTTAATATTAGTACCTGTCAATGCCATTGAAACTCTGACCCAGCTATCACGGTTCGTGCCATAGTTGTTAAACCATAAGGTCGCTATTCAGACGCTGAGAATCAGATAAATAATCAAGTGGTGAAGCTTGTCCCATAGTCCAGAAATAATCCATGGTGTTGGGCTTTAACACACAGGAGGAACACGCAAAACAGCTCCAAATCTTACATTTATAGCTGACCTACAAAGTTAGATATTCAAGTACTACACCAAAAAGTCAACATTTTTGGAATTAATGAGGTATTTCAGTTTATAGAGCTCAAACCCAGCAGTTAGCCTTATAGCCCTGTATAATGCCTGCGCTGTGTAGGAAGTAGGATCATTTGCACCCAAAATTTTAATCTAGTTAGGGAACATTTTTTTCCCCTTTAGATCCTCACTAGTGGTCAGAAATGGTCAACAATCTAATTTATCCATAGGGGACAAACAGCTTTTAGTGAAAGCACTATCTAACATTATCATTTTCAAAAAAAGATGTGAAAATAATTTGTCTTCCATGTTATTATCAGAACATGTACCAGAACCTAGCATGTTTACCAGCTTTGTGAATATTGGTAGAAACTGCTGAACAGCAGGAAGCAGGAAGATGTAGCCAAAATTGACAGAAACTGGGCCGTGATGTCATCATGGAGCAAACATCTTCCATTTTCAACCAGTTGAGGAAGTAGATTGACTGACACCTGGTGGAAAGAAGATACCGGTTTCTTTTCATGCAGCGGCTGCAGTAGCTCATTCCTGAAGCTTTCAGAGCCATTTGCAAGAACGAGCACAAGAAATTCTGACAAAGCCTTTTTTTATTTTACATGAAACACATCCAATGACAGTGTGACAGTGTTTTGTCAAGTAAGACATGTACGCCTTTTCTGAGTTAGAAGTTATTGCACCGTAGACTATTTCAGAATGTCTTTGATGCAGCTTGGCTGTATGCATAGTGTACAGACTGTTGTTGAGGTATACATTTTGGCCCCTTGAGTTTTGCGTGGAAAAATCCTAATTTCATTACCTCACAGATACAATACATATTGTGCTTAGAATAATAACTTTGGAGGTTAGTAATATGTGCCATTCTAGACAACACTACAACTTGAAAATTAAAATGAATTTATCATGAAAGTGGTGGGTATGTCAATTTGCCCATGGATAGATCCCAGAATTAATGAAAATTTGGGGATGCTTAATGAACTAAAAATAGAAATCAGTAGCGAGTCAGACTAAGATGTTAGCAATGAAAATTAATGAGCAAATGAGGAACCAGGAAGAAATCTTAACCTTCATTGTAATGACATTGAAGGAAGACAAAAGTCTGTCACTGTGATTTGTCTTTATCAGAAATTCAAACTTCCCCTTATTGATAGCACCAATATCTATTGAAAAGGCTTGAAGGAACATGAAATTATAAAACTTTATTAAAATTTGATGGAGTGGAACAGTAGCAACAAACCAATTACCACATAATAGCTCAAAGGTTTCACTTAAAGTTATTCAATCTTGCCTGAACGATTGGCTTGCATTCATGTCAATATCTGTCACTGAATGGAAATGTCAAACTACTTCTAAATCAAACCAATCATTTGCAGAAGTTGTGCAGTTCCAAAGAAAGAGAACATCAGGAAATATTGATGAAACCCCTATAGAATATATTATGTTCCAATTTGGATGGAAAGAATGAAAATACAGTGGAGGCGACATAAAAAAAAGCAGATAACAAAGAAGTTTGCATTTGGAATAAAAATGGTTCAATAGTTTGGGATCATTTTCTTATAAAGGATGGCAGAAATAGCCGAATATTATTGTTGAACTGGACAAACGCACTCACACTCCCAGGCGGACACACTCACACATGTAAAATGATATTGGGAAAGTGCACATTGTTACTTCCTGCCAAAATAATTTGAAACATTTCTTCTTTTGCAATGTCATACTATTAAATTAAAGATGCAAAAAAATGCTGTCAAGTATGAAAGATCAGTCAAGTTTTATCAACAAAGTTCATTTCAATGTACACATTAACACCAGTAATACAGTATTTGACCTCTAAAATACAGTATACAGACAACATCCTTGCCCTCCTTGACCTAAAGGAGGATTCTGCCATTTTTAACACATGGGCCTTTTACAACAGTTATATTGATTGTTGTTGATTCCTAATTAGAGGATTTTTTTTCAGTGTTATAGACATTCAGAAACAATGGTTTTAAATGACAATGATGAAATTAGAATAGCACAACGGTCAACTCAAAATAACAAGACACCCCCCAAAAAATATGTTATGAGTGTGTTTTGAGTTATGAATTGGCATCTGATTCCACATGTCAAAAATAGTGGAATACTTCTTTAATTACACTAGAAGTACAGCCATAAATGAACCCTAAAATAACAGAACATTAACAAAAATAAAAGTATTGAAGTTCCACAGGTTTAATAAGGCAAGGTTTTGTCCTCATTCTCTAATTTTTTAGAAATTCACCAGTCCATGATCATACACGTCATGCTTCATGATGCAATTTAAAAGGCACTGACTTGCCTTCTGATGACCCATGTCTACCTAATCAACCGTGACATTAACGTTATTAGATGAGATGCTCTTTGCTTCACCATGGGAAACTACACAAAGACATACTGTAAGTTAGTCAGGCATTTCAATTCAAGGTAGGAAACAATGAGTAATCCTGTGAAACCCCTGCCAGTCCTGCCTGAAAGTCAGCATAGGCCCTGCCCATCAACTGCCTTGTGACTCCTTGGCTTGTAACAATATTTCTTACTGTATGCAATAGTACAGTAAATAAATAGGCCCACACGTGGACATGGATTACACTGCCAATTACCATGCATACCTTTAACAATAGTAGGTATAGCTTCAACTGAACTTCTGAAGGTTGATGTAGTTAACATGTTTTCATTTCATTATTAGTACTATTACAATCATAAGAACTATCTAATGGACCAAATCCTACTCATACAGTATAGCAAGGAATTGTGTTTCTGTCCTTCAATGGAACACTGTTTGTCTTTATGCAGGTTGGCTGTTCATGAAGCTATAGTCTTTGTTTTCTCGCACCAACAAATAATTCAAGTGTATTGTAATATTTTGCAACTGTGAATGCCAATAGCATGTCTACTGGCAGATATGTGACGGGTGGTGAATGCCACGATGCACCTGGTAGGAAGTCAGTACTGCCCACGTGGGACGTACTTGCTGGTGGCACTTTAATACTGATGTGGATTTGCTCTCGTGAAGCAGCAAAGTTGGGGGTGTCCCCTTGGAGGTGGGCTAGACAGGAAATGGACTCGGAGGTGCAAGGACGTAAAGTGCATGGGGAAAGTTCCAGCTCCTCTCAGCTGTTCCAGGGTGCCATCCTGCCTTCAAGACCGGCTGGGAAAAACAGAGAGGGTTGCATACTAGAGGCTAGGCTAAAAACCAAGGAATGGAAGGAGGTGAGAACTACAAGTTTTCTTTGTGGTGAAACTGTAGCTGTAATTAATAATGTATGGTAAAAAGAAAATCATGAATTGGAGCTGTGACGTGGGAGGCAGAGAATGGATGAAGGCTAATGTCCTCCAGTTGAGAGATGTGTGTGTCTGTACTATCAAGAGGAGAGAAAAATCATTTTCTCCCAATGGAAAACCCAGTGAACCTGGGCTGCAGTGTTCCAGCAGATTGAAGCAGGGGACAAACTGCACAGTTTCTGAGAGGGGAACACTAGCTCATTACAGTACTTTTACTGTACTCACATTCCCAAATGTGTGGTGTTTGTTTGTGTGTGTGTGTGTGTGTGTGTATGTGTGTGTGTGTCTGAGATTAAACTGAGAGGGTTGCAACTGTACACACCCCCCAGTCCTTCTCCCTCATGTCTGTTCTCAGAGCCTGGCTCAGTTTTCTTTGTTTTCATGAGTTGGCGAAGGGTGTTCACATGTTGTAGGCCACATAAATGGGATCCAGCTGGTCTGCCAGGAAGGAGTCTCGCAGGTGCATTCTCTGCTTCTCTCCTCTGGAGTTGATGGGGATGACCCCGGGGTCCACGATGACAACCACTCCCACAATGAGGTGGTGCTCTTCCAGGACCACATTGGTGACGAGGGGCACCAGGTCCAAGGCCTCCTGCTCCGAACCACTCAGCTCAGCCACCACCACCAACAGGTTGGTCCATGTAAACACAGCACTGTGGAACAGAGAAATGCTTAAAGCACTGATAAATGTTAAGAATAAAAAATGTGTGCTACTGTTCTATAACAGTACTACATGTGGAAACCACAGGTCACGGTGTATGTCAGTGAACTTCTGTAAAGAAACTTGCACATGACCAATGCTGAGGGCATAAACAGAGCGAAGAGCCTCACCTCTCTGCAATGCTGCGGTGGGTTCGGGACACAGAGGTCTCAATGTCAATGGGGTGATAGCGTAACCCCCTCAGCTCCAACGTCTCATCCAGGGAGCCCACCACAAACAGGGCATCATGACGATCTGGAGGGGTAGAGGGAAGAGGAGAGTCAAGTTGAGGATAATCAAAGAGATACTCCGCTACAGTTTAGGCAGACAACCCTCACACTCAAGACATGCAGCAATGCCAAACTTTACGAGGTTGCCTTTTGTGAAGTGTCCTCTCACCTCCGCTGGCGTCCAGTAGCTCGGTCCTCTTGACAAAGCCCAAGCAGCCAGTCCGGGCCCACAGAGTGTGGGGCTCCCCAAAGCTGAGTCTGGTGTTGAAGTGGTCTGCCTGCAGGCTCTCCTCTCCATAGATTGTGTAGTAGCCACTGGCACTGTGGGGGCTGTTCACCCAGATCTGGACACAAAGACACAACAGGAAGGGGAATGAGTGATGTTTTGTGTGACAGTGAAATCTGAACTGATCTGTTTTCCTTTGAGAGAACAATAAAGTAGATCTGAGATAAAAGCATGCATTAGCATTCAAACTAATCCATTTGTGTGCAATAGCTAAGTGTGCTGTGATGCCATGGCTTGATCAGTGGTCAGGGCAGCAGGTCTGCATGATGTGCCCACTTTACTCTGAGCCAGAACGTCTACACTCTACCAGAGCAGGGAGAGTACATGGCATGCAATATATGCAACAGCCGATTTGCCCCAAATCATTTGGACACAAACGCACAGATCTGTGCCAGAGCAAACACAAAAAAGCTTAGTGTGTATACCAAGCACCTCTAAACATTTTGGACTGCAAATCTGGACCCTATCAAAATAAGTACAGTATTAAAATACACTCTAGCCATCTATTCCAGAAATATAGTGGATATCAAAAGTCAACACACCCTTTCTAATTTTCTAGTTTCTATTGCCTTGATTGTTTACTTTCATTGAGATTTAGTAACCAATTTAGCAAAATCAAGATAAAAACTACTCATCTCTCATGTATTAAAAATGGAGAACTAAAACACCTAAAACTAAAACTAGAAACATTTAAATAGTGGGAGGACGTTTGATAGCCAATCTATGCTAAAATAGTTGTACTAAAAATAACATCAAATCAACTCAACTGTTCAAACATGTTTAGACTTAAGATATTATATTATGTGGTTACACCAGAAAGAGTATAGGACAAATGCAAAAACTGAATCTAGCAACCATCACTTGTTTTTGTTGTACTTCCTTTGTATATACATGTGTATAAATAAAGAATATTTACACTCATGTTTATCTGTGCATTGAGGGGTAATCAATCTTCCATGTGCGATGATGTGGGAAGTTGCAATGCCTCAGGTTGAACTGCTGTTTTGGTTGGTTTCATCATTACATAACATGTCTGAGAATCATTACAGACAATCACTGTCTTTCTGCCTACTCACCTCCCCAAGATGGGAATCTCCAAGAGGGCCTCTGGTCTCTGGGTTGACTATGATCACCCTCACTCCAGGCAGGATCTAAGTGGAGAACATAAGAGGAGAGTTTAGCTTGAGGTAAACCACCTCTACTACTTCTCTTAGTCTACGGTCAATATGAACAAGTACACAAATGAAGCTTACTAGTCAATAATCAATACTTACAGTGCCGGATTCCATGAGTGGAAGACTCTGTGGCGCCCCTCGTTCCACCAGTCTCACCCTGAAGGAGACAAAACAGCCCCTGTCAATCATTCCATTCAGCCTGACAGACCCACCATCTCAGGTCTCAGCAATTGAATCAGTCCAAGTGTCTCCAGTCTTACCTGTCATGGCGTAGAGACTTCATGTCAACGTATACAGTAGAAGGGTCTGGTCCAGCAGTGCCCTGGTGATGGGAACACACAGAGCATATTAGATGAGTGAAAATGAACACTGAAATGAGTGAAACCTGACTGAACCTGAAGCTTACTGCTTTACTGTAGATTGTATTTTATATGTTATTACAGTTAAATAAAACCAAAGCTTGGCATGGAAAGACATTGTAAACTGGAATCAACAAAAACTTTTAATCTGTTGGTCACTTTAAGAACAAAATAAATGAGTATGACCCACATCTACTATCAATATATTAATACATACAATGAAAATCAATCAATCAATTTGTCTAAAGCATACACATACAATAAAAATATGGTACATGTACAATCCTTTTTGACATTAAATTAATCAAATCTTAACTATTCACATTTTGCTTACCTCAATCTGTACTCAATCTGAGAATAACTACTTTAAAAGCTAAACCGAAACTGAATAAAACAGAGGCTTGAATAAAACTACCAAACCTGAAAAGTAACGAACACTCAACTGAAAGTAATAATAAAAATAAATGAATGAAACATTATAACCCTGTTCTACAATGAGCTTGATTACGAAAGGTGAAGACATGTCTATGTGTTTTCATATGATAAGTCAACGTGTGGCCATGACGAGTAGAATGAATGAATAATATGTGTAGTAAAGCCAACCTGCAGGCAGATGGCCAGGTTGACCCGGGAGCCGAAGGCGGTGCTGACAGCCCGGGGTGACAGACCCAGATCTTTGAACAGCTTGGAGAAGGACTGGGTGAGGGCCAGGCGAGGTCGCTCTTCTGCTATCACCACACAGCTCCGCACACATGACAGATTCAGACCCCGCGCCTGGAAACACACACTTAAAGGGTTATTCATGCAGTAACAAAATCTAGTGAAATTTAAAACAGCTAGCTATTGCTTATTTGCCCCTGACTGAACATTTACTGCTCAAATTGATCATTTAAATTAAACCTTTAAAAAAAGAATCAATTGTAAATAGATGGAAAAAACAGTGGCCAGGTTCTCCGCTTGTTATTAGTCACAGTAGGTGTGGATAGTATGTTCAAAAACTGATAGTTTACAATATTTTGTTACAGTGTGATTATTACACAGTAATTAACAAAAAAGATAGCGCAGTAATTTCAGGGATTACCACACGTGGCAGCCTGTGCGAGACTGTGTTGGTGTGCGTGAGTATGGGTGTGATTCTCACCTTCAGCATCTCTGTCTGGGTGCCCAGGCCCTTGGTGCAGAGCTCCATCACAGAGTAGGAGCAGAAGGTGTCTCTGATCTTGTATTGACTGAGCGTGCTCAGCCAGAGAGGCAGGGAGCTCTCCAGCTCCAGGGGAGGAATAAGGATGGACTGGTGACCTGAGTAAACACTGGCCCAAAAACACACTCGTTACAGCAACGACTCAATATGTCAGACAGCATGTAATGTGAAATGCAATATTCTGTCTGTGTGTGTGTGTTACCTGGAGAGGCACCACAGGACAAAGCCCAGGCCACAGTACGGGTCCAGGCAGATGGCTATTTGGCGAGAGGAGTAGAGCTCACACTGCAGCTTAATGGAGCGGCACAGAGTACTAACTGCTGCATGGGACATCTGACAAGACACGCACAAATGACATCAACCATTACATAGCGACTTGTGTTGTCACCAACCCAACTCAGTTAGACCGAGTTCACTTAAAAACATCTTTCTTACAAATATGGCATCCACTAAAATACATGTATGTCCCGCACTTAGTGTGTCAATTGTGTATTGTATTGTAATGTGTCAACACCAATTAACCACGCCCAATTCCTTGTGCATCCACTGAACTTCACAAATTAAAGTGATTCTGATATACATGCATAAACTATGTAGTGATGGGATTTTTGTTTTTTCATACATTCATACATTTCATACTATTTTTCCTCCTTTTTGTGCTGCTGATCACATCCCTGTCTGAATAGATTCAAGTAGATTCAACATAGTGCAACAAAATAGATTCAACAAAGTACAGCAGAGCTTGCGTCATGTTCTACACCATGATTTGTGAATGCATTTACCTTGACTCCAGTCAGCATGCCTGTGGTGGACACGCTGAAGTCCAGGTAGGCCAGCAGCTCAGCTGTGGGGGGCTTATAGATCTGTGGAGGCCGCTTCCTGGGGAGATCATCTAGGAGGAGGGGAAGAGGAACCATCACAAACTGGGCAGGAAACCGACTTTTTTATCCACTGCCCACAGCTGGTTAGTGGTTGGCACACCACTGTTTGACCAGCCAATATAAGAATAGAAAGCCAAAGCGTCTGGTAGACTAACCTACCAGCCACAGCCCGAAATTACCACTATTTGGTTGGTGGGTGATGGAAACAAATACTTTGGGGATTGGTGAAGGACTAAATCCACTGCCAGTGAAAATTCTCTTGTCGATTTCCTTCCTGACTTGAACTACCTTGTATTTGGTCATTTAAAATGTAGCCTAGTGCAAGACACTCAAATGGGGAAGCACACACAGGGACAACAATTATGCTCCAGTTGATTGTGCCACTGCTTCCTACTGTAAATGCACTGCGACCTGATAATTGTTAACCAGTTTTTTTTCCTTAATTGTGAGGACTCCTACTATAATGTAAAAGGTAGAAGTGCCCCTTCATTGCGCATTTAAAAGCTACATTTCAGTTCAATTAATTACGCCTATGCCGCATGCAGTCGGATTCTGGTCGTGAGCTCCACTAATGTTCAAAAAATGGGTGCACGTTTGCTGAACTTCATCACCCCTCTCGTGCCGGTGCACGTAGATGTTACAGTGGCTTTGCAAAACCTGCACACATGCTGAAACTCTGAATTGACTCTGGTTTTCCCTGATTCCTAATCAATATACAAAAAATAGTAATATTCCCCCCAAACGTGTTTAAGAGCTAGCAGGACACCTTGTGGCCAGAAAGGGAATACACATTTTTAGAGCCAACTTTTTGTGCTTGGTGTGTGTGTGTGTGTGTGTGTGTGGGTATTCTTTTTTATTACAATGGTGTGTTACTACCATTTTAAAAGCAATAGGGCACTCAAGGCTGTGCTTACAATAATTGGGTATCAGCTGCTTTGCATCGTGCCTTAGCTGCTCCAAAATCACTGTAAAGTATGGCCTCTCCTGACTTATGGCTTAATTTGAACAGATCAAGAGAGTCCAGTACCTGTATCTATGATAGTCGGCCATGTCTTGACGTTGACGCTGGCAGCAGCCTCCCTGGACCTGAGGATCCTCATGAGAGGCTGAGTGGTGAGGATGCAGGCTGCTTTGCTCACCTGTAACACAGAAAAATTCAGTGATGAAAGAAGTACACAAATCCTTTAATTAAGAAAAAGCAATACTGCTCTGCTGCAAGGGCACTCTGGTAAAACCCCACCACTCAACGTGTTACTCTAATAAAGGTAATGAAGTAATATTATACTTATTGATCCCTGCAGGGAAAATCCCTTTTCATTTGGCCTCCCTCCAGGAAGACTGAGGGCACGGTCAGCTACAGAACAGCATCACTGAACGTGCTATTTGTTATATCGCTTCTCATTTTTGCCCATGGCAGTGTCCTGGTGAAGTGCACTCACATCGATGATCATGCGGACGGTGGGGAGGGTAGCAGCCAGGTTCTGTGGGTGCGGCGGTCTCACCGTCACAGGGATGACCCCCGCATAGAGACAGCCATAGAAGGCAGCTATCAGGTCAATACCTAAAGAAGTATGAGAAAGAGAGGCGACTGGTTAGCATCAGAGACCTGCCATTTCACAAGTGGTCAATATGGACAATTTCAATTAGATTCGATGGAAAAATTAGAAAGGAAAGCCATGTCAGCTACAATTGTGAGATGTGTGTGTGTGGTATGTGTGTGTATCCAGACCACTCACCTGGGGGGTAGAGCAGCACCACGTTGTCTCCTGTGTTGAGACCTCCCCTCTCCATCAGAGCAGCAGTGATCTTCTCTGCTCTCTTGTGAAGCTGGACACACGTGGCTGTGCACACTGCTGCCCCCTAGAGGACAAATAGAGAATGTATAACTGAAACCTGACAACAAAATGGATCATGTAAAGGTGAGGAACGTTTGAGCACTATTATTGTATGAAGGTCAATAATATGTGTCTGATCAATTATTTAATATTGATTGAGTCCTCAGACTGAGGAATGTGTGTGTGTGTGTGTGTGTGTGTGTGTGTGTGTGTGTGTGTGTGTGTGTGTGTGTGTGTGTGTGTGCGCATGCTGTACCTTGGCATTGAGCAGCACATATAGAACATGGTCTGGGTCGGTTTGGGCTCTCCATTGCAGAGCTTCAGACAGGAACTGGTGCTGAGAAGGGACAAAAAGTGTGTCAGCACATGAACATTACGAGTTGCCCTTCAGATAGCCACCGACCAAGTGTGTGGTCCTCTCATTGGTGACAGTAAATTTAAACTTGAACCGAATTGGCATGTGATATACATCAACTATTTTAAGTATTTCCAGTATTTAAAAGATACCCAATGGCACTTTGACCTTTAGCTAGGAATTTGGAGTCAGTAAGCAAAGGATGGAAAACAGGTCATAAAAAGTTGTGTATCACATATTTTTTGGTACACACAGGAGGACGTACAAGCACACAACAGGGGTATGGCAGTGTCCAGAGAACAATTGTTGCAAGTGCAAGGGCATGCTGGGGGCATCTGTACGCAATAAGAAGCAAATTGGATCCACTGTGAGAAGACACTTGTCTTTCAAACAGGGGGTTATAAAAACTTTGCCAAGCCATGAAAAGAAGTTTCCATAGTGTACTGTTACTCTCTGTCATGTTACAAAGGTTATGTTATGTTATGTTAATGCAGTAGCAAAAATGATCTTAAAACTTTACATTGGTTTAAGGAAGTAAATAACTTATCCAGCCTGTAGATTCGACCAATACTACAAACTCTTTCTATTGTGTGTGGAATGAGAATTCAATGAAATCCAAGTTGTTTTGGGGAGAAATTCCACTGGATATTTTTAAAATCAAGGAAATGACATTAACTGCATTATTACCCCATTAACCTGAACAGTAGTATCTTTATTGTGGTCTGGATAGACTGACAAAACAGCAATCGACATGGAGGGTAGCCAGTACCTAGTCACCAACAAGCTCAGGAACTAGCCAATACAGGAACTAGCCAATGCACAGGACAAGAATTAGGAATCCAGGGGATAAGAATGTGACAGCAAGGGAGTCAACACTTGGCAGCACAATAAAAAAAAAAAACACTTAGACGTTCTTTGGACATACACACAAGGTATTTAGCAGTGCCACACTTAATATCACTGGCTGAAATCATCCTTGGCACCATCCACCCTTTCACTCAGGGAGGCTGTGTTCTGGTGGAGAACAGATCTGGGGCACAGAGTATAGTGGGCACATCATGCAGACCGGATGCCCTGACCACTGATCAAGCCATGCTAGGCATTGGAGCATCACAGGACACATAGCTATTCGACACAGCGAGCAGAGGTGCACACAAATTAATTAATTTGAATGCCAACACATCCATATCTAATATATCTATATTTTGTCTTACGACATGCAATATGAATCTATCTCAATATATAATAAAATAGTCTCCTTTGCATGTAGAGTTTCACATAATAGTATTAGTAATAGTATATGCAATTGGCACATAGGCTCGGACAATAATAATCCCTTGTTCAAACAAAGTTTCCATTACCTCTTCATAACAAAAAGCAAGTCAGAAACTTGCAGTCTATGGCATGTGATCCATATAGAAAAGACTTTCATTTACTTAGATGAATGAAAATGTCATTTATTACTGAGTTTTTTGTCTGGTCAAGCTAGTGGGCTACTTAGAAGGTGATGGCAGAGAGGGTCTGGGACATTGATGTATGGAGACAATTCCTTCTTTCAATTTTTTATTCAGCATGTTGGTAGAGGTATATTTAGCTGACATTTAGTGTGTGGACCCCTGCTGACCAAGGAGCCAGCCTGGACAGTGATCCCTTTGGTTTAGGCCAGGCTGGACTGGTGGCCATGGGACTATCACGGCTACAAAAGCACATCTGAAGCAGCAGAAGCAACGGCAGGTGGGGCCAGATTAGAGCCTTACCATCATGGTGGGCCACATACAGAGCTAAAGCCCACCCCGAGCAAAATAAAGGTAGAACAATCACAGAATCAGAGTTTTAGGATAAGAAATCAGCATCCATTTTCCCCGATAGCTATGGTCACATCTTTAACTGGGTAAACAAATCTAGTACATTTCGAGTATACAGTATAGACATCAGTTTAATGGGAATGGGTTCAATTTTATATAGAATTTGATGTGGCCGGTGTGGTAAAAAGCATGGTTTGGGGTCTGTGTGGCAGTACCTTCCGGATTAGATCCTGGTCCTCGATCACGCCCAGCTCTCTGCCTGCAGCCTGGGCGATTCTTTTCCCTGCCACCAAATTGCCGACCATGATGGAAGCTGGACCAACCCCCACTGCACAAACCACAGAAAATTATAGTCATCTAACAAAAACAGACTTAAAAAAGAGAGTAAATGTAGCTGGAATAACACCACAGTCATGATGAGATACAAACCCAAAAGTAAATAAACCACCAGTTGATTTATTGAATTTGGCTAAACTGATAACCTGACTGACTGTGACTTTGAATAGAAGCATCTGTCACAGAGCATTGCTGACTGACTCAGAGAGCGGCGGCTCACCAGGCTGTTTCTGGCGTGGCTTGGGCAGGTTGGTGACACAGGTGTGGGGGCACAAGAGAATATTGCAGGGGTGCAGGTTGCCCTCCAGGAAGTTCTGCTTGGTCTCACAGATGTGGATGCCTCCTAGGGGTGTCTTTGGGAGGGTGTTGGCGGGAACGAGTGCCAGGCAGTACAGGCCAACCTGGTGGATACTGTCGATGGCCTGAGCAGAAAAATACCCATCAGTCAGTGAAATGTAAATATGGAAGCCCACCCCACCCCAGTGTGGTTTGATAAAAGGTCAGATCTGCCATTTTATAAGATTTCATTACAAGAAAAGAGTGTTGCCCGAGTGATCTACCTGTAGTACTCGGCTCATCCACTGGAAGCTGTCTTCCTCACTGGCATCGGGCCTCTGCTCGGCCACAATTACTATCCTCTCATCGTAAAACACTGTCACTGAGAACACAGCAATCCTGCACAATAGACAGGAGGAGTAAGCACAATAACACATACACACACACATACACACACAGCTAGAGACCATCCTTCAACGAAAGGACCTCGGTTCAAGCCCCCATGTCAGCAAGCATCTGCCTTGCTGAAGTGTCCTTGAGCAAAACACTGAATACCTACAAGCTACCATTAATATTGCTTACATTGAACACAGTGGGAAAGAGGAAATTCCAGCAACACCTGCAGTACTGAGAACAAAGATTTACTAGTAAAACCAACGTGTTTCGGCATGTGAAACGTCTTGATTTTACTAATAAATATTTGCCATGCCAGGTTCATCAAGGTAAATGAATCACTTTCAAGACCTTTTTAATGCCACTTAGAATGAAATATAAAGGCAATTTACCAAACAAAAAAAACAATGGCTCACCTCCCCCTGTAAACTGTTTTGACAGGCTCCACTGCCAGTGCGGTGGCCACCAGGTCATCAGCATTGTGCCGTCGCCCACTCACCATCAGCAACCCCTCATTCTTCCCCACAACAAACACCAGGCTACCCTGTGGAGCAGGCAGAGATTTAACACAACAAGAACACAACAGAAACCTCACCAGTTCAATTTTAGTTCAGTCAAAAAGCTCAGTGTTGGAGAGAGCAGGGAAGTCTTTATGCATGCCTTACCGGTCCTACAAAGCCCAGCAGACCAGTGCGAGTGAAGGGGATCTCTCCAATAGGAGCTCCAGCCTGGTTGACAGGGATCACCTACAGAGTACCAGAGATGAAAGCTTAGAATCAACTATGTACACTACTTTAAATTTCCCTTTCACGCCAGAGTTCATAGACACACCAATAACATAGACACTCCAGTTAAGAGTTTAGCTTTAGGTTTAGTTTGTCACACAAAAGAAAAGAACGAGAGACGACAAAAGACATGCAAACTGTGTGGATTAGATAAAGAACTGTCAGGGCTTCCTTTAGGAATCAAATGCTTTTACTAAGATTTGTCATTCACCTTTGCACCTGCAGGGGGTGCTATTTTACATAAATCTTACATGGTGTACCTTTAATGTAGGTGGTGCATGATTTCTTTGGCTCCATCTAGGGGATCATTTAAATCAATCCATTGTTCCTGACTTGGAAATGCATGCAAATGCATTCTTTATTTCTACCATTTTCCTGCTTTTTGAATTGCTGATTACATCTCTACAAAACATTTTTGTAACTGTCACATCACATACAATGTCTAGATTTTGGACTTTCTTTTTTTTTTAGAAAAAGGTAACATTTGATTCTTTGCTTTTCTTTTCTTTTTTAAAAAGATTGGGCTTGCCTTGCCTGCCATAAGAGATTAAATTTAGGAATCCAGACCTCAAATGTATTCTTGGTGACGCCAGGCAGGCCGTAGTACATGGTGCCTCCAGCCCGGGAGTTCAGCACAATCTCCCCTATTTCATCTGTCTTACACAGCTGTGGAGACCCGTCTGGTTTCACAATACACATCAGAGCTGAAACACACACACAGGACAATTCATTAGTGCCAAATGCATATTATTTACAGTAACAACCAGACTTCTGATGATGAGAGTGAGATGAGATGAGAGGAAAGTGACAGCAAGGGTGTAATTTTGACAGCAACTGTACTATTACAGTGGCTAACCTCCAGGCATGACATGTCCCACATCCTGTACAGTGAGGGCAGAATTCTTGTCCTCAGTGTTGACCCTGATCACCCCATGGCTCAGGCCGCCCATGGACAGGATGGCCCTGGCTGGCAGAGGAGCTCCACGTGCACCAGGCCTGGAGAGAGGGCAAAAACAGAGAAGTGATAGTGTGAGAAAAATAACAGGCTAGACAGGAAGAGTGAAGACATGGTTGAGGACTGTTAGTGTGCAAAACTAATCTAACTGGTTTTGCACTATACTGCACATTGCAAAATCCCATATTCAGTCTTTTAAAAAACAAAAAAAACAAATGGAAATTCTCTCAATAGGGTGAGATAATACCACTTGTCTCAAATGCAGTTCCACTAAATTAGCATCAAGGAAATGACACTTGATTCAAGAGAATTCTTGTAATAAGCTGATTTGCATTGTAAAGAAGTGAAATTATTTTGGCAGATTTTTTCTTTTTCACTTCAAAAAATAGGATTATGAGACAACACTAGATCGGCAGATGTGTAGACAAATAAAGAATGAAAATGTAAGACATGGTGAGGACTGTGTAGTAAACTAGTAAACTGCAGTAGTTACTGTACAGAATCAGTATGCCTCTTCCCAGAGTCAGTATGCAGATGCAGTACCTGCGTATGGCCACAGTCAAGGCCTCAGGAGAGGAGGCACATGGGCAGATGACCTCAGGCTTCAGACCGTGAGACTGGAACACATTCAGGAAGGCATCACACGAGGACACAGACCCTGATAAACCACAATGCATGGAAATGTCACCAAGATGCAGTGATTGAAACATACAATCCTATGTAAAAAATAGTTCTTCATCATAAAGGAAACATGGTGGCAGATAGAAGTGACTCACAGGGGTTTGCACCATCAGCGACGATGAGCATACGTATAGAGGACAGGTTGGTGTCCCTCTGGTCCCTGTGGGCCATCATGGCCCAGTGGAGGTCACGGCACTTCACCAAGGCCACACGTGCTACGAGAAGACAAGGGGGCCATGTTATTAATACGTATAATATATAGTATTAATATTAATATATATAGTATTTACACTTTTATTCATGTCATCTATGCACTTTTCTATACTATTTTCCTCCTTGTGGAGTTTGTTGTCATTCAGTCTCTGTTATCCAATTCAGTAGTGTTTTTTGGTTGTCACATTTTTTGTTTCTTTGTTTCGTTATATCTGAGAACTTTCTGTAATCACATTGTGTTTTTTATCTGACCGTAACAATGTTTTTTTCCCCCTGTATTAATTAATTAAACTAACTAAATAAAAGCTGTTTTACAGATGAAATTAAGATTAGGTAGAGCTGAACCTTTGTGAATGTGGACCCTCTGCACCCAGGACATGGGACAGGCTTTCATGACAGCGTAGGGCACTGTGATGGTGTGGATTCTGTTCATGACACTCTGCAATGAAAAATACACATTTTATGAATGTCACACTTTACTAAACACTGCGGTATGGGACAGAAGTATATTCTGAATGTGTCTCTCTTTTGTGTGTATGCCAACTCACTGTTAAGACGCCGTGCCACAAACCCATGTCCTTCTTACAGTCCAACACATTGACCAGTGTTTCCCCTGAGATATGACAGACACAGACACACATACATTAGAGAAGGTGTGTGTACTCACAAGCTAATTCTTGTGTGTACAACTGTTATAAAAACACAGTGTTCTTTCCCGGCACAATTCATTGAATATTTTCCTGCTGTAGTCATGCTCCTTAGACTCTCTGACTCTCTCTGCAAGCCGATCTTCTCCAAGACAAGAGGCTAAAGTGCTCTTTGTTTACGTAGCCCTATGAGTGCCTGGCTCTGTGTAGGAACAGGTAAACTGGATAAATAAATTATTAGACATAGCTGTCAGTGAAAGGGCTTCTGTTGTAGAGTGAGCCGTTCAGTGATGAACTATTAAGCCTGGATCTGCTATTTAGACAAGGAGATGAAAAACAGTCTCAACTGATATTTGGCCATATTTGTGTAGCTTATACCTAAAAGTTATCTATCATTTGTTATTATAGAGTTATAATGCTTGACCTCAGTGAATATTATATCAGTGAATCTAGTGCTGTCAGGACCTCATACGCACAGAAAGAGAGTGTGAGAGAGTGCGATATAATGCATTGGGCTCTCACCTTCACAGTAGTTACAGGCCTGGGTGAGGGCCTGACAGTGGGTCAGCATGGAGATCTTAGACACAGCAACTCCCATCACTGTCCCTTCTTTACTGGCCTTGTACTTGAGGCGCACACACACACACACACACACACACACACACACACACACACACACACACACACACACACACACACACACACACACACACACACACACACACACACACACACACACACACACACACACACACACACACACACACACACAAAATCAACAAAAGACAATACAAGTCAACACAGAAAAATACAAATACAATAATAGGAGTGAGGAGATGGGCGTATGTGACGAGTAAAATCAACTCAAAATCTGAGGTAGTTTAGTAGTACTAAAATTGGAAACATAGGGTCTCTTGGTTGGCGACAGACTTTTCCATAGTCGATGAACACAAGTAAAGAATAGTACCTCTATGTAGGCAGTGTCAGTGTTGGCGGTGGGGATATGAGGCTGCCAGTCTTTGGAGGGTTTAGTCAGGTACTTGGTGTCCGTCACCACCCATTTCATCCTGGGCCATCCTGGAGAACACAACCACAACACATATAAGATAAGATCGATTTAGATCAATTTCTATACATTGACCAACTCTGTAATTTGTGGTGGCCATGCCGATATAGTGGTGATACGCCACAGATGAGCCTATGTATGGGAAACATTGAACAGATGATCATTATAGAATTTTTGTTAAGACTTGAGCGCACAAGCATGGAGCCGTCGTCTGACGTAAGCCGCATTTCCCAAATCAAAGTCAGTCTGATTTCAAGTACAACAAAATACTAACAATAATAATACAAACGTTGACGCACACTCAACAACTAGTCAACTGTTCCCTGGAAATATAGGAAGTGTCTTTTAGTTATACTGATGATGAGTGATACTAAAGCAATACTGGAAACCCCCCTGGTCTCGACCAAAAAACACCTGACTAACCAATGTTTTAGGTCCACAGTAGCCACCCAGTCACCCATCGATACATACTGGACCTAAATTGGCCAGTATACATCATATATTCCCTATATTGAGTGCATCTAATGGGTCCCAATGAGAGTGAGAAAGGGATGACCACTGCTGAGCTAGCAGCATTGGCAGTGGAGCACTGGGGTTGGCTGACCTTTGAACTGCATGATCTCTCCGTTGGGCGTCTTGGGCAGTCCTTTGAGACACACCTCACTGGTCAGCGCCAGGCCAACCCCACAGCTGCCCAATAGGAAGCCAATCTGCTGGCTGCCTGCGTCCTGTGGAGAGACGAGGGTCAAGAGGATACATAGAGAGGCCTGTATACAAACTGACACAATTAAAATCAATACATACATTCTAGGGGTCAATATGTTGGTCATATTCTAAATCTGTATTTTCTATCAGGTTATTTCAGTAATAAACCATGATAGGCTGTGCTTCACAGGGTTTTGAAACAGCTAGGCATGGTCTAAACAATACTATAATTAAAAAATAATAATAATGAAATGTTATACTTCTGTCAATACAGTTCTAATACCAGAATCAGTGTTGATTTCTGCTTTCTGCTTTGAACGTGACTCAGCCAATCAGTCCATCATACTCCATCCATTCCTCTTCTGCTCCTTGACCAAAACAAGCCCTATCTAATTTGGCAGTCCTTTGTGCTCACTATACAGCAATCCACTTCCTTGTGCTACCTTGTGTAGCAGTGTAAGCCTTACCTGTCGTGAGAGTGGCACCTCTATGGGCACGGGGATGACCTCGGCCAGCAGGCAGCCATAGAATGCCACCCAGAACATGCCTGGGTCACTGTTGGGGTACACCAATGCCACCTAGGAGACACACAGACTAATTTTCCTTGTCATGTCACTTTACACTTCATGCATACTGAATAGGGGACTGATGGGACTCTTACCCGATCTCCAGGTTTAAGGACAGGCTCAGTCTTGGTGCCCAGTTTATTCAGCAGTGTGTAGGCCAGCTTCAGACTGCGGCTCCATAGTTTACCTGAGAGGAAAAGATTACCGGTCACCATGCTAAGAATGTCACTGCAGTACTCATGAAGGCTAAATAATTTTACAATTTCCAATGCTGTATTACTGTTGCAGTTATAGTTCTAATCCTCCAACCACTGCAGCTCCAGACTAGAGGCAAGGTGGGTGTCGTTTTGTGCAGACAGACAAATATTCAGTTGAACAGTTCATATGCAAGAAACTGATACAGATACAGATACAACACATACAGTCTCTGGGTTTGTAAATAGAGAAAACAAAAGGCTTTGCTGTTTAATGTCTACAGAACAGTGGGTGTTGAGGGGAGATGTTGCTAACCATATGTGACTGTGTAGAGGGGTTTGCCGGTGATATCCAGGGCGGTGAGGGCAGGGCTCTTCGCCTGGGTGGCCCCCCAGCGGGCCAAGGCAGCCTGCAGGGCAGGGGGCCAGTTACTGACCACCCCCAGAGGCTCCCCCTTCACTGGGATGATTTGACGACCCTCCGGCTTAGGGGTGTTGGGGTCCGGCTGGGGCACTGGACAACGAGAGGGGTAGGGATGAGGGAGAGGCGGTGGAGGTAGATGGAGAAAAGTTGTAAGATACCCCAATACAGACTATGGTATAGTGAAATATGTGTGTGTGTGTGTGTCAAAGAAAGGTTTTAGGCTTATTTCAGTTCAGTGTCTCTCACCTTCTACGATCTCCTCTGAGTCATCAAGGAAGAACTCACTGAGCGGTGGTCTTTTGGGCCGTTTGAGTGTGTTCAACAGCTGCTGGATCTTTGTGGACACCCTGCTGTTGACTGGCACGCCTGGACAAACACCAAGAACAGCCAATATTACAAAGATACATGTACAAACAAACGGAAACACACTCGCACACATGCACACCCACACATGCGATTCTACACTATTACAAAGCTCTACTGTACCGGACACTCTCACACAGGCAGAATCCCAGGCACTAGCAAACAGTCAGACGACCAGGATCAGAATAAGCGGCAGGAAGAATTCAAAAGGGTAGTTTGTACTTGAATAGACAGAGACAGGAGAGCGGATGGCTTTACTGAGAATCAGATGCCAGAGGTTCTCTATGTCTAGACCTACGGCACGAGACAAACAGACACATAGGCAAATGCTAGGCTGGAAAGCAAGCTGATTGGGCCCTCCTTGGCATCCCTCCCCTCCCCCCGTTTCAATTCATATTACCTTTTCTCTTTCCTTTTATAAATGAAAGGCAAGACAGGGGCGGATAAATGGACCCAAAAAAAAGAACAAAACAGATCTGTTGTTAGCGGCATTCACCACACACGGCCTGAAATGAGGATGATGATGCAGGTGATTTCTTATGAACGTGAGCAAATCATTTCTAAGATCACACCAAACAACCTAGTTGACTTGCACTGCATTGTTATCAACCACAACTGCAAAAAAAAGTGTATGCATATGGTACAAGAATCATCAGCTGTTCAAAACTAGTACAGAGTAGATCTATAGATCAACTCTATAGATGAAGATGATGATGAAGAAGATGAAAACCTTTTCCAGACTTCTTTCCCCCCCAAATGTTTCAAAACCTGGAAATGACCAAATTATTTATCCATACAATTAGACATGTAGGAACCCTGATAAAAGAGCCTGGCTTTTTTGTGCAAGTGTGTGTGTACCATCAGCAGTATCCAACATGCTGCAGCGGCTCTGTCCGCGGCTCATGCCCCTGACAGCAGGGGGCAGGTCCAACCTGGACCCCCTCTCCTGGATTGTGGAAGACGTCACATCTGGGGGGACACTGTTTTCTGGAGGAGAAGGAGAGAAAGGGGTTACTGATGTTTACTTGTTTATTGATGCTGTTTATTTCGTATATTTCCGCTGGGCTTACCGATGCGTGTGTGGGCCAGTACATCGGCTAACGCGGAAGTAGGCTGGGGCTGTGGCTGGGTCTTGGGCTCTCCGTGGGAGAGGGTGGACGAGGCGGAAGAGGAAGTGGAGGAGCTCTGGACAGAGCGGTTGATCCAGTAATCGGGGCTCTGCAGGCTCTGGGCTAACGCTGCACTAAGAGCTGCCTGTCTACGCAGCGAGCCCTCGTCCTCTGATGCAGAAGACGTGTCTGAATGGAAGAGAGAAGATCATACAAGGATGGAACACAGTCTTCTAGCCCTGATTCAACCTGTGCTCATTAGAGTGATATTAGATGGGTTTTTTGTGATATTCAATTGATCCCCGAAGGACAATTTTTTCTTTTCGCTTGCCTTCCTCCATAGAGGTTGGAGCGCAAGGTCAGCTACAGAGCAGCGCCCCTGCAGCTGGTAGGGACTCAGTGTCTTGTTCAAGGTCACTTCAGGAGGGCAGATGCTTGCTGTCATGGGAAGTTCAGGTTGAAATACAGTCTCCCTAACCACTACGCCACCCTGCCGTCCAATGAGTGTGAGAAATTAAAAAGAGCTTTACCAGGAGGTGTGCAGTTGTCTACAGGAGACTGGACAAAAGCAGAGCGCCTCTTGGTGGGCATGGGCAGTGCCATCTTCTCTTCTTTATGCTTGGCCAGTGCTGCCTGCACAGCCTCTGTGTGGATGTCTAGATAAGGCAGAAGAAAAATGAGTGAGGCAAAAGAGAGGT
Source organism: Hoplostethus mediterraneus (assembly GCA_034670385.1). Lineage (NCBI taxonomy): Eukaryota > Metazoa > Chordata > Actinopteri > Trachichthyiformes > Trachichthyidae > Hoplostethus > Hoplostethus mediterraneus. The sequence continues at coordinate 18,927,052 of JAXDDW010000001.1, read as the reverse complement.
AAGTAGAAAGAGAGAGGAAACTGATCACTTGTTGTTTCTGTCTTTATTTGATGGGTTTTGTATGGTTTTGTTGTGTGTGTGTGTGTATGCCTGTGTTTATGTTGTGTACCTGATCTGTAGCGATCGTCCCTGGCCCCTCCACTGCGGTGTGTGCGGTGGTGTCTGGAGGCTGAAGAGGAGGAAGGGCCTGGGGCCTCAGGACTGGGGCTGGGGTCCGCACTGTGGCCTGGGGAGAGCTGTACATCTGGCAGGGACAGGGCCACATCTGGAACAGGGTCAGATATGTGCAAAGTCAATACAAACACATATACAGCAGCATACAGGGATCACATATATACATGCATATGTAGAAAGTTCCACACAGAACAGAACACACTCTTGCGTTTCATATCATTACAGCCAAATGTAGGTCTAAATATTGTATGACACACAAAAAAGCAGTGTTACTCTCTAAATTTAGTCTCACTACAATGTCTATGAACGTGAAATGAAATAAGGACAAGGATTGACGGATGCAACACTCTCAACTGATAACATGAAACTGGGCTAAATTCAAGCAAATATATTTTTAGTGTCTGTGCTCCTCCCAGTGGGATTCGAGCACAGACACCCTGTGGAGATGATGGTTCAGAGGGATAAGGAGGCTTGGGGGGGGGGGGGGTGCAGGAACAGGAGGTGATCTTTCAGTTTCAAAGCTCCCAAATACCTGCTTTGGTGACCAGAGCATGCTGCCAAAGGCACAACAGGGAGCAATACCCACCAACCACAATCGTTTTTTTCATTTCTCCAGAATGAAATTTAGGTATTTTCCACATGAGATTCAGTTTCGTCGGGCAGTCCTATTTAATTCCCCTAGCACTTAAGCAAGCACTTAACAAATTATGTGTCAAGTGGGAGCTCAAGCCAAATCAGGACAAGGTTGATTATCTCATTCATGTAGCCTAGCACACTACTTCTTTTTTAATTAGCCTACAGTGACACATTAAGGAGGATTCTTTCATGGCTATGCTAATTTGGTGCTATTTGTCCTGAGGAAACACCACGCCATAGTGTGAGGCTGTTGACACACAAAAACTGAACAGATCACTTCCCTAATGCTGTGAGTGCTGGTAAACCACAGCTGGATTCAGCAAAATGTGGTGGAGGTTCACAAAGAGTCACGCCAATGTGACACAAACTGTGACACAAACAGTGTTATTCTCCTGATTTGCCACAGCGGTGCAGTTATGAGTTAGACGTTACCAGCAGAGGAGTAATTCCCATATTGGCCACTAGAGTGCCCCAGAAGGTCAGAACAACAATGAGATTCCTTTTTTAAATAAAAAAAAATTAAAAAAAGCAGGAACAAAATACATTAACTTTCGACAGGTTGAGCCGGTCAAGAAGAAGAAGAAAATTACCAAAGAAAGAGAGAAGAAGGAAAAAGGAAGAGCTGGCCTTACTTGAAATCTGGGGGATGTAGGGGGCCAACAGCTTGGCTCTCTTCTTCTCATAGCCCTTCTGCGTGATGTCACCTAGGAGAGAGGACAACAACACCACACTGTTATGTTAGTCATAAGTACCACACACACACACACACACACACACACACACACACACACACACACACACACACACACACACACACACACACACACACACACACACACACACACACACACACACACACACACACACACACACACACACACACACACACACACACACACACTCACTCTTTTGGCTAATACATTTGCAGGGTTGAGTCATAATAATCCTCTTTAAACCAAATCTACTGGACTCCACATGTTGACGGCTCAGTCCATTTACAACTAGGCAGGAGATAACACCAATGTTTAGCCTCACATTAGCCCTGGTGAACAAACATGATGAGTGCACACAGACCTCCTCGAGGCTACGAAACCCAAATATGATTATGGCACTGGCTGATACCCAAGCACAGAACAATGACAGATTGAAGGTCTATCAGGAACAGTTACAGTAAGTTAAAGGAGCAAAGGGGAAACCATGGAAGCCAGTTTCACATGGGACTCATTCGGTTGCCCCCCGCCCCCCATCCAGCACCACCCCTTCCTCACTGTCCTGGACTGGCAGGACTCCCACCACTACCAGAGGTTGTTACAGAGGAACAGAGACAAGGCAAAGTCCACTCAACTGGGCACCCCCAAAACACACAGTCTCTTTGTGCAACAAACATCCATGTAACACACACCCTATCCATTCAAATAACAGGTTCCTCTTACATGGACGCACTCCCTCCCCTTAAACACACATACAATCCCAGTACTGCACTCGCCCCCTTTCTCTCTGTCAAACACACACATACAGACACACTGTATTCCCCTTCCTCTGTGTCCAATGATAACACGGCATGCTTTGTCAAGTGCAGTGTGTCCAAGGACTGACACCTCCTCCACACACTGACTGGCAACTGACAACCAGGAATTGGGGGAGAGGAGCAGAGAAGAGGGGAGAAGTTGTAGTAAGAGGGGAGAAGAGAGCTGAAGGGGGGAGGGGGAGGAAGATAAACACATGTGAGAGGCAGTGGGGAAGTGAGAGGGAACATAACCCAGTGTGTGTGAAACAACAATGGAAAGAAAACGAGGAGGGAGGGAGGCAAAGTTCAACAGCAGATGGGGGAAGAGGAGGAGGAGGATGAGGAGGAGGCGGCGGGATGGATAAGCTGGGACCGGTTGGGGAGTCCCATGTGTGACTCAGACGCTGTTTTTCTCTCTCGTTCACAGTGAATCACTATTCTGGTGCGTATGTTTGTCTGAGAAATAGGCGGACCAAATAGTAAATTCCCATATGACTGAGTATGTAACTAGACAGTATGGGTATTTGGAGTTTTGCAGACTTTGGGATTTCAGATCCTTTCAATACAGAAAACAGGGAGAGAAGACGGGCATAAAATGAAGTTACAACTTGTCTACATTAGAGACAGGAATAGATAAATAGAGGGATTGCACAAAATTTAGAGAGAAAAACACAGTAAAACAAAGTCAAAGAGAGTTTTAGAGGGAGAGAATGAGAGAGAGATAAAGAGAGAGTGAGTGCCGAGTGCTTTGTCATTCTCTGTGTAAAAAAGCTCAGAGGGGGCAGCCAGCATTCAGCATTGAGTTCATGCCTGGGTACACACTGGCCTGAGAATCCACCCTGGCCTGGAAACACAGCAGTAACTGCCTGTCAGAGCCCCTCTCTCTCCCTCTCTCTCTCTTTCAGCCATGCTACTGTAATGCATGCACAAGCTTACACAAAGTAAACACTCAAATATACACACACACACACAAAAAGAAGCATGCACACACACCAAGGCTCACTTAGGCTACACTGAGGAAACCGCTCAAATATGCACACACATACATGCACGCACAGCAACTGGCAGCAGATTGATGGTAGTGGACTGGAGCTCCATTGTTGTGAGAGAGGGTTCTGTCCAGCCCAGTCCTGGTGCCCGAGTGGTGCCGGGAGGAAGGGAGGGTTGGAAAGATGGAGGGGAGGGGGTCATTAACACAGACAGAGGAGAGTCTGTACTGGTCTGGGACATAACAACAGGCGCAGACTGGCACGACCACACTGCCACTGTGGTTGGCAGTGGGCAGGCAGAGTGGGCAGAGAGACAGTAGCGACTCTGGGTTAGAATGCACCACAAGTGTGAATGAGAGAGAGTGACTGTGACAGCTGGTCAAAACAGAGGAAAAGCTGTATGTTTTGAGAGCTAGAATGTGGTGTTTTGAGTGCGAGCATGAGCATAAGCAAACAGTACAGCGAGTGTGTGTATGTGTGTGTGTGTGTGTGTGTGTGTGTGTGTGTGTGTGTGTGTGTGTGTGTGTGTGTGTGTGAGCAATGAGAGGTCAGGGGACAGGATATGAGCGTTACCCCACCCTGTCCGTGCGCTGCCAAAATCGTCTCACTGTGTCTGTCTACAGAAACAGGAATGTGCTGATTGGAGAACACCCTGCTAACAGAGCGGGCCAACTGGTCAGGGCAGCCAGCTCATTGGCCAAAAACCCCCCTGAGGCGCAGAAAGTGAGTGTATCTGTGTGTGTGCGTGCGTGTGTGTGTGTGTCCAAATGTGTGTGTGTGTGTATGTACACAGCTGGTGCAGGTTAAGGGGTGCTACATTACTCAGAGGAATGAGTGCTGACTGAGCTTGCAGTGGACAGGCATGGCAGGCCTTCTCAGTGAGATGTATGTCAGTGTGTCAAACACAGACCGTGCGTGTGTGTGTGTGTGTGTGCATGCATGTGTGTGTATTTGTGGCAAAGGTTACCTCACTTCAATAAGCAATCATCATAATCCTTCCTGCGGTCATCCAGCCTACTCATAAGCTCGTCTTTATCACTGTGCCAGAGCTCATTAAAGAGAAAATGACAGTGACCCTCTGACTCTTCCTTTAAACTGCTGCTGTTGACCCCTGATCTCAGGGCAAGACACAGAGAGTCAATCCCCTCACATTTTATGGCACAGGGTCAGATGGGTTGCACACACACACACACCATCCCACACTAACCCTCTCTTGCACACACGCATACACATCACTCCCAGTCAAACAAATCCATAGCCTGCTAACTGACTTAAAGGGGCTTTAAGGCAGAAGTCATCCATCACGCCATTATTGACCGTTTCCCTTTTTTCATCTTCACTGACATTCTCCAGTCTGATCCAGAGTATTAGAAGGTTTTGTGTTAAAGCAGCCCTTCCATGCTTTATCTGTGTGGATTGCATCACTCCATGTGAGCTGAACTATGACCTTGGACAGTTTGAGTTGGTATTATGGCTGAAATGAAACACCACATGAAAAAGTACTTTCACTAAATCACAGGTACAAAGGGAGTCAATATATTCAATTAGGTTTCATATAATTTAGCAGTATGTGTCAACTTTAAAAGATATATGTGACTTTTAAATGCAACAAGAGGAAACAAGCAGTTCCCAAGAGGCCAAATAGTTGGTGCCAGAATTGCAGGTGCATTGGTCACAAAAACAGGATAAAGTCAAAACACCTCCCATGGCCTCGCCAGTCACCAGATCTAAACATCATTGAACATTTGAACCATTGACATTCTGGAGCGCAGACTGTGTTTCTCTTTCATCCCTCAAAGAATTGAGGCTTTTCCTTCTTGAAGAATGATCCAAAATCCCACTTCACACAGATTAGGATTTGTATGAAAACAATTCAAGGGGGACTGAAGCTGTTCTGAAGGAAAAGGATGACCCTAGTCCTTATAACGTACTTGCTAGTTTTGCCAATCCCATGTACATTGGCCTTTAGGAATTTGCAGATGAAATACTGAATCCGCTGACCACTGTGGCTGATACTGACCACTGACCACTGCGGCTGGTTTTCAACTAAACTTATAGAGCTACACCAAAACCATGCACTGGTGACCAACAATGGTGAGTATTCGCAGTTACTGAATAGCGATAGGAGTACAGGAAACATTCAGAGAGGCCTAGGGAGGACAGGTTGAGTTTACGGTTACAGTAGCACAATATAGATAGGGAACTTGCAATGAAATGAAACACAAACTCAGGAAAATCTATGATGAACAGGGACACATCCTCACCAGAAGCAAACAACCAACCTCCAGCTCACTGGGCAGTATGGATAAAGTGATTAGGAGTGAACATGAAAAAAAGATTTCAAGAAAAATATTGAAATAATGAAAGATTAAATATTAGGAAAACAATGACTATTTGTTGCACAATGCTTCAAACTCAGCAGGTTCCTGTTTGGCTTAGTGCTCACACTATTCATCTGTTTTGTGTCCCAATATCCTGAAAAAGTGGGTTGCACAACACACACACTTTGATTCCAGCTGCCACTATCACCAAACAGTACTTAGGTACAAGTCTCATACACTTACCTGCAACTGAAACAACACAGCCAATGTGCTCCCTACGGACTCTTTATGATCAGAATCAGAACAACTTCCGGCAACTTTTCTACTGTTATTTTTTCAATTGTTAGTCTGGTTGTTGTTGTAAATAGCAAGCTGCCTATGTACTTGGAAACTCTGCCTCTTCTTTGTTGTGATTAGTGAGCGGTGGGAATTTCATTATGTTTAATGTAAAAAAGCAAAATAATAAGTACATAACAGCAAAGGAAAAAAATGCAAACGTGTAAAATATTACAAAGTTAAAAAAAATAAAAATAAAACACAAACGTCGACGCACATCCTCACAAACAACTACGTCGATTACCACATCCCTACCACCCACACCCACACTGAAGTCGGTAAAGTGCATTAAAGTACAGAGGCACTAGTTGTTGTAGGGGGGCAGTGTGACTAAATGGCATTAGGAATCCGCTGATTACGCTCCAAACAATGACCGCTTAATTCAATGACACAAAGAGGGTGAGTGGCTAAAGCTTTATCCATTTTCACAATGTATTGACAATAGGACTGTGCAGTTAGGCTGAACAAAACCTGTTTCACTTCTCTGTCTTGAGGATGTGGTAACAATATTGTTGTCAATTTGACATCATCTGATACAATTTGGTTTGTGCGGTCCTATGTTTAGCTTACAAGATACGCACATGTTCATGTCGACCATTACCTACCCACAATCGCACACCTTTATCTTCCCTCTGTTGACCAAACAGACCCCCCCCCCCCCCCCCTCCCTCTGCATTTGGGAGCTTAGTAATTACAGTGGATAGCTCAGGCTAACCACATCTAGCTCTGGGAGGATGTGACATCATCATTGGTATCACCTACTGTTTCCTCTTGCCACACAGTATCAGTTCCTTTCTTTGTACCTACAGAGGCACCTACATGTTGCATGACACACATCAAACCGAACAGAGGGTTATGTCTGACTTAATAATAATCTCTCTGTATGGCCATGTGTGTGGATTTGTTAAATGACAAAGTGTCTGTACTGAGGCTCTCAATCCTACCCTGTAGTGTAGTACTGTTTCTAAGCCTGTGATGTCATTGTCAGGCTCCTAGCCAATAATATTGGTCCGATTTATACAAAGCTGTCTTTGTGTATCAGTGGTTTATTGTGTGTGTCTGTAACATATGTATATTTGACAGATATTCATGTACAATTCCGTTTCCACTCAATCTCGTGCAAAACAGAGTCCAACAAAAGAAAGCTGTTCTCCCATAGGGTCTTGATGAGAAGAGGATGGCAGTGAAGAGACACAAAGCAGCTATGGACAGAGACAGAACACCCACAAACAAAAATACACACATAAACACCCATAGTGAGTGCAATTACACATAAACACAGGGATTGAGAGAAGAGGAACTGGTGTCACCCACGGAATCGTATTTATAGAGCCTCTGAGCTGAAACACACAAAAACAACAGGCAGACTGTGCCGGAAACATGAATAAACCGCACATGGCAGGAAACACAAATGAATGAGTCTAACACCAAGGCCATATAATGGCACCTGGTTATTAGTAGGTACTACAAGCTTATTTCCAAAGCTCGTTCTGTAGAATGGAAACAGTGAAATGATGCCAGCAATCAGTTCTCACTCAGGGGGTCTTTTATTTCTGTATGGGTACTGATGCCAACATTTGTACATTATCTATATGTCTACCATATTGTATGGCTGACTATTAACTGACCAACCATGGGCATGGGCACAAAGGGCATTCAGCATTACCAGGATTGACTAAGATTAGGCAGGGCCTGCATGTTACCACAGATCAAAAGGTAGGCTACACCAACAGCCAAAGATATCAGTTTACTTGGAACATTTCCATGCAGTCTTGTACAATTATGGATTACAAATTAAAGCCATGTAACGCTTCTGTTAGCCTATCAAGATCACGACTGTAGTAGGGCTGCCCCCTGAAAGTCGACGAGTCGGCTCATCTGTCGGAGACCCGTGAGTCCACTGAGATTCCTCAAGTCGAGCAGTCATTTTTTTTAATTTTTTTTTTTCAGTGTGCATTAAAATAACAGGATAAAAGAGACAGAATCTTATAAAAATCCACGCAGATAACATTTCAATGAGGAATTATAAATAAGGGGAATCTATATTTTTATATTCTATTTTAAAAAAAAATCCATGTGACAAACATGCGCTGGTATATGAAACGGTGGCCGGTATATGAGACTCGCTGGCCGAGAGTCTGTATCAAAACATTGCGCAAGGCCCAGCGGCACGGAAACTGAGCCTCCTCCAAAAAAGAAAAAAAAATGACAAGGAGAAGGAGATAGCCATGCTGCTGCTGATGTCAACTAAGGGTGGGCGATATAGCCTTAAAATAATATCACGATATTTCAGGGTAATTTGCGGTAGGTATAATGGTGTTTTCCTTGGAATCTTCAGTAAAAGTATAAATAACTCAATTGTTTAATATTTTAGTTTCACAATAACTAAAAGTAACTTAACCTTTTACTCTTCAGGAGCCTGCAAAATAGTATCACCTAATAAAACTGCGCTCAAATGTTAAGTACAAATGTAAACAGCAGCAATCCAAAGAAACCTTCAGTCAAAATGTAAACACTGCTTATAAAAATGAAATAAAGATACTGTTAAAACTTAAAATAAAGCTGCCTTCTAAATGTTTTGTGTAAACGTATAATGGATTACCATCAAATGAGGTAGAATGTCAGTGCTGGAATTGTACAAGTAAACACTTAAAAAAATGGACTTATTACAGGTTAGAAGTAGCCATCCAGCTGGCCATCCATCACTTGAACCACTCGCAATATTTTCACCCTCGGGAAAGGAACTCGTCTCAAGGCAGGAGTTGCGCAGCTTCCAGTCGCTGTCGAAGTAGTGCACGGTCAGGCTGATATACGGCTCCGAAGTTCGGCTCAACTACATGTCCGTGGTTGAGGCAAAAAAACTTCACTGACTATAGCGTAGCTGCTAGCTTGAGTGCTACTTGCGAGTGCTCCAGCTATGCTCGGCTGAATTAGTGTCATTTGCCTGCTTTTGGGCCGCACATCACCAGCTGCTAAACTCGCCTCACGCGACTTCTGACTGTCCTCGTACTCGCGTGTGTGTTTTTGCTTTAACTGGTGAAAAAAGTTTGTTGTGTTTCCACCTTTAGCCGTATCGTTTTAATCTAACAGAAGTAGCTCCCCTTTTAGCTAGTAGCTAGGATTCAGATACAAGCCGTGCTTGTATCGTTCTGGTGCGCTAGGGTATGCAAATGTGTCAACACGACATCACGCCGCTACATCGTTAATATCATGATATGACACTTTTTTTTCGTGTACAAATTTATACCGGTATTATCGTGAACGATATGATTTGGCACAGCCCTAATGTCAACTGAAAGTGAAACCGTGGAACTGTGGCAGGAGTGATGTAGAAAGTAGAAAGAACAACAAACAAACAACAATAGATAGATATACAAAGACAGATAGGGATGTGGATACATACACCATACACTACAAGCTACAGGGATAATCCCCTGAATGGGAGTTAATCAGATTATTAAGGACCCCCTTCACCTTTAAAGCCTTACCAAGATCTATATCTTCACCCCTAGCAAACAGACACACCAATGCATGCAAATGCACACACACAAAACACACCCACACAGGGAAGCGCCTTGGAGAATACCGGCCATTTCAACCCTTACTGAATCCAGCTCCTAATCATTTCATCAAATGAGGCCTTCCTCTACAGGACAAAATTAGCACAGCTCAATTGTGTGGGCCCTAATAAGATTAAAATAAAGATATGCTTGTTATGAACTGTAAGTGACCACCCTTTTCTGTAGCTGAGGTACAATCAGACTAAATGGTTGCTGTCTTGAAAGTCAGTTTTGTCAAAAATAAAACAAACGTTTCTTAAAGACTTTCAGAGCAAGGGCATATTTCTGCTTGAGAGAGTGCAGAGGAAATGTTGAGATCTCGCCCTACTTCCTCCATGACTTGTATTAGCCTACATTGTACATTCTATATTGGTTGAGACAGCACTCTTGGGCCAGCTGTGCAAGTACTTTGCTGCCCTCACAAAGAGCAATAACGTTGAGCTGGGGACAGTTACAGAGTGGAGAGCTAAATTCTACTTTCTGCTCCATCAGACAGCCGCACTGGAGGAGAGAGCACATTCTCCAACCCAAAAGCCTGCAACACAACTCCCTAGCTATCATTTTAACTTTCCCCACACTAATTTAGGTCACAATATTCCCCGGGATAATATTTCCATAGCCCTATAGTCTTGGGATGCAGTGGTAAGCTGTTTTATAGATAAATCCGTGGCACGTTGCTGCATCACCATTGATGGTTAGCCTAACCGCTGAGTCAGACAAATCACGTCAGACAAGCACAATTAGTTTGTCTGTTCCAAGCCAGCAGAGATAACAAACATAGTTCTTCCTCACATTAGGCTACCCTACACACACAACTTATGTGCCATTAGCCAACAGCTTTCGTGTGTGTGTATGAGTCTCCCTGGTGTGTGGCATTAGGTAAGTAAATGAGAGGGACCACTTGAGGTGAGAGGCCAACCAGGTTGAATGCTAGTCACACTAGCCAGGTGCTTGCCTTCTATCTACCTGCTGCTGAGATAAAAGTCCACAGGCCTGTCAGCCTACCAGTGACAGAGGAGTCTGTTAAACACCAAATATGACAGCTATGTAGAGTCTGAAAGCTTCTCCCCAGAGCAGGGCCAGAGGGGAGGGCAGCAGCTGTCAATAAGACTGATTAACATGTAGTTTCTTCATCAGGTGAACTCAATCTTGCCTGTCTTATGTCACTAGTAAGCTATACACTGTTCTGTTTTTTTTTTTCTTTGTTAGTGACAAGCTGTTATATTGGCCCAGCTGAATCTTCTGTCATTGTCCATCCCAAAACAATTATTTAAACTGTGACAGGCGTGTAAACAGTCTGACTTGGTTCAGCACACTGTACAAAAAAATGCTCTTCACAAAGAGGGGAGACCATTGAGAGTTATTGAAACAGACAGACTGGCTAGCTGGCTGCATGACAGACCAGTGTTTCAGCATTGCTGGGGAACCAGAGTGCATTAGAGCAGTGAGAGTGTGTGGACTATCAGGTTTCACTGTGGTGGTGTTGAAGTAGAGATACAGGGTGGCGTGGCACAGACCTGACCTGAAGGCCTCGCACATCACCAGCACTGTCACGTCTGTCACACATTAACCTGAACATGCAAATGTTATCAGGAGTACACAAGACAACATACACATAAGCACACGCCATAAAAAAAGAGCTTAGCTTGGTATTGGCCTTTCCATGTTCCATCTACCTATTGATGACATTCATTACATACTATTACATGTCTAATTGCCCATGGCTGCAGTTTAAAAGAGGACATCATCATAGAAGGGAGAGTGTTAACCAGCCAGCTGAATCATTAAATCAATATTAAAAGCTCATAACAAGGCATTAGTGGCTTTTGAGGAACACCCATATCCAGGATGTTGAGAGTATTGCCGACAATGAAGCCTTTTGCCTATGTTTCACTCTCTGGACAGCTCGTGTTCCTGACCTCCCACCCACCACTACACAGAGTCATTAAACAGCTTGTCCCCAGGAGGGGAATCCATCTTCGCTGTGAGACTAATGCCCCTGAATCTGCGGGCACTTTCAAGAAGGCTCAACATCACAAAACTTTTAAAAGAGAAATACACTCTGGTGAAAAGTGTCTGTCAAGTTCTAAAATACCCAAACATTTATGTCAGCAAAAACAATTCACTTCACATGTAACTGGAGACGTTTATTCACAGGGTGAGTGGTAGTGAGATCATGTTAACTACAGGCTACTCGCTTCCACATAGGCAGTTAGAGGATTAGGGGAAAGTGCTGTTGTAGAAGAGAGGGAGAAACTTCACAGAGCAGCCATTAAAAGTGACGTGGTCTTGACACAACATGCAGGGTACTGTGAGGGAACCACTGGAAGATCTTGGGCTATAGAATAACTCCAATGAATCAAAATAATCAGTTTCATCGCCGTTAAGGCCATCTGATTTTGATAACATCCAGACAACAGTCATCGGCGTGTCGACAGCATGTGTGGGAGCGTGTGACAAGACCTAGAGCGAGGGCCTACTACTGAGATAGGAATGTGAGAGATATTGCGAGCTGTGCTTTTGATATATTTCCTCTCATTACTCACAGTGACACATGGCTACTCCTTAGCCCCGCAAACCATCGTCAGAGCCTCATTTGTTTAACACTAACATTACCAAATCTAGCCCAACACTGATCATATAACATAGCTCAAGCTGACCAACAAACAACTAATTTTAGCTCATCTCCAGGAAATGACTAAGACCACCCCGGTCCAGAACCGTAACTATGATTATAACGAATGTCAAAATATTAAGCTAATCCTCTCCATTCAAGGCAGTGAATAGACAATGGGCAGGACTTGCACTAGCATAGATGTTGGTGCTATTGGCAGTTAGGGGTTAAAAGATTGAAACCACACCCTTTCAATGTGTTTTCGTGGCCTTTGTTTTACCTCTTTCTCTGGGGAGTTGAATTAAAGGGGTCCATGACTACAAGCCAGTCTCTAACACAATGTGCTGAGGGGCCAAGAGGGGAGATACAGATCAGTTTGTTGCGGGGTTTCCTGAGGACTTCAACTCACTGGGAACTTTCGATAACCCTTTAGCGCCGTACAAGGATTAGGAAGAGGACAATTCAAATGCAAGGCAGTAATCCAAACAAACCCTCTGGGGTGACTAACAGAATAAGCGGTTGGCCTTTTGGAAACCTACATTGTATATGTATGTATGTCTGTATAGAACGGTCTTCGCCCAGCGGTCTGGTTTCCCATCGATCCCCCTCCTGTGACGTAGGCCTATGCTTTCGTATATAGAAACTGACCAACTGCTGAGAAAGGCTCTACAAAGGCTATGATGATCAGCTGTAGAGCGAGAGAGAGAGAGACCTAGGGAAAACATGAACTACAAAAGACAGCAGCTATGAGTTATAAAAAGCTACCACACCTGTCATCGTTTTTGCAAACGTATATTTACAGACAAAGCTCTTGTCATTTCAAAGGATTTAACAATTAACACACCGATAGCAACTTTCCTCATTGGACCAGACAGTAGGCTGATTGGCCAGAGATGGGCAGAGATGGGCAGCTCCCCACAGGCCGCAGTATTTCACACACAGCCTATAGGTGTAACAGTGACCCACACGTGGCAGCTGACCAGTTGGACTTGGATGGGTTCAAAACACTGTCCAGCTAAGACTGCCCACTAGGCAGGGACATGAGACTCCAGATGAATTCACACAATTAGGACTGACTCCTTGGAAGTTCTGAGAGGGGGGCCTCCACTTCAATAATGATGGAACTTTTGTGTCAAAGGGATGCTTGTTTTCTCCTCCTCAGCCATGAAAGCGAATTTGTCTTGCCAGCCAGGTCTATTTATATTCACAAGAGCATTCTTCAGCATTAGCACAGTCACATGGCCTCCCAGGCAGCGGATATAGCCTAGTGATAGCTTGGAGGGGTTCGGCATCAGCTCCCAGATTCTGAGACAAAAAAAAAAAAAACTATAAAAAACAAAACAACACGACCAGGCTCGATCTGTGTACTGTCACCAATGGCTTCACCAGCCTATGAGGCATGAATCAGAGTGTACGTCAGTATTACATGCTCCTCTTCATTGATTCACTGATGAGTTGCAGAGTCAGTGAGTGGCGTGTGTTGGTTATGGTGGAAGGTGTCAGTCAGCACATGTCTGGTGTATCGCAGCCTGGGCCTGTGACTAAAAGACTGCAGGGCACTAAAGCTGTGAGTGGGAAGGTTGCGCAATGCACCGTCAGAGAGGTGTTTCATTGTAGCCTAGTAGCCTAGTCTCGATTGCAGGTTGGTCAAGTGGTGTATGATGTTGGGTGTAAGTGCTGACTGGGAGGTGGTCTAATTTCACAATGGTCCCATTCATTCCTTCCTCAGGATGATTCACAATATGATTATGAAAGATGGGTAACCCACCTATCAACTCAGTAAACAGTACAGAGATACAGAAGCCTGGAACAGGTTCTCTCACTTTATGGTGTCTGGCTGTGCCCTGGAGAAGAAGACACACCTAATTGCAGTGACTCATGGTTCCACAGCTAGAGAGGATACAGGCCTCATCTGTAAACATGTCATATTTCTGCACACTGCTAGTTTAGCTTGAGATCCAGGCTAAATATCACACCAAAGGCTGAGTGTTATTTTTAATGGCATGTGATACATTGACAGCCAATAGGGAAGTTCTCGTCTCCTGACCCCCTCCACGGGGAGGTCAGAGCACAGGGTCAGCTACAGAGCAGCACCCCTTGAGCTGGTAGAGATGCAGTGCCCTGCTCGAGGACATTTCAGCAGAGCAAATGCTTGCTAACACGGGTGCTTGAACCCACATCCTCTATTTGAACGACAGTCTCCATACTCACTGCACCACCCTGGTATCTTGCTATCTTCTTTGACTTCAACAGCACAGGGTCGGAATAGGAAATACAAAGCCCCAACATCACATGGAAACTTGTTCAACAAGTTAGGCATCTTCAGTCAGTCATCTTCATCTTCAGAAAGTGAACTTCAAACACCACAGATGCTCACAGGTTTGGAGGGTCAGTGAGTAGGATGTCAATACCTCTCTTGGCACTGATACAAGAGGAGTCTGATTAGTGGCCAGATTGTTGCCACGCATGCCTCAATTTCTACCGGGGGAGCAGGATCAAGCACATACCCTCACACTAGCCAGCGAGGGCAGTTGGCAACAACGTTGTGTCCTGGTATTTAACGAGAGCAAGTGAATTATTCAGCCTACTACTGGCCTGGAGGATGAAGGGGACCGCTGCCATCATTAACTATTCAGACACAGTATTATGACACACACACACACACACACACACACACACACACACACACACACACACACACACACACACACACACACACACACACACACACACACACACACACACACACACACACACACACACACACACACACACACACACACACACACACACACACACACACACACACACTTTGCCAAACGTAACCAAGCCTGAAGGAATATGCCATTTCCCCATCTGCTGAAGCCTAAGGTCTTGGCTCTGAGACTAAAATAAAGATGATTTAACCCTCTTGAGTTCTGACCTATTGGGAATTTTACAAAAGCTTCAGAGTAGCCTATAATGCCAACATATCTCAACAGAAAACTAGGACTTGACTTGAAAACATTTGACTGCACACAGATCATTCCAATATGCAGAAATTGAGAAAGGCTCCAAGTGCTTGTCTCACTAACATCTGGTAGAGCAGTCATCAAGGCAGACAGTATCAGGCCTGCAAGAACCAAAAGCTCTGAAGTGATCTTTGGCAGAGGTTCCAGTTAGACAATGTAGTCCATTACGACATATCTCAGCATGACAGGCTTCAGTTCCCCTTTTGGTGCCAGCATTGACCTCCTCCTTAAGACATAGCTGTCACATCAGCTGGGTTGGAGAAAGCGCCTATTACAAGTGTTTAATCCGTCTCAAAATAATCCCTTTGCCCGAGCAGCAAACTGTTTGCTGCTCATCCCATTCATAAACAATACAGTCAGAAGAGAAATGTTATCACAGACATTCTCCCTGACAGGGAGTAGAGTCTGTTGTCACTGATGACTATGGTTAAGAGGATGGCTGATACAGACTGAGTCCGTGTTTGTGTTGCTGCTGTGTCCTCTACTGCTGACCCACTCTCTTAGAGCACAGCCTGTTTCTGCTACATCTGAATGGGTGGCTGGTTAGTTTGCTGACTGGCCTAGATAGGAAGCAACTGGCAATAATCTGAACTCTCAATCACACTGATCAGAGATGTAGGCAGAGTAAGGCTACATTTCACATCAAAAGGTACACACACACACACACACACACACACACACACACACACACACACACACACACACACACACACACACACACACACACACACACACACACACACACACACACACACACACACACACACACACACACACACACACACACACACACAGTTTCAAGTTACAGTATTTTAATGTTGACATGGCTGATTTGGCTGTAAGCCTGCTACACCTTGGCCTGGACCAATAGCTATTAATTCATTCTCAAAAAAACTCACTGCTGACACAAGCAAAATTCCACAAAGATATCATGCTTCTGTAACGTGCTTGACAGACAGAAGGGAGGAGGAAAGCTCACTACCAAATGTCAACCAGGTAGTTACAGGAAGGAAGCAGACATGCCCAGTTACTCCTGACCTCAGCTGAACAGTAACAACACAGTGGGCGCGTAACTGTAGTGTGTGCTATTGACTGTAGTACACACTACACGTCATCTTCCCAAGTATGACCAATCACCAGCCCCTCCCTTCCTATGGAGGCAGGTCATTCAAACTTGCACACAAAGACTAAGTTCAGTTGAATGGCCTAAATGCCAGCAGAGCTCCTGGCCACAGCGGCTCAGACCAGCTGAATGGTGCTCATTGTGTCCCCATGGTCACAGGGGGCTAGCAGAACTGGGTTG
This sequence comes from Hoplostethus mediterraneus, assembly GCA_034670385.1. NCBI lineage: Eukaryota > Metazoa > Chordata > Actinopteri > Trachichthyiformes > Trachichthyidae > Hoplostethus > Hoplostethus mediterraneus. The sequence goes on along the minus strand of JAXDDW010000001.1, from coordinate 18,910,601 downwards.
TTATTTAAGTGGCCATTTGGCAGGCTTGTGTTGTTCTCCGAGCAACTCAACAACAGGCATTTCCGCTTGGTTCTGCGGAGGGTTTGTTATGGACTGGGGGAGTGTAGCCTAAAAGATAGTGTGGCATACTTCCACACACATATGTGGGATTCAGGGGTAATGGGACTAACTGGCACACACCAACCTGAAACACAGTGGACATAAATGTATTAAGCCAGTCGAGCTTAGCCAACATTCACTCCCCCGTTATACTCTGAACAGGTGAGGGGGAAAAACACCAGATATTGTTTGGTCTGCAGCCTAATAACACATTAACATGGGAGGATAGTCTTCTTCCTAAAATAACCAAACGTCAAATGGCATGGATAAGTAGACACTGACTGGTCACTGCTCAGGATGATTGGATTTGTTCCTCTCAGCTGGAGGAATGCAGCCCATGTGTCAGGGAGGAGGTGGGGGGACTGGCAGTGATGTGACAGTGTGTGTAGAGCAGGACAGGGGCTAACAGCTGTTCTGGGGGGGGGGGGGGGGGCAGGCTGTGCCGTGAATGGTTGACATAGGTGTAAACTATGTAAACAAATAGATGCATCCAAAAGCCATACATCCCAAGCACACGTGTAGGGCATACACCTAACATAGACCTCACACAATTTGTTGACTGCAAGGGTTAGTAGTGTAATGCAAGACAAGCAATGCAGATAAATCTATAATTCCAGTAACAGCTGGTTTATACAGCTGTTTCATTTAATGTTGTCATTGAGGTCATGTACTACGTTTGACTGAGGTCTTGGTAACTATGGCTGATTATTACAGGCTGTATTGTAAGGTGATATAACTAGATGATGACTGTAGGCCTCGTCATTATATTAACACTAGTCACAACTCCACACACTGACTCACAACAATTTCGCAATAATTATTTTCCGATGAAACCTGAAAGTGGTACCAACATCAAACATTTATGGTGATCAAGTATAAAAGGTCCAAATGAGGAGCTACATCAAAAAAGAAATACAATGTTGACAGGCGCTTTTACTGACGGAAAATCGGCAGCCATGGTCGTAAATATATCTAATCAATACGATGAAATTTAAATGACATAAGGGTCAAGCTTTATAGTCAGACCCCCTTGCCTCTGGCCATCCCAATCTGCCAGACAGACACACTGACACACACGGCTAAGGCTTTGACATTCAATCACACTGCATATTGAGAGATCTGACACAGAACCATAAAAACCGATCATTTAATTGATGTTTAGCTTTTAATGAGCCGTTATATGATGTGAGACACAGGAAGGAAACACGAGGCAACGGCTTTCTCTTTCTTTCTTCTGCTCCCTGTATCCTGCCTGTCATGCACTGCTAGCTCGTATGCCCAGCCAGCTATCACATCTTGTACTAGCACAAAATAACCTGGGTGGCACAGCACAAATACTATGCGTCCGTGTCTGTTCTCACAATTTACCCATTCAATTACACATATTATAGATGGAAAGTAGACTTAGGGGAAGTACTGGGTCAATTCATACCGGTAGCTAGACAGCTGAGGTGACTAGCTAGCTTGAAATCTGCTGTAGCATCCCCCGTCACCCCTCCTTACCGTCAGACAGCTCCAAATCCAACTCCGCCAATTGGTCTCTAACCTCTTTTGGAAGGGCAGACAAATCCACACCACGGTCTGCCATGACTTATGGAATAAACACAAGTGTACTCTAATTGAAAAGAAACCGGGCTATTGTGAAAAATACCCCCGTTAAGACACAAAACAAGCATCAGAGTGGGAGAGACGATCCATTCGCACGGCTGGTCCTTCCGCCATAATGGGAAAAACTCACCAACGGCAATGAGCAGTCACGTGACCCCGTTTACCTCGCCTGTACATTAATTCACTGCATCCAGTCAAAACCCCGAAGCTGTTGCTCCCTCTTGCGTTACAGGCAAAAAGACACACACATTCATTGTATCCAGAGGACATTACAAACTATATCGACCAGCTCGGAGCTTCTCAAACTTTCTCACGTCAAGGACACCCAAAATGGACAGGGATTAGACCACCGGACGGACTCCCGTTTGATACACCTCCCCTCTTTTTGCTGGTTATGATTTTATAGCTATATAATTGCAGAGCGTGGGTAGATAACTATGGTACAGTGAAAACTATGAATAAAATAGTTATATCACGGTGTAGTAAATTAAATAATACTTAAATTAAAAATTTCTTTATTTTGCTTCAAGGACCCCTGGAGATCCCCAGACCTCACTTTGTCAACTAGCCTGTGGTTAAAACCAGGGCAAGCTGATCCATAGAGAATAAGGAGGCCCTACATATTTTTAAAACCTTTTCTTTAAAAAGTAGGCTTAGTGCAGAATACAGCAGACCAAATAGACATACATTTTTGGGGCCAAAGCCCTTTATCTCACATTTTACCAGGCCCTGTCCTCAGCTTTGAGTCACCAGCTTTCAATGGTTATGGCTATGAGTGATTAACAACAAATAAAGCTTGCAATCTCCATTAAGATGTAGTTTCTTTAATTAAAACTGCAGCACTGTAAGTGTTCATAGTATTCCACTTGGACATGCATGGAAAAGTAAATATATTCATATAGTACAGATATGTACAGTACAAGGACAATTTCTGAAATCATCAGTCCAACAATGGGAGTGTGAATAAACCATTAAAACACCATGAGCAACTTTCACATTGTTGCATTCTCATTAAATTGCTCTTTTCACAACAATTCTAGTTACCGTTAATATGTAAAAGACTGTATTGACGATTGTTATTTGACCAATTACAAAAATAACTTACACAAGGACAGTCAAAAGGCATGAGTTCATCTTAGCAGATAAAACAATGGGGATAAAATAAGTATTTTTTAGACAGGACTAATGACATTATTCTGTTGAGAAAACAAAAAGAAATCCATGTGTTAAACAAATTAATTTCTATATTCATCAGTACAATGAGATAGAAGCATTACGACAGCGAGTTGTATAGTGCTCAAAATAGCACACAACAAAAGAAAACAACAAATGAATGAAAAAGTGCCAATCACAATTACTAACATGAAAGCTGAATATAGTTTGAATTTCATTTCATACGAACAATCGTCTATAAGGGACTACCAGCCAAATATAGTGCTAGCTCTAGAGTATAACACAATGCCAGGGTCACCATTGGGACTGTAGGACAAGAGATTCAGTCAATTGTGAGAGGTGTTAAGGAGTTACTGGGCAAATTCCCATTCATGTATACAGTACAGATAAAGGAGAAAAATAAAGCAATATTCTGACATTACTGAAGGAGACCTTGTACAAGAGGACAAATAGAGGTCTGCAGAAAAGAAAAATGAACAGAAATACAAAGCGACAATAAACTTGCATCATTTTAGTGCATAAAGACATGCCCTTATGTTCATGGACAGACTTATCTTTGCAACATCACATATTGCAAATACATGATCATATCAGACATAAGAGGGACAGAGATACATAGAACTAAAAAAAACAAAAAAGGAAACCCCTTGTTTAGGCATTTAAGTAAAAATAACTGTAAAATTGGGGATCCCTGAAGAATTCAGACATTTCTTTCCCCCCTCAACGTTGCTTTTACTAGCAAGATGTCTTTGCTATGTCTCTCCACCAGATGACAGACAAGTATTTTATCACTTTATACCACTGACACAGGGACTGAAGAGCAATTTAACCCTGATTTTAAAAAGGCATCTTCAACCAATTCTGTTCCTCACTGTGATGGTTATCCATTTGGTAAAATAACCAAATTAAGGATTTCTTTCTAAGGCTCCATTGTTTTTCACACAAGCAAATATATATTTGAGTAGGGATGTCAGAGGCACCACCGTGATCTTAAGGCAAAATGATGAGACATTGTGAGTGAGAGTGTATGTGAGTGCAAGTAATGAGCAGTGATATACTGTAGATGGTGTCACCGAGAGCTGTGAACCACAAAATAACAGTCAGGTTATTTACTTCCTGCCCCAGAACAAGAACCAGGGAGGTCTTTGGAGATTCAGAGATTTTATTTGTTGTCATTATGGCTTAGTTTAGGTTTGGTAAAGAGCAAAGAGACTAGGGGGTTCATAACACTCCAACGAGCAGCAAGGATGTGCAACCATCCAGTGAAGAGTGACAACAAGTTACAGTAAGGCCAGGACCCACATAGACACACACAGCCATTAGAATGGTTTCAGAAAAGATGGAAATGGCATCCACCTAGAAACCAATAAATACTAAAACTGCCTGTTGAAGAGGAAATGACGGGGAGAAATTGAATTCCCTTCAGGCCAGAGAAAAACAGTAAAAGATGCTATTACTGAAACTGATTCTAAGAGACTCCACGGTCTCGGACAATCTGATTTTGGTTCTACGGCCCAAGTTGGGAGGATGTGCCAATTAACTTTAAAGATAGCTGCACATGTCAAGAACATAACAAGCAAATAGAAAAAGTCACATGCTAACAATCTCGCTATTAGTGTATCAGACCATGAGTAAGCAAACTGCTATGTTCTGATGTACATAAATATATACACACAGAGCCACTCACACACAGTAGAGAAATTTTTATCATAAAGGGGTGTGAATGAGGTAAGGTTTTTGGGTGCATGTTGAGATTACCTTGAGGTGGAACCACATACAAAAAAGGTTTGGGCAAATATTTGAGATCTGACCATCTGAGTCTAGCCAACTATTACATCTCTGGCTCTGGAGCCAAGGATGCATGTGCTGTGGGTATGTGTGCGAGTATGTGGGTGTGTGTATGGGTAGAAAGTTGATAAGCGCAAGGCACTAGTCCCTGCTGCAGTGTGAAGCCCTGTGTGCTGTGTTTGGTATCGTAATTGATCAATAATGTTTATGCAACATTTACATTGCCTGTGTGTTTGAAACAGATGTGCGGCTTGTCCACATGGGGAGTTCTTTACGGCAGTACACGCGGAGCGATGCAGTCCTACAGTCCAGTGAAGAGTAATTTTGACTGAGGGTGAAGAGGGATGAGCAGGGAGGCAGGAGGTAAAGGGGGAGAGGGAGGTTGGAGTCCAGCCCCTGTAGTCTATGGCAGAGTGAACAGGAAGCTCTCTCAATAGTCTCAGTCCATTCCCAGAAGGCTGCTGTTGAGCTCCAGGCCACAGCATGATGGCTCCACAGGAGGGGCAGAGAGGGGAGGAGTGTAGGGAAGGGAAGTGGTTGGGAGTTTGCACTTTTAGTAGGGGTGGTCCCCCTGCTCCTCTCCTACCCCTCGGTGGTGAGTGTGGGCCAAGTCTGGGCCGTGGTGGCATCGCTCATCATCTGGCAGCCGATTGGGACTGTGCAGCCATGATAACGTGGGAGGGTCCACTCTCCCTCTGCTGCTGGCCCATTCCTGCCAGCACAGACATAGCCATGGCCTCGGCTGCCGCCCGTGAGCTCAGACCATTGGGTCCTGCCGAGGGGCTGGGGGCCAGAGAGCTGTGCTGGATCACTGGGGCAGGGGAGCCTATAGGCTCAGAGGTGTCTTTCATGCTCTCGTCTGCTGCTACAAAAGAAAAGATTATTGCAGAATTACACTCAAATGACAGAAGCATTTCACTCTCAAACTTCAATGTATTTAATACCTGTCTGACTGAAAAGCTGAGGAAATCACTTTTGAACAGTTACACTGTAGCTGAATTGAATAACAGTAAGGGACAAAAACACAGCATCTGCAAGGCTCACCTAGGTAGGCAGTCTTCTTCTGCAGGGTGGTCACAGGACAGTCTTTGTGGGCCAGCAGCAGCTGCTTCAAATGAGCCACTTCGTTCCGCAAGAGAGACACCTCATTCTGACGGGACAGACAAAAGGAGGATCAACAACGATTCATAATATCTCAGACACAAATACATAAAGAGAAATTATTACTAATGCTGCAGGGCGTAGCTCAACATATGCACTCTGTGTACTCTGTAAACTCGTCATCTATTGCACGCCCCACCGTCCTGGTAGTGGGATCCCTCTCTGAGTAGCCCCTCCTGAGGTTTCTTCCATTTTTTTCCTAAAAGGTTTTTCCTTGTCCTCTGTGAGGGTCCAAGGCTGGGGGATGTCTTGTACAAACCATTTATTGTTTTCACACTTTGGGCACTGTGAAGCCTTTTGAGACTGTAACAGTGATTAAGGGCTATACAAATAAAATGGGATTTGATTTGAAATGTGAAGAGAAGGAAGTTTAGCAAGTTTAACACAGGGTTCCCATTCTGGCCCTTATTTTGAAGTCCATGACGTTACATAACTAAAGAAGTGCTTCCATGACCTAAAGGCGTTATTCCCTCCTGGTTTGTTGTTGTTTTTCAGCTCAGAAAAGTTCTAAATGGGTAAACAGCCTGGTTTCCACTACAGTTGGTCTTGCTGTGGAGAAGTGGACATACAATGTATAACACCACTTGAAAACCCATCATCTAATGCAAATCTGGACTTCTGAGTCCAGAATACTGCTGGGTTTTTAATCTGCCAGGCACTTTTGATTCTAGCTGTCTAAACAATGACAACTGGGATACAAGGTGAATGCAATTAACTACCTGGTAGGATAGAAAACCAGAAATACTCTGGACCCCGAGGGCTTGATTTGAGGACCACTCATCTAATACAATAAATCTGTGAAACAAGTTGTGAAATACATCCTGGTATATTCCTGTATAGGTTTTTGTAAAATTCCCTGACACATGTAGAGAATTTATCAAATTCCCTGTCTTGAATATACCTCAAAATTATTTTTTTTATTTGATGATGATTATATTCCAGAAATTGCATGACTAGTGGGAACACAAAAACCCAGACCCACACTCCCTTCCCCTCTCAAGGCGACTCACCGACAGAGAGACGTTCATGTTGCTGAGCTCCTCGGCCTTCTTCTCCAGGGAGTTGACCCACACTTTGCGTTTCTGTCTGCAGCGTGAGGCCGCAGCCCGGTTCCTCTCCAGGAAGCGCTGCCTCCGCTCGTCTGGGTCATCCTCTGCTGTCCGCCGCCGACGCCCACCTGTAGGCTGGGCTGGAGATACCTGGAGGAAGAACAAGGGCGATGAGAGAGAGAGAGAATGAGAGAGAGAGAGGCAGGGGAGGGAAGGCGGGAGGAAGAAAAGGGAGGTTTGAGTCATAGTATCATTATTTTAGTCAGAGCGGATCTCACTACAGCAAGTACACCCCCAATTTACTGTAACTAAAGTATGATATAGTTCATATGCACTATATGACATAGATTTTGGCTCAATTACTTTTGGTTATTTTTAAGATTTGCAGTAAACTAGACCATTGAGAGCAAAGGACAACTGACAAATGTCTGTTTTAGACGTCTGGCCCAGATTTTGACCAAGTGACGGCTTAGAATAATGAATCATGTAACAGTCAGGTCCTCGTGTGTAGATGTAATGTACCTGAGGCTGTGCAGGTGATGGAGCATCTGGATGCTGGACGAGCAGCTGGCTCTGCTCCACCCTCTGGGGTACCATGGGGCTACTGCCCATGGCCATGCCCCCCATGCCCCCCATGCCATGTCCCGATGGGCTCTGCTGGGACAGCGCTGCCTTCAAACGCTACAGGAGAACAGTGACATGACTAATATCAATAGTAAACATACAAAGTACAATACACAGCAAATAACTGATGTTTTTTTTCTTGTTGCTTCAATCACACCATTCTTGGTAAACTCTAGACACCACAGTGTGTAAAGATCCAGAAGGGGTGCAGTTTCTGAGATGCCAGAAGCCTAGTTAGTCTTGTGCCACATTAACAGTTGATTAAATCCCTCATCTAGACGCTAGAAGAGTATATATATATATATATATATATATATATATACACACATATATATATATATATACACACATATATAAATATACATGCACTCTGGCATAAATGTGGAGTAGCTAATAAAGTGGATATTGAGTTCATGTTGTAATACTATAATAAATAACTCCACATGATCAGTTTCATCTCAATACATCTGAAACAAGGGATATTGGCATTGAGCTCTGCGTATACTTTGTGAGAACAAACACATTATGGATTAAGTGTGATCGCAGCAAATCAATCTATCTGCAGTAAAAAAAAAAAAAACAGTCATATGATGAACAAACTAAGCTAGGACAGAGAAAGGCTTGAGGGTGAACAGGGAGACAAAAAGAACAGATAGAGAGACAAAAATAGAAAGACCCAGAGAGAGAGCTAATCTAGTGCTGACCATCTTGGCCTCTGAATAAATGCTGTAGCCGGAGGGGGAGTTGGAGCCGCTGCTGCTGCCTCCCAGAGGAGGACCAGGGATCCCAGGAATGTTGGGTACCATGCACATGGGCCGTGCCAGCTGGAGACCAGACAAGACACACACACACACACACACACACACACACATATTAAGTGCTGAGTCTATCTCCCCGTCTATTAAACTGAAATACTACATATTTTGACTGTTGGTGTGCTTTACATTTATGACGGAAGGCATCTGTACGGGGCCGGGGAGCACAGGCACCGCATGGCCATTGGGAAGCATCATCATGGGGTAGTGGCTGGTTGGCGAGCTAGACAGGCAAACAGGAGAGGGGCAATAAGAACATCATATTTGTATAATTGTCTTTTACATTATAAATGGTCCTGTAAGATAGCAACTTTCCCCATCAGTGAAATAGGAGAATATTAATATCAGTACAAGAGGGAAGTTCAGAGAGCTTTGCTCACCCCAGATTGCGATTGGAGGGTGGTGCCTGTGTGATGACAGAGGTGGGTGAGGGCATGGTGGGCTGAAGGGCATCAAACCCTAGGTGGAGTGGAAGGGAACCCGGACGCACGATGGTGGGGGTGGGGGCCGAACTCCTGGGTGGTGTGTCCTAGGAAATTAGGGGTGGGGTCAGTTAGGCAAAACAGTTACAACATTGCAGGCAAGCAGGGTTGGCAGTTTGTCGGTTTCTGCCGGCAGGGCAGAAATATGTTTCAGCCGGCAGGGCAGAAATATGTTTCAGCCATCATTTTGGCAGAAATAGTCCTGTAGATCATGTATTTCAGTCAAAATTGGCAGTTACTTACTTATTTCATTGGCTGTTCTGCTTGGTCAGCCTCTACCTCCTAGCCTCCCTCAAAGGACAGGCCTTTGAAGATCATAAAAGGGAAGCCCCCTCAAAGGCCTGACCCTTGATAACTAACATGAGAGGGCATTTTTCTTCAAAACAACTGAAATGGCACCTCTGACATGGTGGAAAGGACTGCAGAAGTACAATTTTCCAGAAGGGTTAGTGGACACTATGATACAGCTGCCTGCCGCTTGTGCTTCTTCTGCTTGAATTGAGAGAGAGTTTTCAACCTCTGGACTTGTGCAAACTCCGAAACCGGCTTGGTGTGGCCAAAGCCGCAAAGTTGGTTCTCTGTTACAGGATGCTCAGAGGACATATAGACTTGGACTATTGAATTCAACATTGTAGTGCACCTAATCACAATGGATTAGTGATTGACTGACTAATACTGGGTTCCTTCATTTCCTTGCCAAAAGTTGACATGCTTAAATGGCAGTTGAGTCTATAAATTAATGCAGCAGTATAAACTCAGTTTTGATGTTATAGCATGTGCTGTATGAATATCAACTAAATAAACTTGATTGTCTTTTTCAAATCAGTAGTTTCTACCAATTTCTCTGTTCTTGAAACCCTAATAAATTCTCAACTAGCAATCCTTAAGAAGCATCCCACAATCTTACTATAAATTTAGAACTTCAATTGCTGAGCCAGTGGCTGCACCATTTTCAATATTTCCGGAATTGCTAGTTTCTGCCGACAGAAAGTGTTTTCTGCCACTTTCTGCCTGCCGTGCGGCAGAAATACCAACCCTGCAGGCAAGTATTCAAAACATAAACACAATTCTGCTTTTCACCATCCCAGGCATTCACACCTCTGTCACACAAAAGAACAAGATGTTAACATGGGGCGATGGTAGTCACGCAGTCCTAATCAAAATGTTTGTGAGCATAGAGAAATTCTCTTGTGGCCCACTCTCACCCCGGTTGTAGTAGTAGTCAGTGAATCTTTAACTATAGGACTGATAAAGTAAGGAACAATAATATGGTATTCAAAGTGCAAGATGCATCATTCAGGTTCACCTGATGTGAACAACATACAGGTCATACTGGTGTCCCTCCTCTCTTCTCCCCTTCTGAATAATTCTCTTGCCACTCATCTCTCTTCTCCTTCCCTCTCTTGTTCAGTTCAGGTTGTGCAAAAGATGTACAGAGAGACACAGTTACCAATGAATATATAAATGCTTAATGGCTATATATGATATAGAGTATGTTCTCATCATTCCTCGTCTGTCTCTTTACTGTAAAAGAAAACTAATTAAATCCACTCCAAAAACCAGTAAGTTGTATTTAATCAAAGGTTATGCCACTATTACAACCTGATAGTAAGCATAGTTTGTTTGAAAGAAAGCCCTTGAGGCCCTTAGCAACATCACTGGTTTTGCTTTAATAAACATTCATGATGGTGTGATATTGTTGAGCCATTACATGAATTACTGCAAAACTCTCTACAAAATTGTCCACTTTTTCTTTTCACCTGTCCTGCTGCTCTGCTTGCTCACCCTCGTGCACTCTCTTTCTTAAGCCACCCATGATAAAAGCTGCAAGGATTAAACATGAGTTCACCTTTCCCATAAATGTTGCCTGTTGTGGCGCCTCTTGTGCAATGCCCTGCAGTGAAGATTTCTGAGTGAAGCCGCTTTCTGCACCACTTACAGGCCCAACTCAAGCCATACAGGCAAACAAGCAATCAGCGTTCTTTGTGTCAGTGGTAACAGGTAAGATACCACAACAGCACACCTCTGGATTACAATCACCACTGCATGTTATTACAACATATGCAACATTGATGGATTTTTACCATGGCAATTGCGGCCATTGTGCACGCACGCACGCACACACACACCAAGGCGACATGGAAAATGACCCAAGCGGCTGCCTTGGAATTTTCTATGCAGGAAAAACCCTGACACCTGAGCAGATCCAACAAGATGTATTTACACAATGCTGTGCAAATCATACTGGCCTGTATAATCAGCCATATCCTTTCTGCATCATCTAAGGGCTCACCCTCTTGTCCATCCCCCTTCTATCACTCCTCTGTCTCCTACCTTTCCTTTCACAAATGACTCTCCGTTGCTGTCTGACTGGCTAGAGATGGAGTCAGGGCTGCTTGGCGGTGAGGAGTCCACCTCCACTGGCTCCTCCTCTTTCACCTTCACATCTGATGGCGTCTGCAGACTCATGTCCAGAGCCACAGAGTTGGGAGCTGGGAGCTGTGAAGGGCAAAGAGAACAAGAGAGAGAGCAGGTTGATATGTTATAATAGCAGGGAGGAAGAATCGCACTTCCTTAGGCACCAAGATAAGAACATTCTTATAGATCCCACGATAAAAAAGGAAATGAGCAGAAGTCGTGCTAACCGAACAATGAGAAGACACATTGAGTGTGTGGCAATGCTAGCCAAATGCCCAACAGCAATAACTTAATACACACTATTTGAGGAGGAGCAAATTACAAAAAAAAGAACAGAAAGTAGCAGTGAAATGTTGCAGTCAAACAGTTTCCATATTTGCTGTAGGCTACTGGGGTCATTGTGCCTTTTTCTGAAAAGGCTAGCCTATGGTTAAGATAAACAAACAGACCTTTGTTTACATGTCACTTTGGAAACCAGCCTTCAGCTTGATGGTAATCAAAATGCTACATCCCAAACTGCAGGTTAAGTAGACTACTCTTCACAGAGTGTAAACAGGAACACAGGAAAATGTATTTTGGCCATTTTGAAACTTATGGATAGCTACATCACTTAACTAGTCAAGAAACATTTGGTCCACATACATAACGATCTGGTCACGATTAATGGCACCCTTGCATTTTATGCAGATAATGTACAATATCTTAAATAACTGGAAATTGAAAGAACTTTTTTTCCCTCAAAAATGCAAGGGTGGCAATAATCTTGGCCAGAACTGTTATAAAGCATGCTTGCACACATACACACTGATCAACACACAGGGTTATTTCACCGCCTCCCCCCACCCCACTCTTACAGGGTTCTTGGCCCTTTTGTCATCATCCTCCTGCGCCTTGCGGAACTCCTGCTCAAAGGAGCTGGCCAGCTCGCTGAACAGACCAACCTCCTCACAGTTCTTTAGGAAGCGGGTAGGAGTAGGTGTCTGGTCTGGCAAAAGGAAATGAAAAAGACTATTCAAATAAATGCTTTCACACTTAGTTCATGCTTCATAATGTTGAGCATTCAATATAGAAACTCCTCTGAGTCATTTAGTAATGTTTTTGGAGATGCTTTTCTTTACAAGATTGTACTGATGCTTAAGTAGGCTTAACAGTTTTCAGTTGAATGCTGGGAAATGCCCTTTAACAAAGAGGTAAAGCTGAAGATGTTTCACTCACTGGGGGAAACAGTACCTGCAATAATAACCGAGTCAGTCCTGGGTGGCCCAAATTTCAGTGTCATCTCATGCTTGTGTTTGTGTACAGCCAAGTGGTCCTCATTGGTAAACCTCTGGAACAAAGAAAAGAGGGGAAAGAAAAGAGGGGAAAGAAAAGTACAGTATATGAATTAGCCCATAGGTGATTGTCTACTTGTCTCAGTGAACTGAAGAAAGATAGCACCTTAACCCAGATATCGTATTGCACATAATCGTAGACAGCCGATCTCTCGGAGATGTAGCCTAGCACATGTATACTGTACCATGTGACTCACTACAAAGAAAACTATCTGCGGTGTACAATACCCTGTGTCTTAGAAACCTGTATGGACCCATTATAGCTGCAGGACATGGCCTCAAATATCTTAAAAAAAGGGGAAAGGGGCAAATATGATTGAGAACTAAAATGATTTTCACAGCATCAAATAAAAAAAATGGTAACTGATTGATAAACAAAAATGTTTAAAATACTGGCACAGAAAAGTCCTGAAGGTAAATGAGCTGACACATTAAACCAGTTGCTCGAATGCGCAGAGAGCAGATAACGTTTTTGTCAAACAAGATGCTGTAAACTGTGTCCCAGCAAAGCTCTACAGCCTATGTGTTGTTCATTCCTATCAGTCATCCCTAGTGGAAGCTGCATTAGGTCTGAACACATCAGACTTATTGAAGTGGTCCAATAGTCATCCTCTCAGACATGGCTGCTCTTCTTTGAAGAAGTGGTGAGGTGAATCAGTCAGACGTAGGAGGAATAATCATGGCTCAGGCACCAGCCTACTCACCGTTCCCTGCCACCTATTTTGGGCGCTGCGTCGCAGTTGCAAGTTCAGTCGCGAGAGAGTGAAGTGGAAACACAGTCAAGTGTCAGGGGGATTATTTTTAGCCCCACCAGGCAGCATCACCAATACAACTACATGTCTCACTTGTCTCTTTCCTCTGAACAAGGCGGCTGGGCCAGGGGAGGAAACTATGAAACAATCTCAAACTAATCTCCTTGTATAAGATACTGGCAGCTAGGATTACCCTCACCACACAGTAAATATTGGGCAGCTCAGAATGGGGGGCCTGTTGTTGTTGTCAACTTGGTAAAGGAAAACCTTGACCAAAGCCAGCAGTCAATCGTCCTCATTCTCGACGGGGTATGATTCAAAGTTTCCTGTGGCTTGTAAAGGGCAACAGTAAAAGAGACAACATTTGGAAATCAGACACTCGCTCACAACATAAAGGATATTCCGTATCTAAATGTGCACCAATGAACACCGACGACAACATGACAGATGACAGATATTACATCCTGTGAATCTCTTTTTAAATCACAGTACATTCTGAGGCCTTATTATAACTTGTGCGCAAGTTGTCCATGACTCTGATAATGTTATGATACCAAAAACACACCCAAACAGCTAGCCCCATCACACTCTACTATGATCCCAGACATGTTTACACAACAACAGTTTGACACTCAAACAAAGCTGGCCAGAGTGCCACAGACTTCAGTGTTGAACCAACATTGACATCAACCATCACTTTGCCTCGACAAGCATCCATTGTGTTTGCATTCTTTCAACTGGCAGCTAAATTAATAATAATGGCAAAAAATAGAAACAAGCCAAAGGAGAGTTCAAATGTTACTGCTATTGGAGATGGGGTTCCTAGGCTTCCAGAAAATTCAGAGAGGAAAAGAAGCAAACAAATCATCATTTATTCATTGGACCGACACATGTTGAACTGCTTTACACGTGTGTTGTTGAAATCCCAACCCCGTGTACAGCAGATCACTTTTGATCAGAGAATGGAAGGGCTTATGAATGACAAATGTTTCTCAACCACAACAATGCGTAACTTTCTTCCACCTTGCCTCAGGAAATAGGTCATCACTAACACCCAAATGAACACAGTATCAGAAAGCCCATTGAACACGGGATCAGACAGTACATTTCCTGTGTTAATCCTGTATAATCCTGCGTCTCAGAAGACATGTCTCTTAACTTGTTGTGAGTCTTCGTCATCATGTATCAGGCCAGGCCCCACAATATACCAAGTTACTGGCATGTGAGGGCACTACTGGCACTGATCTGAGTCACTCCCGTGGCTCAAACCTGTGTCTGCAGGCGGTAGAAGTCAACAGTGACAGGTTGAAACAATAACTGCGCTCTGATTACTCATTGGAGCTGCCAATGAGTCACTGCTGAAGGAGACAGCATTGTTTCACAAGACGGAGCGTTAGCTAGAATGCTATCAGTGTGATGATCAGCAACGGTGTTACATAAATCACAGCCAGTTAGCCCATGCTGGCAATGAGAGTGAGGAAGAGTTGGCAGAGCAAGAGCTTCTTCAGGATTAACAAGTTCTCTCATCACCATATCAAGCTATCCTCTACCAAAAGTGCCTTTTCAAGTACTACTTATTTCTTTGCTTTCAGTTTACCTTCAGTTGAGAGGACGATACACCAGAATAATGAGGAATTCCAGTCAACTTCCGGAGGGCAGCTACACAAAGAACAAATCCCCCCCCCCCCCCCCGCCCCACACACACACACCTGAAACCCAAGACAAGGGAGGAGAGGGCTTACCTGTCCACAGCCAGGAGCATTGCACACAAAAGGTCGGTCGTCCCCCATTTTTGCAAAGAGCTTGCAATGTAACTGTGGGAGAGGAGCAGAAGAAAACATTGTTGTGGCTTTTCTTGATTTGTGAATTGGCAAATCCTGAGAACAACAAAGCAGGGATGCTGTGGTCTGTAGTTGAAGCAGGAAGCAGAATGCTATTTAAAAATAACCCTGGCAAGGAGGAAAACGCACAGAGGCAGCACGACGAAGTTTCCCTGGTGATACTTCCTTCACACAGGGGGCTTCTGGTTGGCCAATGAGGAACCGCTTACAGAGAGGACCGTTCTCCCTCTCTTTTTCTTTCCCTCACTCCCAGTCCCTCCCTCTCTCTCTCATCACCACTCCCTCCTTTCACCTCTCCTTTTCCCTACAAGTACCCCTAGATTAATCTCTCTTTATTTCAGATTCAGCTGCCTCTCTGTAACACAGTCTTTTTCTTCCCTCATCTTCACCTACGTTCCTGAGAAATCTCATGTGATTCCACAGCACAAATATCTGCTGTGGTACACTCCCACTGACCCTGTCACCATCTCTCACTTGTACTCTGGTCTTTTGGCACCTGTACTTTTCTGGTCATCACCAACGTTGCCACTCTAAAGCCTGTACAAAATAGAGGCCATGCATGTTCACCGTCTCTGCGTCTCAGTAAGAAGATATAAATGATTGGAAGAGAGGGGCGCCAGAAGCCTCTGCTAGTTAGTTGTTGAGATTTACTAGTACCAGGAAAAGTTTTCCACTGGACTACAAACCAAATACCCCCCCTCTTTCCTGAGTACATGCTATTGACAAGAGTTAAATATGCACACGCCACTGTTTTGTTTCTCCTCCCCTTGTGATTGGAGCTAAACTGACACAAACTAAAGCTGTGCAAGCCTTGCAGCTTCATTGTCTGTCAGCTGTCTCCACGGAGGAGCATAACTCTTGCACCCCCTACTCCCTTCCAAACCACCCCACCCTGTACTGCATAGCTGAACTGCACTCCATATGAAGACAAATCGTCAAGTTTAGAAAAATAACTTGCTCATTAAATTTAAATCAGGGAATGCAAGGGGTGGCGTTGGAGCGGGGTCATTAAAGTTTCAGCACTCCCGACTGGCTCAAAGTGACGTCTGGCAGCTATTACACAACTCTGTCCCACCACGGAGACAGCATGACAGTACACCAACATGCATCAAGGTCCTTACTATGTACACAAGGAGAAACATTCCAATAAACAAAAGCCACTGAGATATTGCTCCAGATTAATATATACACCTATTCCACAGTTAGGTAAGTAGCATTAGCCAAGAACTCCTAATACAATTATTACAGTATTACTGAGTTGCTAACTACACAGCTCTTTACCGCCATTGTAGCCATTATATGGATTGAGGAGCATGCAGCCCAACATTATTGAGTGGGACAGATTATTCATTATGTTGGCAAGGCCTAAATGTTTGAAAGTTTTCCAGTGTTGAAGTCAGTACATTTTCCTCCTTCCTCCCTCCTCCCTCCATCTCTCCCTCGGCTGAGGACAGTTGCCCTGAGCCAACACATGATTCCTGATGCCTTGCACTGGAGCAGGACGTTCTATCGTTCTATCGGCTTGTAATAGCCTAACCATTGTGTCTCTCATCTCCATTCCTTTATGAGGAAAGGGGCTGCATCTTGTTTGCCTGTTTAAGCCCTGTTCCTCCCCATGCAGATCAAAGGGCCGATGAAGTGGAGCAGTCTGATTTCTTGCAGACCTCCCAGGCTCTGGAGAAAGGCAACAGGACAGTGCCAGGGCCCTCACAAAGTGCTTCCAATCCACTGAGTCTATTTGGGCAGAGATGTGTCTGCAAATAAGATACTACATCTAGTTCGTTATACCGAGGGTGTAGACTGCAAGGGGAAGGAGACACATCTGGCATGAGAAGAGGAACAGATTTTAGAGTTAATATCTTACCAAAGACATGCTAGACATTAACTAGCCTAGCTGGCACAGAGTTGAAATGTAGAATTTGATTCTGTGGGACGTTCACCATAAATTCCAGATGACAGAACTGGAAAATAGCACTTGTTTTCATAGCTGTCCCAGCCAATATCTTAACCTGATTGAAACAGATGTGTCAAGTTCTTTACTATGCCATCTACTGCTTGGCCTTGAGGTAAGACAACCCATCTTAGAAAAGATCTTAAAAATTGCAGCTATTTGGACTCCACTGCTAGATCTAAACGAATACGGAAATAAATTACCCTGTTCTGCTTTTTACTACCATGTTCTGCTTTGATTGAGACATTGAGGCTAAAGCTAATGTGAGAATAATTATTAAGTGGACTCAAAACAGTGTAATCTTTTACTGCAAAATGACTATACTCCACTTCACGTAGACCTCAACTATACATGTAAGACAATAAATCAGTCTGGAACCCACATTAGTCCTGATGCACATCATTGATATCCATTACAGACATAGATATCAAGTCCATCTATTTTCGCCTCCATTCATCCAAGGTGACATGGAACCCATCAAAGTGCCCTAATTCCTGTCGCTCTCATTGAGCTGCCGGCAAAGTCCCACTGTTAACTTGGATTTCTCCTACTCAGCAGGTGTAGGGGAACGAGTCCCAGCTATAATCAGCCACAGCCATCCAGTGTTTGATGCAGCCTGCTAGGAAACTGACTAAACAAACTGTATTAATAGCTCGCACTGCAGCCGCGACTCTGGAATCTGAGGCTTGAATTGCCAGAGGGTAGGGGAGACCCCACAAAAAAAGGAAGGGAGGGAGAGTGCGAAAGAAAGAAAGAAAGAAAGAAAGAAAGGTAATCAGTGATTGGTTCACTGAAGGATCAAGAGTATTTTGTGGATCACAGGTGAGGTGCTGGTATATGTGGGCTATGAACGTTTGACACAGGAGATCTAGGCTGCAGCTGGGTGTGTGCAACAGCCAATATGTATTTATGTAAGCAAAGCTAACCTGAGATTTGGTAAATGGAACAAATGAAATTCTATATCCATGTCTACATAACTAGCAAGGTCTAAATGCTAAATCCATGCAGCTATCAGATAATGCAGAACAATACATGACCTAGTGCAATTTTCTAAAATGAAATTATAAACACTATGCACATTAATTCATGGATCAGCAACTTTTGAAGGTAACTGCCATGGGGTTTTGGTGCGATGACTACAATTTAAAAAGAAAGCAGACCATGTCACTCGATCCTTTTCAGGTTCTAAACAAAAGTGCAGCCTCCGGTACTAACAACAATTTTACTTAATCATTCACACTCAGCAATAAAATAAATAAAATGGATAGGCTTCAACTCACATATCGAAAGATTAGTGTCCATGCTCAACATATAGTCTGTATATAGATGACATTTACTCTCAGAGCGTGTGCTATACAAAGCTTAGCTACACAAAGTCCAGCAAAAAGTTCATATACATATAATTTCAATTTTGTATCATTACTGAATTTTTGGTTTGACAAAATAGGCTGCAGTTTTTCTGGTGTAGCACTGGTCTATGTGATGGAATGAGCTACAACTGCCAAAAACATGACCTACATTCCTAATGAAGGTGTTGACATGCATGGGGATGCGGATCGTGGGGTGTTCAAGAGCTCAAATTGCAATACTATGGATATCATTAATACTGGAGACTACCTAATAAACACTTGGGGGTTTCTTGCAGACCTAAATTATCAACAGAGCATATTGTACCGCCAAAACAACAGATATTAAAATATTTGTTATGGCGTTAGTGATGTAGAAGATGTGAGCGTTAAACCTAAACCGCGCAGTCTTGCTAATGTTAGTTTCTTCCAGCCAACATTAGCTGGCTTGAAAAGTTTGTCTTTTAGCCTCCATTACCTTTTGGCTGCGCACGAGCAAATTTAGCCCTGCCTTTTCCCGTACAAGACCGCCTATTCTTTTCAGTAATTGGTTATACGCATGTCAATCAACAACGTCTACTTCATCCATAGCTTTGGACCCTGTCAATAACATCAGCTAGTAGAATCTAATTGGTTAAAATCGAAATCAACTTTTGTGTGCACGAAACTGACGGCTAACTGGTCTAGCTAACGTTAACAACAGGCCGCTATGAGGTGAACACACATTCAAGTCACTAGAACAGCGCGCGTGCAACCCGAATCGTCGTGAGCGACTATGAGTTCCAGCAATGACAACAAAAATAAACAAACATCAATTTTATTATCTCTGAGATTAACAATGCGTAGGCCTCGTAGATAGTCTAAAGTCACAAAAAAATAGCAAAAGCTAGCTGTTGGTTAGCAGGCTGACACTTGGGTGCAGCGAGATAGTGCGAGTGAGACATTGTAGCTACCACAACAGTTTTGACAATTGATTGGGCATACAATTTTAATAGTAAAAATACTATAAACTATTGCGCTAAACGCTACTTTGTCATAGTTTAATATGAACTACACGTATATGGCAAATTTAAAGGGTAATAAATTGTTTACAAACTCACCTTTGCGCCCCTCTCTCTGGCTCCCTTTCCTCTCTCTTGGAATTTGACACTCCCCTAGTCCTCGAATCATCGCGAGGTTCCACGTCAGGGTTACCATGCCCGAAGATGGCGAGACAGCAGACTCCCGACTTTGGGACGCTAGGCGGAGAGGCATAACGCGGGGAGACGGCCTACAGGTCAATGCAGGAAATAATAGATTCCTCTGTCAAGTCAGACACCAGATCAAAATATGCTAATTATAAAAAATGCGTATCAAGTGTATGGGGAAAACTAGCAATATTAATTGCTGCGCTTATGTCACGTAACCTGATAGCGCAGGCGTGCACTTCCGGACTACAAACAACAACCAAAGTTCCCAAGGCTCGCGATTCTTGCTCCCTCTCTTGTGTATGTGTTCTCTTTGACCATATTCAAAAATCACAATGCTGCTGTTGAAAAATACCCCTTAGAACATGCACAATAAAGCAACAGTCATCCTATATAAATATATATAAATGCATTTAAAATACTGTAATGCTTAACTGCTGTGTGTGTGAAAACTGAAGAAACGACGCGATTTTGTTATTATTGGATGGTTATTTGGGCATTTTATCAATTAAAAACGTAATAAATAATGAGATCAACATTGCATTGTGTATTTGTATTCTCAAAGCATTGTCTCCCTACAATGATTTCCTGCGGATAATGCAGGTATAATATAGTTTGATTTTCTATTTGCCAATCTCAAATTATGAGACTCTTCATTACAGCCGGGGCTAAAGTTACACAGGGGACATATGGATACAACTCTCGCAAACGTTCTTTTTTTGCTGAATCTACTACCAAATCACGCGAGGCATTTAGCATTCTCAAGCTTAAGATTTGTGTGATTATTATATGAAAAAAAACAGGAATTATCATTTAAAGCACGAGACATTCAATATTTAGTAGTGTATATATATCCTGGGAAGAACAATATACCTTTAATTATGTATCTTGTTCCAGTCCCTAGGATCAAGCCTGGCATAACCACTGGCCTAACAACAGTCCCAGGCATGTGGAGTGCTGCTGTGACTGGAGTGTAGTTATTGTGATATTTCTGTCTTTCTCCACTTTGTTAAAATTATGTTTCTCTTCCTCCTTTTAAAATCCTTATCCACATAACTGCTGATATCACACTTCACACAAGAAAAGCAAAATCATGAAACGATGGAATGAACAATGGAAGAGACGGGGTATTTTTCAGTCTTGCTTTGGTTTCCTTCCTGAAATTCTCACCCTCTTCTCTGTCCCTGGAAGTGAACGTCCTGTCTGTGTAAGGACAGGGCAACTTGTTGTAAATGCCTCAAAACAATAGGCTACAATAATAATTAAATTATTAAGACTAAGCAGCTGATATATAATAAGTTTTCAATGCAATAAATTGTTTCTGAGCAACTCGTTTTCCTCTGCCTTGACTAATCACAGCGAGTATCCCTTTAAAGAATTGATACAGACACAGATGCTGACTGCTTTACAATCCAATGAGTTTATGTGGATTTAGAGAAATAGGACTAGGGAGACCCCTAATGGAAGATTGGAGAACTGAATGTACTGAGGTTGAAATTTTTTTTTCCAGGAGAATAAATGCTACTTAGAGATAAAATCAGCCATTTATTTGGCATCTAAATTCTGTCCATATTCACATATTTTCTTGAAAGTTTTGACTTTGAAACTTGAAATACAGTTGAATTTCACTCCTGTGTTTACAGTGCACCTTTCAGTATCGAAATATATGTAAAATTCATATTTAGCTGTTGCATATTGTCAGTACTCGTCTCAAAAGCCAATAAAAACTCGACTAAGATGCCTGACTCACTACGACAGGCACAGGGTTCTGGGTACGTTTTGAAGGATACTTTTGACAAAAAGGAAAAGTAAAAATAGCCTGTAACTTCAGGTTATTTGCCAGGAGAGTTAAGATTGCACAGATTATTAATCGGGGTCAGCATTTATTTTCCATGTGTTAAAAATATTGCTCAATCAAAGAGAGAGAGAGAGTAGTGGGAACCACACTTTTTGATACCTTTTCTTTTGCTTGTTGACCGTTCTGCCTGTGGGTTGGACACCACAGATAGAATATTCTCTTAACTGAACTGTGAATGAATAGAAACAGACATGAAAGAAGATGTAAACAGATTAACCCGAAATCTTAACTAGAGTATGACCAATAACTGAGCCCATGAATGTAAATGTAGCCATGTGTTTCAAGAGGGGTGTCATAGCCTACTAGAATTGGGCTTTTAAAGTCAAAGTGCATAAGGAACATAACCCCAAAAATAACTGAGTTCTTTACTTAAATGGATCAATATCAGTAACATTTTTGTGAAAGACAATGGAGAGAAAAACAAAGGGATATAAAGGCATTTACTTTCATACGTTACGTTGACAACAAAAAAAAGCACTTGCAGGTGTACACAAAATCAATTCATTAGAGGGTTATATTTACACATCTGCAGAACCAGCAAACAAAATCATGCACAGAAAATGGTCAAATTGAATCAGATCTCATTACCGACATTTCTAGATGATATTAAGTTTATTTTAAAAGACAAAAACTTAAGTGATCATAACACTTCACGGTTTCTACCATTTAAACATTTAGTCTAAAATAAACTAATAAACATATGTTGCAAAGTTTTGGTTCAGTGAGCACCCTTGACAATCCTAATATTTTTGAAAATAAATATTGTTAGCACACCTACATAGAAATAAGCTGTTAATTCCTCCTTGGCAATTGCAGTGTAAACTGCACATTTTTATTTATTAATATAAAGTCCAAACAAATATCAAATGACATACGACAGCAGGCATATTGACATGGAGCTCGCTTTATCAGCATTGTATATTTTGACAAGATGGAAACAAGATTACCTGGCACAATTATCTACATGTTCAGACTAACACCAATGGTAAATGATAATTTTATTTTTTTGTTGTTTTTACATACCAAATAAAACCTTCCCATCTGACACAATCTATTGTGTTAGAACTGTATTCTTTTTCTTGGGATTACAAGAATGATTCTGCATTGTGAATTCAGTGGGAAGTTGTTAAGAAAAGGATAATCATTCATAATAACATACACTCAAACACCTGCACACACCATTAGTACATCCATTCATAAGCAAAGGAACTGCATCCTCTGGCAGAATTACTGGACAGCGTGCATAATCAGACATTGTCTGAACAATATCATCTATCTTCATAGAGAAAGACTTTCTTGCCAATAAATGCAGTGACATAAGCTGTCTAATAACCAGCCAGTGCTAACTATGAGGTCCCCTTTGGTTCCATCCCCCTAGTCTCTCAGCAGTAGATAGTCTTTGACAGACTCTGGTAAAGGGAGCTCTTTGACTGCAGTGGGAAGGAACTGCACTCCGAGACTCTGTCGGACAGCGCAGCGTGCAAGAGAACGGAGTGTGGGGGCCTGAGCGACCATGCTGGTCAGCCTCGCCAGTAGTTGGGGATCCTTACTCAACTCCCTGGGAAGGGTGCCATCAGCCCGCCGTATCTCAAACCGGCCAGCTGCCCGGCACAATAGCTCCAAGCACTCTTCCTCCTGTTCAGTGCCCAGGCCCCGGGCCAACAGGGCCACTAGTCGGGAGATAGGGGTCTGGCCCTTCAGGTTGGTCACATGGACCTGGGCCCCGTAGTCTAATAGCACTTTGACACTCTCCAGGTTGCCCTTCATTGCTGCCCAGCTCAAAGGCGTGTCATTGTTGTAGTCCCGGGCATTGGGACAGGCTCCGCTCTCCAGCAGGGCCCTAACACACTCTGGGTTATCTTTGAATGCGGCCCAGTGCAGTGGAGTGTCCTTGTTGCCATCCAGGGCATTAGGCTGGGCCCCATACTCCAATAGCAGCTCCACGCAGCCCTCATCCTTCTCTGCTGCATAGTGCAGTGCGGTGCGGTTATAGCCATCCAAAGCATTCACCTGACAAAGAGATTCAATTTAGTGAATTATCATATTGTCGCTGTCAAATCAAAACTGTATACATCCAATTTTGGTGATTTTCAGGTTTTAACTTCAGTTGAAGGATTTGATTGTATGGATTTCTATAGTATGAGAACATTCTACAACCCATGGGGTTAAGAAAAGACAGCAGTTTTGCAAGGTTTTCACCTGACCACAGCAACATGCTAGGGGGTTATTGAACCTTTACAATTCTGGGCAACATTAATGGGAAACTGGATGCCATGTGACACAGACCATTGAAACGAATGACTAATCATAAGCTTCTTCAATGTGTAGGAGCCAGCCATGCCATACCTCTGCCCCCTTCTCCAACAGTAGCTCCACACAGTCAGCATCAGCTACCATACAGGCACAGTGTAGGGGCTTAAGGGTGCCATGCATCCGGTTCACATCAGCTCCCTTAGGCATATAAGTGGCAATGGTGTCAATACAACTGGTAACATGGAGAGATCTTATTGAAGCAAGACAAAGAGATAAACAAGCCTACCTTACGAATGAGATCCTCCACATTGTCGTGTGGGAATGAGCGGATGGCTGCAATGGTGCGGATGAGCCGCTCAGACAAGGAGTATTTACTTTGAATGCTTTGCATGATGTACCACATAGTAGAGCTCATGTGGAACAGAGGAACATGGCACCCAGGCAGGGGTGACACTACAGCACACTGAAACACCTTTTTCAAGATATTGGTGTTGAAAAGCTGTAAGACATTATATATATATATTAGTGATGTACTGAATATAATTATTAAGGATTAACATCAATTTACACAATAAAATGAATTCCAAGTAGCAGCACACAAAAAACACAAAGATGCAAGCATTTCACACCGTGCCTTGTTTTACTGTTGTTGTTTTTTTTATCATATTGATCACTTCTGATCAAAATTTTGTGAATTTTGCGCGCAATAGATAGCCATATCGCCACATGTCATTTTATCGGTTTGAAATGGAAGCACTCGAGGAGGCTTTTGCTCTTTTGAATGAGATGAACGTACAGTACAATGTTAGTGCTCCTGCTTGGGAGCCCATAAGAAGGCGGAAGATTAAAAGAGGCAGGTCCCGCAAACTGCCTCGATGGGCTATTATAATGTCAGCTGTCGGTAAGCGCTCCTTCTAGTAGTTCTGTTCCGTTTCTGCTTTTTTGTAACTGGAACGCGAGTGACGTAAACATCCGGGTACGTCCGACAATTACGTTCCTCCGTCTGTACATTTTTATCCCGTCCGGATCGATGACTGAAATTACCGAGGAGCCATTAAAATGTTTTATTACCCACGTTACTCTGTAAAACTAATCCCGTCCTGATGGGGCTTAAGTGTTCTATTTTATCATAATGGAAAGCAAATTCTAAAATCAATTTGAAATTATTAAATTGAAATGACACAGAAATGTAGTCTGTCAAAGTATTCACATGAAGCAAGTACCCATGTGGTTGCTGATCACAAGATCTGAGTTGCTAGCAATCATTATGAGACCACATCAGTCTTGTTTATGCTCTTGTAGTAAAGAGAGTCCATTCCTTAGGTCATATTCTCATTTTCCCAGAACTTCTTTTACATCATTCGAGGGGCACAGAAATGTTGTCAGGGCACCATGGCTCTGAGCCTCACACTCTTACTAGTTGGTGCTTGTAATGTTGGTTATCGGGAATTGAAGCTAAATCTACTGTTGTACTAATTTTAAGGCGCTCTGGAGAAGAGCGTCATGAAAATGCCAACAATGTAAATGTATACTGATGACATTGGCATTAACGTTAGCTCGCTTGGCAAACATATGCTCCAAAACGAAAAAGGAGGCCGCAACAATGCTGCACGTTTTACACCAAGTTGCCACTTTCGAAGAAAAGATAAATGTGTCTAAAGGTCGTATGTGCCACCTGTCTGGCTGACAGCTGACGACGGGCAAGTTAAAGAAATGTCAGCTGGAGCGACATTTTCACCAGCTAGCAGGTTAGCTAAGCCAGCTAGCGTCGAGATGCGAGGAACAATCGACACTTGTAGCTAATATTATCGAATGCCAGTCTTTGCAATGAATGTGAATGCATTGTAATAGTGTCTCTGCTTTGGGCATCGACAAATGACCTTCATAAATGGGACTACATACCGTTTATGAGCCACGACTTGAAGGTCTGAGACGGGGTTGTGTTGTTGCCTGTTTGCTGCTTGTTCGACATAAACATAGCAACGTCATTGTACGCAGCCACGCCCTCTATCTTAAGCTCGGAAACCACTCAAAATTGCCTGAGCAAAAAAAAACAACCCGCTTTCTTCTATAATGTCAAATGACTTGTCCTTTGAATTCCGACAGTCTGCCGAAAGGCTGTGCAGCGTATCTGGTATGTGCTGCTACTTTCCCAATATAGGCATGATGCCACCAGCACGGTATGCTATAAATGCCTTCGTCTCATGGCCATGTTAAGGAGCAGGCTCCCACAGGAAGACTGAGCAAATGGTTCACCACAGAAACCAGGACCAGTCTACAGCCATTCACTGTAAAATAGCATGTCAAGCAGCGCCACATGGAACGAGATCCAGCAAGGAAAATATATACCGGGTCAACAATGTAAAATATAAGTAACTTGATATGTAAAACCCGGAACACATTAATTTAGTGGCATTGGTGTGAGGTATGCAGAAAACTCAAAGGTGGTAGACAAGAAATGGGACACTCAAAAGCCAAATCAAAATAATTTATTTTTTGGTGACATTTCATACAGTTCTAGAATTGTGTCTCAAACACTTAATTGATCCATTACTATATTTTCTTTTGCCACCCCAACCCAAATGAACAGAAAATAACCCAAACAGAAAAAAAAATAAAAAAAATGCAATTCCTGTAGATTTTTGCAAGCCTGTCAACATCAACCATATGCTTCTAAAATAATTTCACATTACTTATGAGTAAGATTTTTTTTTTTTTCTTTTAAACAAGTTAGTGCATTTATTTAATTACACTAAATCACTAGCTGCTCATACTCATGAAAAAGAAATAACAGCCCCAGTGATTGATTACTCATTTACTGCATTACTAAACCCAAAGTCAACGCATCAAATATTCTCTCATCTGACATCGCAAACAATACATCAATGTCATATGTGTGATTATTTTGCCAATGCGATTTCACACAACTTTGGGGAAACCAGCCTACCAAGATTGGGAAAAAAGCGTTGCACGTTAGAATTAAAATAAATAAATTTAAAAAGCAATACATACAGTAAGTCAAAGGGCAAATTCTAACTCAACCGGTTTGTTTTTCCAAAATAATAAAAAAAATAAAAAAAAAGCAAAACTCACCCTAAAAGCACAAAACAATCTGTTGGATACCTGTTGACAAAGCCTCCCTCTGTAAATTCAGCACTAGAACAATTACATTCTCCCACACACACACATTTCTAGTGAAGGGTGATTACGATATAGCATAGGCAACTACACCTCTACACTTTTTTCAAAGACCAGTTTAACTGGGCTGAAAGATCCCCAAAGACTACATTATTTAGCAGACCTTGTTGATACAACTCAAAACTTTAACCTATCAAAGTCAACTATGATCATAGGCAGCTGGCACATAGCACATGAAAATGTTGATTTTCTGATACCCTTGGCTGCCAAACATCATGTAGCTATCATCCTCAGCCTATTTTTGACACTATACCCTTGTTAAGAACAATATACAAATATTAGTTTAACCTGGATATCCTGCGTTGATGTAGAGAAGCCAAATCTCACCTAGACCATCAGATGCATCAAACAGTCACATTTGACCATTAACTTATTCACTCTTCTCTTGAAAATTACATCCTCCTACTATGCAAAGAAACATGTAAACAGAGAGCCTGACTGATTATCAACATGAGGGTGGTCTGAATCCATTAGAGGGCGGGGGATCCAAAACATTTCAGATTAAAGAGCAGGGATGAAACAACTGAACATGAACAACTTTGGACCAGACTAGCAGGTTAACCTTGGCTAACAGGCAAGTGGGAACCCGAAGTCAATTTCGGCTTCAAACAAAATCAACCATCTGCTGACTACAGGCATGACTGAGGCTTTCACCACATATTTCAGACATTTCACTGATACATTTGAGCCAATCATTAACCAGGATCAAAATACCACCATAGTACACATTTCATTATATACATTAGAGGACCACGCTGTCCAGTTTTGGGACAATGGTTATGAATCTCTGATGTACAAATCAAAATGATCCATTTCATTATAATTAGTGCAAAACCGTAGCACTCCAATCGTTTTGCTTAACAATCAATGCATACACAGGCATCAGTCAACCCTTCAGTCATTCTTGCCAATGTAAGCACACAAGGAAAGAAAAAAACGGATGTCTCATTGCGTGTTAGTGATATCTTTGTATATGTACATGACATATATGCATGTTCTTTTCTTCTTAGTGCATATGTTCCTTGCAGACCAACATCTATTCTTTAAAATCAAAAAAAAAAAAAAGGTAGAGGGCCATTTACTCGGCCCAGCATCCCACCTCTCCCCAGCAGAGCTGAGAGGAAATGGCCTCCAGAGAAATCGCACTGACTTAAATTCTTTTAAGTATTTGCTGGAGGCCAAAACAAGATTTTTGTTTCCTTTTCAAATCACTCTTGAAAGTCCACACTTCTTCAGATGATGTTTTTGCCCATTAGTCCTGGATGTCCTAGACTTATTGTCATTTTAAAAGCTTTTCTTTGGACAAGTTCCAGGGGGGAGGGGGTGGCTACCATAAAGTTGTTGCTTTTATGTTATTCATTTTTATATATTTATATATATCCACGTATATATTCATACATATTTTTCCATTCATATCGAGTTTTTACTTTGGCGATACTGGTGGGATATTCTGCTCTTTGCCAGTGTGCCTATAGCCTCCCTGGGGGGAGCTGCGTCGAGCTGGAGGGGGGCGCCTCTGGTCACGGAACTTGAGGCCCGCGGTGCCTCTAGGCCCATTGCTGCGGTAGAAGCCTTGAGAGTCACGTTCACGTGGGGGCCGGCTTTCCTTGCATTCCCACCCCCCCTCCCTGTCGTGGGCTTTCTCCTGCTTGTCTCCAGGGCTACTGCTTGAGCCCGGCTCCTCAGCCTTGTTCACACGCAACTCACGCAACGGCTGGCCTGATGCGGTGCCAGAGGGAGCCGGGGCAGGGGCCGCAGGAGGAGGGTCCTTGGGTGGTCGCTGGCAGACCTCGGCGTAGCTGAGCTTACGGGGCTCCTGAAGCGAGGCAGAGAAAACAACGGTTTTAAATGTGTCATAGACAAGATTAATGCAATTTATGGATTCAAAATCCTGTCAATTCAATACATCCATTTTCTTAATCCCCACCCCTTCAAACCCTCAGATCTCATAATCTGAATGCTTATTGGGATAGCAGTGAAGGTTCCTGACTTTTGTGGGAAAGGATAGAGGGAGTAAAGGAAGAGAAATAGGAGGGGGAAAGATTGAGGGGAGGGAGAGAACCAACGCCAGTCATTCCACAACCCATTTTCCCTCTATGCGCAAAAGATCTCATCATCAGGTTTGACTTGGGTTACACACTCATGACAACGATTCAATGGCAGTAAAAGAAACATCTTTACCCAATCCAATAATAAACAGCAAGAAAACGATACTCCAGTCATGGCTGTCATCTCATTAACCCAGATCCTTACCTGTGCAGGAGCAGCGATGGTGGCTGTGGCAGGGGCCGGCGTGCTGGGGGTGGCTGGTGTGGAGGCAGCGCAGGGCTGAGGCCTGGGACTAGGCACAGGCTGTGTGGAGGAGGATGGGTTGGCCGTAGTCGGAACAGGTGTGGGTGGGGTCACTTTTGGAGCTGGGACCTCCGCCCTTTCAACCCTCTTCTCGTGACGGGTAATACTAGCACAAGAATTTGAGACCCAAGTTAATATTTCAATTGTTAAATTAGTAATTCAAAGTCTTAAAAGGCAAATATGTCCCAATGTAAAGTCTGGTTAGTAATGGGTCGGTATCGTCTTACCTGGGGGCTGAGGGTCCAAGTGGTTGTGCAGCAGATTTTGCTGCTGTCTGGGCAGGACTGGAGACAGTAACAGCCTCCTCTGTGACTGGGCCTTGGCCTGAAGATGCACTTACAGTGGCTTCTTTATTGGCTTGTTCAGTCTACAAAAAGAAAAAGGAGGCTTTCAAATTAGTCTTGAATGTTCCCCAAACTGTCAAACTCTCCTTAAAGAGTGAATAGCAGCCTACTGGTCTTACCTTGTCCCTGTTCAAACCGCGTACAACATCGGACATTCGATTTTCTAGCACCTGGCTCTCCCTGTGTACTGACGACACAGCCAGGCAGAGGAGGGAAATTTGTGGCGGCCAAGTCAAACTTAGGGGGAGAGACCTTGACTTCTGCAAGCGGTACAGGCCTCTAAAAAGAAGGAAATTGAAATAGAGTCAACAAAGGAGAAAGGAGATGAGATGCTCCACACTTTAAATGCAACATATAGAAATACCATGACAATTTGGAATTGCCATGTACCGTAATCCGTTCGTCCTCTCGCCTCCTTCGTGTTCCTCTGTAGGTAGTGCTCCGTCTGCAGTACAGAAGTGATGTGTGAGAGCACGCAACAAGACCTTGAAGACTGCATCACCTCAGTATGCATTAGAATATCATTACTGGATACAGATAAGCTAGTGAAATGCAAAAAAAGCCATGCTCTTTGAATGACAGCCATTGTGGTACGGTACAGATAATCTATATGTTGTCCAGAAATTAAAACGGAGGCATCAGGTTTACCTTCCACGTCCAGCCATGCCGTTGTCGTCACTGAGGTCCAAGGACGAAGAGGAGAGGTGTGGGAATGCTGAGCTCAGGTCAGTGGCAGTCTGGATTAGGTTAGTGGTGGTTGTGGCAGCAGCAAGGGGCTGCGGGCTGCGCAGGCCAGTCAGACTCTCCAAGGGGACAGGAGTAATGGATGCCGGGGCCACCTCTCCTGGCCTCACCTGAGGCTTCACATGGTTTCTGTTGTGGCGGGGCACAGGTGAAGATGAGACAAGTAGACATTCAAGTCCATATGGCACATTGGCACCCCGTGTTTCCTGTAGAACGTTTTGCACGTGGGGGTAAATTTGGTTCTGAGACCCAGGTTCGCTCCTGGGCCCATTCCAGGATCAGTTCCAGTAGGTGTTAGTTTATGTTTTTTATTCAGATATTCATATCATGATTATGAGTGTGCTGAGGGCAACAAGAAGGCCAGATGAAAAACAAATTACATTCAATTCCACACAATTCCAGGTGTGGGTGGGCCACCACAGCTAAATGAATGTAAAGGAAACACTGATGGTACCAAACAAAACTTGATTAGGAAATGCTGGAGGAATATGACAGCATGCTGTGTCTCCAGGGTAAATGTGCAGACATGCAGGTCATTGTCTCTTGATTGCATTTGTGCTTGTGATTAGTTAAAGCAGTGGACAGAGACTTTGATGTCAACATATGTCTGTCAACAACCTGCAACCAATCATTAGACTAATGTCTGAAGAACGTAAAAGGCTACTTAAAGCATCTTGATGCACCATAGGAATACACTTCCAATATGATATTTATGTCAAAATAATAACTTCTACTTAAAAAACCTAGTGACATAAATTCACACAGAGTCAACTTCCAGCCCTAGTATGTGACCCTCAGATCTCATAATCTGAACGCTCATTGGGACAGGAGTGAAGGTTCCTGACTCTGGTGGGAGGGTAGAGGGAGTAAAGGAAGATAAATAAGACAGGGAGAGATTGAGGGGAGAGAGAGAACCAAAGTCAGTCATTCCACAACCTGCTTTCCCCTCTATGCGCATCATGATCTCATCATCAGGTCTGACGTGAGTCCAGTGAGATATGTTGTTCACATTTATACTCTTTGTAAAGTTGGTGTTTACCCATATAAATCAACGCAGCTACGGTATATTTCTTTGGTAATATGACCACATTACCAGAGAATACAGAGAAACAAATAATGAACAGAAACAAAGTGGATGGTTAGTCAGGATGAGGAGAAACTGTTACATGTTGTGATGTAGATGGTGAAGCTGATGTGTGGGTGCCAAGGTGTTACTCAAAAAACAAATCGCTCAGAATCAGATAGCAGCTGCAGCCGTTGAGTAGGCAAGGCTACATTTATCAAATGACATGACAAATCCAGGATGTCCATTACTTGGCAATGAACATTTATCACGTTGATGAAAAGGATTATAGCCATAAAAACTTGACTGGCAGAAGGCAAGGGCCTAGTTATGGATTTAGTCATTTGGCTGCTGCAGTATGGTAAGAGATGGGGGTAGCGATGAAGCTTATTGTATAATAACAGTGGTACCTGAAGGCATTTATTACATTCTTTCTCGAATAGAGGGGGACACTGTGGGGATAGTAAAAAGACAGGGAGTGAAGCACTTCAGTTCCCTGGTGGGGTTGCATTATCTTTAGACAAAATATTATTGTTGAGTGTGCAAGCAATAACACAAGTCGCAAAATATTCCACTTAGACATTTTGTAAGCATATACAGCATTCGCAGTTTTAAGTCCAAGCAAGAAATACACAAACTGACAGCATCTGGAGGAAAAAAATGAATCCTTACCGGGTCCTGTTGAACGGGCGAGTAATATTGAGTGAGTTGGAGCCAGTTTTGTAGTGTCCAGCAGAGCTAAATCCATTGACAAAGCTACTGTTGGGAAACGGTGCCTGCAGATAAGAAAACAACTCAGTATTTCCATAAATCCATGTACACACGCCAACAATTTGTGCCATTTACGCAATGGAAAAAAGCCCCCAATATTTGTGACGGAAGCAGAAAAATATTATACATTTTATTGTCCACTTAAAATGTCCACTGTAACGGCGGAAAGTATGGTGTGCCTCACCAGAGGAGTTTCAAAGTAGGGTGCTGGAGACGGCGTCCAGGTGGGAGGTACAATGCCATACACTGGATACTGCTGCTGGGGGTAGACGTGCTGCATGTAGAGTGGAGAATTGTACTGGGACTGGCTCTGGGACTGCTGGGCATACATAGTGCTGTCCATGCTACGGTAGCCATTTTTTGCAAAGAACGTGTTGATGGCCTTTATCCTGGCCTGTCAGCGAGTGAAAGTCAGAAAAGGGGGAAAAGCAAATAGAGTAAAATAAACATTGACTTAACATTTGTGCCTTTTCAAAATAAAACACACAAGTCATAATAAAACTCACCATAATGGGTTTTCCCTGAAATGTTTTAACTTCCTCTCTTAAGTATTTGTATGCCTAAGGGGGAAAATAGAGAATCATCAGGCACTTCATAATACAACAATTCAACTAAATATTTCAGACACACAGTGTAAGCAAAGTGTAATTTGACTGGCATTACCTGTTGAGCATCTGTATCTGATTGGAATGTGATGTACCAGTTGTTGTTATGCGCAAACTCAACACTTATCACCTTGGGACAGTTGTCATTTTTGAATAGCGACTCCACTTCCTGAGAAGAGAAAAAAAAAAAATGAATTGGTCTTACACTTGAGGCGAACGTCAACTACAGTTTATTCCAAATGCATCATTTACATGCATGTAAAGAAAAGTCATTATTGTTATGCGTGTGGAAGTTACCTCGACAGGTGTGGTTTCAGGGACCTCCCTCAGGATGATAATGCACCGCTTGTGATTTGGACGTACTTTCTCTCCTTTCTCATCCACTTGTACCATAGGAGAGGCTGAGGGAAAGGCAAGGCAAACATCAAGACATTTCAATAAAGTAACAGATTTATCCAAATCAGTTTAAACTAATATGGCTGAACATTTTCCACTTACATCTCAAGACATCCAGGATGAGGTCTATGTCAGTAGTGAGGACCTTGATGCCCTCCATGCTGGCTATAGTCCAAATTGGGACAAACTGGTCACTGTCCATCTGGGACATCAGGTACAAATCCTTAGACAGGTTTTCCCTGAATCACACATGACAAATCCAGGTAGATTAGTATTCTCTTGGACCTGGAAAACAAGAGTCTACATTCTAACACCACAACTACGTGGTCCTTTAGCTGCCTGGCTCTTACCTGGAGAAGTAAAATTCCAGCTCTTTCTTTAGAGATTCACGCAGATTCTCGGAGGAGATGGGCTGTTCCTCAGTTTTGGAGTCCACTGAGAACCAATAACAAAATGTCTCTGTTAGGAAATCTGACAACCTGCTGACCAGCTTGGAAAAAAATAAAAAAAATAAAAAAATCCCAGTGCTTTGCAATGTGATTCACATTACAATGCAACACGCTATGTTAGCTAACAAGCTTGCATTCATTATGTAGCCAGGTAACGCTAGCTATTGCCCTTTGATTAACACTAAATGGTCAGCTATATTGGTGAATAAGTATTAAATGGAGTATGTTTTTCCTGGAGTACAAATTTTTAAGACGGCTGCCACGTGTTTCCCAGTTTGCCACAATAATCAGCTCTTTGGCCATCACAGTGCTATGCTAACAATAACTGTATAGTATTGAGACGGTCCAGCACAAGCGGTGTCTGCGAAGGGCGTGCAGGACTCCTCTCACCCCAGCCACAGACTGTTTGCCCACCTCTCCTCTGGGAGGCGCTACAGGTCTCTTCGTTCCAGGACCTGCAGGCTCAGGAACAGTTTCTTCCCCTCAGCTGTCACCTTGCTGAACTTGGCACCACGGTGATAGCAGCCCCCCCATATCTGCTTTTACTGCCATTATTATTTATACTGTACATATCCAGAGTATTAATTTCATATTTTTCTGATTTATCTAGCACTATACATATGCTCTGCACTTTACTGCTATTTGCACTACTGGTTAGTTGCCAAACTGCATTGCGTTATCGCAGTACATGTACTCTGTTCAGTGACAATAAAGTTGAATCCAGGGTAAATGTGCAGACATGCAGGTTATTGTCTCTTGGTTACTTGGCAAAAAAAACCTAGTGGCATAAATTCACACAGATTCAACTTCCAGCCCTAGTATGTGACCCTCAGATCTCATAATCTGAACGCTCATTGGGACAGGAGTGAAGGTTCCTGACTTTGGTGGGAGGGTAGAGGGAGTAAAGGAAGATAAATAAGACAGGAAGAGATTGAGGGGAGAGAGAGAACCAAAGTCAGTCATTCCACAACCTGCTTTCCCCTCTATGCGCATCATGATCTCATCATCAGGTCTGACGTGAGTCCAGTGAGATATGTTGTTCACATTTATACTCTTTGTAAAGTTGGTGTTTACCCATATAAATCAACACAGCTACGGTATATTTCTTTGGTAATATGACCACATTACCAGAGAATACATACATTCTAGCTGTCTAATCAGGAACAGATTTACACCTGGGAAGCCAGGTAGTCCATGATATGTTGCAATGTAGTTTTCTTATACTGACTTATTCCACACGAAAATGTAAATAAGATTTGAATTCTTGCAAACTTTATTCTCAATTAGTTCTCTGGGTAAATCCTTAAAATAAGGTACAGATTAATTCATAACAAAAATGTCCTTAGTTGCAGCCCTAGTTAGTTTAGGCCTGTGAAGACCCAAGGCGTGTGATGTAACAAGACTCACCTGAGGTCGCTGTGATGGACTCAGTAGGGGAAAAGCCTAGCTGTGGGGGATCCATTCCATTCACTGCTATCTCAGCTGTGGCTGTGGAGCTGCTGTCCTCCAGGGCTGTGAATCCCACGGTGTACTGCTTGCACCCGGCAGACGAAGGCTCAGAATAACCTGTGAACAAGGTCACGCGTTTCATTCAGAACTGACAGATGAGCCATCATTTCCAGGGCTGTTTCACAATTGCATACATCTCTGGACCTCAATATAAGGTTAAGTATTGTTTGTGTACATGTAGAAATTATTAGCTATAGAATAATAATACTCAGAAGTACACAACTCTTATCAGGAAAAAGGGCAAAAACTGAAAAGTGGGACCCTTTTGTCAAGTGTAGATGTGTGCATTAATGATAGCTGGTGCTGATTGGGAAACCAGAGTGGTGAGCTGATGCATGTGGTGAGCTGATGCATGGTTGATGACATTAGAATGCAGTGCCAGAGACATTAGAAAATTAAAACCTGGCACTATTCTCTCCACATTTTCACAGCACCAATGGAGGCGAACAGAGTAGAGACGTTACTCAGACGCCAGAGAAACGTAGCCGGACAGAGCAGGCAAGTTAGCAAAATGGCTAACTACAAGTTACAACTATAGTGATTTCTACTACTAACACCATCATGTGGTCATCGCCACTCGAGGCGGAGACCAGAATCCTTTAGCTTTCGTGAGTTTGATTGATTTTTTTGGGGCTTCAAACTGGTTTCTTCCCGAGACACAGAATTAGTAGACGAAAACCATCTAATATCATCTACCAGTGAGGCCTGATTGATGGAGATATGGTTGAAAAATGGTGGTGTGTCCTTTTAAGGAACCCTAAATTAATCCCCAAGTCAATTCAGTTCCTATGGTTCTGATGGATGTTGTGTTGTTTTGATGAAAGTGTTTATTTACCCTCAGTGACGTCTGAGGGGGACCAATGAGAGCCGTCAGTAACCGCCTCGCTGGGGGCCACCGGGATCTCCTGCCACACCTTGGCATTAGGGTTCAGACCGGCGCCCTTGGAGGTAACCTTCAAAGCAGAAACAGCAGTTCAGTCAAGTCATTCATCTATTGAACAACACAGAAATAGGTTTGTCTTTTTGCTAAATCAAGCCTTTAAGAACAAGTACAGGCACAGATAATATTTTATATGTTATGGTGCGTCAGTTCATAAGCAAAACTCTACAATAAAGAGTTTACTTAAATGTCTCAGAATGTGATTGATATGTTGCATCTACAAATGAGACCTACATTACACTGTCAATTATGTATATAATCTTGTGGTTGGTTCACCCCAGATTTGGAGCCATGTCTGTGATTGGCCCCATAAATGCTTTTAGATTGCCCTAAAAATTAAAAATGCAAGTTATGAACAACCTTTCAAACATGAACACACCATAGGTACACTGATAGTTTACTTTTGATTGCCCAACCTAGTGTTCATTAGTTTATCTGAGCAGCTCCACAAAGGAACAATAGAAGAGCACATCCTGGACTTCCTCAACATCTCAATTTACAAACAATCTATGAGTTAGGACTTTATATTGTAATGTTGGGCCATCAAACATTATCCTACATGATCATATTTAGTTACAGATTTCAAACTATTAAGTCCATCAATATTGGGAATTTGACAGTTAGTACAATGCAGATTAAATATATTTAATAAACAAAAAAATTATTAAGCATGAGCTTCAGTGCCCTTCAAACAGTATACGAAATTAGTAGAGAAGGAAACAATTTGATCTAAGTAATGACATCCGACTTGCAAAATACACAATAGTATAGTATCAACTGAAAGACAAACGCATCACATTAACAAAATGATGTGTACAACCATTCAGCTTTGCAGATTGCCTTACCTAAATATGGATAAACCTGTCTCGTCAGTTCTACAAATGAATGGCTTCTAGTGTTTTCATCTGATGTGGAGAAAGAATTTAACTTTTTTTGGTTGATTGGGTTAGCATTACATCTGTATTGCATGGTTGACTGGACTTCCACTTGCATCAGCATGTACACAACCAAACAGGTCACCAAAAAAATAAAATATTTTTTTTATTTTTAAAAGCCAAGAAATAAGTATGCAGGCCTAATCAATTAACAAGGAGTTAAAGCAGCAGTCTCCAATCACGCATCATGGAGGGTCAAGACCATGCAGATTTCATTCCAACCAATTACTAAACCATCTGAGTTAATCAATTACCAGAGAGGGGGGGGGGGCAATAAGTGAAATCAGCTGGTGTAGTGGTTGGAATGAACACTTGAATGGCACATATTTGGAAACCACAGAATTTAAATCAGCTCTGCCAACACGTGGCCCTGTAATCTCCAGTCGACAAAACACCACATTTCTCTGCATACCTTGAAGAGGAAAATCATTTTAAAATCCACCTTGAGTATCCAAGTATCCAGTTGACCGCTAACCCACATTACTGTTGGCGTGGGACACTATCATGTACCCTTCCTAACCAAATAGGTGCTATCGCTATGAAACACACACACACTCACTATCAATGCCAGCCAACTTTGGCAACACACAAGACTTCTTGGGAGGACATAATACTTTAACTTACTTTTACATTTCTTATATCCTGATGAGCTGAAATGTATGACACAGGCTTGTATATCACATACTAATAATAATCCTGTTAATAAAATTGGACATAAGAGTAAATGGGCATGATGTTAGCCTACTTTATCTTAAACTCATCAAAATAAATAGTTCCATACAGTATTCAGATCTGAGTACCCCTATCAAATAGGCTGTCGACTGGCTTGAGAAATACTGACCATGCAGAGATCCAAGAATAGAACACATACTGTACATTTCAAAGGTTACAGATACCAATGAGAAGTAACTGTGGATTTTGTATTAATTCAAATTAGAGCAGTCAGACGCTTTTTAAAATAATTGAAACTTTACTATGTTGCAGATTTACCTGCTTCGTCATTTGACATTGTCACTTGCCACCTGCCAAGAGATCCACCCCCTTTTGCAAAAGCACTAGTCTGACAAGAACAGCTGCCAGTAACAATATGCCCTATCATACTTCTTTCTACAAATTAGAAAAGAAAAGATGAGCCGAAGGGTTAGATCTCTGATTTTAAAACCATAAACACGAATTTCCTGTGCAACTTGTAACTGTTAAAGACACATGGTTACAATACATGCTTCTGTGTTACAGGCCGTTGCAAGCAGACTC
The DNA here is from genome assembly GCA_034670385.1 of Hoplostethus mediterraneus. NCBI lineage: Eukaryota > Metazoa > Chordata > Actinopteri > Trachichthyiformes > Trachichthyidae > Hoplostethus > Hoplostethus mediterraneus. The sequence continues at coordinate 18,872,305 of JAXDDW010000001.1, read as the reverse complement.
AAGTCAGCTGACTACGCTGCGTAGTATAGGCCAGGTATTTGCAACGCATGTCAAATAGCTAGCTAGCTCGCTGCGCGATTAGCTAGTAGGTAATGTTAGCAGAGTGAATGAACGATTATCCTTCGGCTAAAAATCGAGGCATCACCTACAATATTCTTCGCAAAATACTCATTCATTGATTCTCAACTCTGAACAGCACTATTATCATTTCACACGTGTGTCGTAACTTAAGCTAATGATTACTCAGCAAACTACTTAATGAGCTTGCCTGCTCCAGTGGTTAGCTAAACTAGCGTTAGCCATCTGAAGGGGCTGCTGCTGAGATCTTGCTAATGATAACAGTTAATTTACCCGTCTGAACTGGTTGTGGTGGTCGCAAAGCAAGTGGTGTCGTGTGCACTAGGTTTGCTGATTATGTGTGATGGTTTAGCTTGCTCACTAACGTCACGATGTCTTTAAACCAACTACCTCACATTAAAAACTTAAATTAGCAAAGCTAGTCTTGATTATTCCACAAAATTTCGGTCCACAAAAACCAGTCGACGAACAAGTTAAAACTTGGGATAATGGAATAAAATAGCTTGACTGGGTTAACGTTGCCTAATAAAACGACGCACCGCATGTAACAGTTGGAGGGGGCGGCTGCGAAGCAATTCGGCCCGGTGCAATAGAAACCAACAATAATGGTGGGAACATGTATCTAATAAGCAGTAGTCGTGTAGCAACCTAGCGTGCTAAAGAAGGCCGCAACTCACCATGCCGCCTGACCCTCCCTCGATCCCAAGTGGAGCCTCGTCCTTCCCACCGGTCTTCGGTCCCGGGTCAGCCTCCTCCTGCAGCAGCGGCGGCTCTCCGCCCTGGTCTGAACTCATCAGCCGCTCCTGACTCACGTCTACCCCGTCGCGTTCTCCCGGCCCCCGCTTGCCACCACCTCGTCTTCTCGAAAAGCCGGTTGGGTTCAACAATCTGCCCGGTTCTCTCCTGTTGGACTGGTTTCGCCAGCAACACACTAAAACTAGCTTGCTAGCTAGCGGACTAAAAGTGCCAGGGCTAGCAAGTATGCTACAGACTTAGGCAGCTAGCACGCTAGCTTGCTATGAATCAACGAAACTGGCTAACGTCAGCTAGCTGAATGAATCAAACTTGGACGCTATGATACTAATTGTATAAATGACGCCAAAGCATGACTCTTCTTAGATTATCGTCCCTACTAGTGTTTCATCAAATATTTCAACACACACCAGATTCGTGAGGCGCATTCCTTACCGGGCGACCGAAGCGGACACTGGGGACACGCACCTTTCCTAAGCGCAAGCAGACAGTCCGCCGACGTCCCGGCTTGCATTGCGACTTCTAGACGACCTCTCGAGAAAACATTTCCTTTTCCTGTTAGCGTTTTTCTAAACTATCTGTCAAACTCTCCTCCGCGTCATATTGGGTATGGCAGCATCTGTGAATGAATTTAAAAAGGCTCCGTTTCTCCAGGCATTCACGGTTAATTGCATCCATAGTTTCAACGGTTTTTAACGTAACTAGTTATTTGTAAAAAATAAAGGCTCGACTTTTGGGGACAATAGAGGAATAATTGGAGGTGTGTACTGTACATTGCACACCTATATTTTGAGTTAATGGACTGCTATTACAGTAATGCCCAAAAAGAGGATTCCAATGATTGCAATACTTGAAGTTTTAATGAATGGGCCAATTCACCAAAAAGAAAGGGAGACTTGAAGGGAAAGATTCATGTGATGCAATCACTTTTTAGTCAAACTCAAGATGCAATCATGAGTGATAAGCCATTGAAACACTTTAATTAACCCTAGAAGATTGTTCTTAGACAAGTCACACTTTGATATAGAGACAATTATGTAATTTTTATTTGTATAATCATTGTATTAGATCAAGATGGCTCCATTGCATTCAGGTCAATATTGAAAAGTACTGCATCTTTGTAACAGGTGAATTGTGCTTCACTGATGCTGACAGGCATGGCAGCAAGGCATTTGTCTGTAAACAAAGTGCTAATCTGCATTGCCAAAGAGCTCTAATTTGGTTTCATCTGTGCATTGGAAGGATTTAGTTTGTCCAGGTGGGTCTTGGTAAAGATCAATCAGGCCTTCTTGACTTTCTCTTTCAGCAGTTTTTCAGCTTCCATGGCCTCTGACTGTAAAGCTCTTCTTGTTTCAGTGTCCAGCATTTGGTACGGGCTGAAAACACCTCTCCAGGTCAGCGAGGTGTTTTTTCAATGGCTCACACAAACCTTTGACAACATCTGAGATATGTTTTACTCTTACCACATCATCCTGGGAGATTCTTAACAAACTTCTTAATAACATTGGGAACTGTGGAAACCGGTATACCAAAGTCTCTAGAGATGGCCTTATAACCTTGTGAATGCTTATGTTTGGTGATGATAGTTTTTTTGACATCCTCCGACAGCTCTTTTCTCTCACAGAGAGATCACAGCTGCAAGGTCAAAACCAGGACCTACAGCTCCAAGGTCATTACTTGAGAGTATCCCATTTAAAAGGGGATGTAACCTTGTGTTTAGTTATTGTCTGCACTGTACAGGTTTTTACTTGATGTCATGGTTTGAGTGGAACTATTTGCAAAGTGAGAACAAGCTGCTCTGGGTTATTATTCACCTCTTAGTAAAATTCACGTTGTGTTCCAGTAAACACAATTCAGCAAACAATGAAAATAGATTTTTTTTGAAGTTGCAATATACTGTGTCTTTAATCTCTTTCTTGAGGTGCACAAGTATCTGCTGCAAAATTAACTCACTGAACACTTGAAAGTTGTAAGGAAAAAGTGGTAGTGCTAGAAAGTCCACATTGAAGCTAGGAAATACAGCAGCTCCTTTACCAAGGTATATGGACAGGTATAGGATACATACAAACATTTTTCATGGAACAGAAAATTGCTCTTATTCTCCTCCATCTTCTCCTTGGGAGCAGATTGGTGTTCTGTCTACATCTCCACAGACTTCACTAACGGACTCCTCTTCTTGATCACATGCTCCATGTCGGCGTGTTCAGATGTGTCCAGTTTGATCTTGTACTTGGCCAGGATCTTCATAATGGGTCTTATTTTCAGCCACCACTGTGTCTTAGGGATGCGGTGCCTGCGCCAGACAGAAGAGGGATCAATAAGAGTCTTGGGGCGAGAAATTCCATATTTTATTTTATGATTTCATCATGCTTGTTTGTAGTGCAATATAGCATATGGAAAAGATGTGAGTCTTACTCAAAATCGGTCTCCTCTTTGAGATCAGCAAGAGGCTGGAAAGTGAGTGCCCTCTTCCTCATGCCCAGCACACAGGCAGAGTCCGGTGTGTTAGCGAAGATGCGACCTAAAGGGCACACGAGGGAAATGGAATGCTCACTACTTTCAACCACCAAGAAACAACAAGAAACAAACCATTATCAATGACATATAGTATTATTATTATTATTATTATTATTATTATTATTATATCAAAATCTCTATGAGCAACAGTGAAACCTTTGGTTTTACGTTGCTCACATTCTAAAGCTCCACATACCGTGTCTGTAGCAGTCCTTCAGTTTCTCAGTCAGCCACAGGACGGACTTGGCACCCATCTTTGTGCCAAAGTTTCTATCGAAAGGAGTTGGAGTACCACCCTGTAGGTGACAGATGACAGACAGTTATATGGGCAACCTATCATATTGTCATATTGTAATATAGATCATCAAGGATAAAAATTGTTCTTTTAAATTGGAGTAGATTGTAACAGACATGTTCCTGTCCATACCCACTCTTCGACACATTAACCAACCTGCTGCATGTGTCCCAGGACATTCTTACGGCAGTCGAAGATGCCTTTGCCCTCCTCTGAATACAGGTTGAAGATAAAGTCAGTGGTGTAGTTGGCATTGCTGTTCTCATTCCTGTTCGAGGATAAACAGAGAGGTATTATATTACTACTACTATACTATATTACTACTACTACTACTGCCTATCAAGAGCTTGTGATCAATTATTTCAAAAGCAGCGATTAAAGTCAGTCAGTCAGTCAGTGAGTGGCAGCACAACTTAAATGAAAGCTTTCAGTCATGTCCTAAAAGAACATGCTGAATTTGCTACCTGTCCTCTGTAGAGGGTATGATAACTGCATTCAAACAATATACCTCAGTTCATGTTGATGTATCTTTTGGGTGATACCTGAATGAAACCTACCTGAGAATTAAGCCTCTCTTTACTGTTGTCTTCATCTTCTCCACAAGATGCTCCACGTTCGCCTGTAAGCCAAGTCCTCTGATCATACATTGGGAGTGCAACACTGTTCAAGATGTAAGGATTCTTTCATAATAACTCCTGTGTAAATTACGGGTCCTGTGCATCCAGGATTATCATCTCACCTCCAGGTCCCTAATGCCGAATCTTTCCTCATAAATGTAGGCGGCATCAGCCCCAGCAGCCAGACCAGCCATGGTGGCCAAGTAGCCACAGTATCCACCCATAGTCTCAATGATGAACACGCGGCGCTTAGTCCCTGCTGCAGACTGCTTGATTCTGTCACAGGTCTGCAGCAGAACAAAGAAGAAAGGTGGTTAGGTCTGTGTGTGTGTGTGTGTGTGTGTGTGTGTGTGTGTGTGTGTGTGTGTGTGTGTGTGTGTGTGTGTGTGTGTGTGTGTGTGTGTGTTTGTGTTTGTGTTTGTGTTTATGTGTGTACTATTTTGGTACTGACAGTGGTGATGGTGTTGAGGGCAGTGTCGGCGCCAATGCTGAAGTCGGAGCCAGGGACGTTGTTGGAGACAGTGGCGGGGATCACCACCATGGGAATGCACAGCTCCTCGTATTTCTCTCTGGCCTGAACCAACTCCAGACCCCCTACATAGGCCTGCAACAGGGGAGGGAGGGCAGAAGATGTTTTTGTGTGTGTGTGCTTGTAAAAGAGGGCAATGAATGTCAGGCTTGTGACAATGAAATGTTGTTTTTATGTAAATGATGAGTATAGAGAGGTCAAAGGAGAGGTCAGTCGTCATTTGCACAAATTCTGGTTTTAAAGGAAGAGGTTTGCTGATTGATCTTACCTCAAAACCACCAATGATCACCAAAGCATGGATGTTGTGGCTGGCAATATTCAGGCTGATTTCCTCCATCACTTTACCTGGCAGAGTTCTTTGGGGCGAAAGTGTGAAAGACAGACAACAGTATGAAAAACATTTTAGAAGTATGACACAAGTTTGTTTTTTCTATATAGTCAAGCTGTCATAACCAGTGTTTTACCTTTTGGTGCCCAACATTGAACCTCCCTTTCCTGTCCAGCCACTCACTTGAGTCCAGGTGATGGGCTCTATCTGTGGGGAGAGAAAATGACTAATATTAATACTAACACTAATACTAATAGCATGACGACTGCTATTACTGCTACTAGCAATAATAATAATAACATTTTACAGTCTTCATGAACATGTGTATCATCATTCATATGTATTTTTCATTTTTACAATATGTTTGATGTCCCTTAAGAGGAACAGAGCCTGTGTGTAGGCTGTTGTGGAAAAACCTTGCCCTCCAACCAAGCTGCATCAACGAGAAAAAGGTTGCAAGGAAGCACAAATTCAGCTACGCTTGGAGGCCAATAGATGTTCTGAAAACCTGTCTTCGTTTCGACAGAAAGTCTTCATCAGGGTGTCATGACAAAGAGACAATGGATCTTAAATATCTAGAGTATAAAGTGATTTTCCAGCTAAGTTATTTAAGATCCACTGTCTCATTGTCGTGTAACCCCGTAACACATTGGTTTTTATGTACCACTAAAGATGGGTTTTTCCATCCATTGGCCTCCAAGAGTAGCTGAATTTGTTCTTCCTTTCTGTAAACTGTTGTGGAGAGGTCTGAAGTGAAGAGGGCTTGGGGAATGCACAGTCACCTGTCCGTGAGCCAGACCGTCAAAGCCATCGTGGACAGCCAACATGTTGTGGCCCTGGATGATGCCAATCCTGACTGCTGAACGGACAGCAGCATTCATACCAGCACAGGGAGCGCCAATGTTCAATATGGCCACATTGATGTTGCTCTAGCAGTGGGAGAGATAGAGATGTATGAATGTTGGCAGTGCATTTAATTCAGTTGCAGTATCAATCCACACTGCCATTTGTCATCTAGTCATTGTTATGAAGAATAATCGTCTCTCCTACCAGACAACCTGTATGATTTAGTAAATAGCTGGTCCTCACCTTAGTATCCGGGGGGTTGATGTGGGCCAGTAGCTTGTATGTGTTCCAGTTGTTCTCAAAACTCCTGCACATTGTAAATTAGGCGCTGTGTTTGTGGTATTTACTTCATTGACGTCTTCATGGTGTAATGCCTTTTACATTGCCACTACATTTAAAAGGAAAATATTCTTACTTTCCCCTAAGCTTGATAGCATCCTCAAATCTGCCCTCAGCCATGGCAGCAGTCACATCCTTGGTCTATCAAGGGAAGAGAGAGAGAGAGGGAGAAAGATAGAGAGAGCTCCTACCACAATGTCATTGCATATCCTCTAAAGCAAGTAGAATAGAAATGCCAAACTCTGAGTTAGTGACTAGCATGAAACATGTTGACTTACCACTTGCACACACTCCATGAGGGGCAGTCTGATTGCCTGGTTCCCAGATAGGCTGACCACACATGCAGGGGTGTCTGGAGTGGCCTCTAGCAGTGCCATCACAGCCTCCACACCCATCCTGCTGCCCTGGATGATACAGTACACACACACACCACGTAGTCAGAACAGTATACTGTCATTTATATTTTGCGATTTCATGAGATACTTACCAAGATTCTGTCAAAGGCAGAGGGTGTGCCGCCTCTCTGTACGTGTCCAAGAACAGTGGTGCGAGTATCAAAGCCCAGCCTTTCAGTCACCAGCTAGAGAGAAACCAGTCTATTAGTATGGCATATTGTCTCTGCGTCTTGGAATATCATTTTAACCTACTGACATGAGGAGAAGGAGCTTGCCTTTTTGATCTGGTCAGATGTAATTGGCTTGCCATCTCTGGACATTGCGCCCTCAGCCACAATGATCACATTCAGGCGAGAACCCCTGGCCCTTTGCTTAAGTCAGAATAAATGTAAAAAAATTATGTTTATGTGTGAAGAGGCAGTTCAAGCAAAGTTTGTACAACAGGCTGCCAGATCTCTTGATCAAGGAATTCAGACATACATTTGTCAATCTCCGGCACAAATGCTCCTCCCAGCCATCATCTGGGGGCATCTCTGGAATGAACACCCAGTCTGCACCACAGGCCTGGGCCGACACTAGGGCCAGGTACCTGTAGCAGGACACACATACACATACACACACACACACTCAGGGTAAGTATATCCATATATGTGATGCACCACCCCGCAGGTTGGCTGGCCTCACTCTTCACGATAGGATGAGGAGCTCAGTGAGAGGAGCCAGTTGAGGTGGTTCGGGCACCTGGTAGCGATGCCCCTTGGGCTCCTCTCTATGGAGGTGTTTCGGGCATGACCGAATGGGAGGAGACCCCAGGGTAGACCCAGGACATGCTGGAGAAACTACATCTCCCAGCTGGTCTGGGAGCACTGGAGGATCCCCCAGGAGGAGCTGGAGGAAGTGGCTTGGGAAAATGACGTCTGGGCTGCTCTGCCCTGTTGCCACCGCGACCCTGACCTGGATAAGCAGCTAGAAAATGGATGGATGGATGTACCAGAGTCTGTAATTCAGGCATATTTAGGTATACATGATTCTACTCAGGTTAATTTGAAAACATATATGAGACACAAAATGGCATGTGGCATGTTTGCATAACCTCTTAACCTATTAACACATACCGTACTAAATATCAACACAGTGGAAACGCAATCACGCAAGACAGAAGACCCATCAAAAAGATGGAGATTCATATAATGGAGATTTTCAGACCAGTGGCATTTAGTTAGTTCACACACAAACAGATATGTACTTGTCCATACACACATGCACACACACACACACACACACACACACACACACACACACACACACACACACACACACACACACACACACACACACACACACACACACACACACAGACAAACACACATACTGACCCACAGTGTCTGCCCATCACTTCCAGGATAAACGTCCTCTGGTGGCTATGGATGAACAGAAAGTATATCTGTCAGATCAGCCGCCCTACTCTGTACACGTATGAGACTGAAGAAGACAAAACATCAGTCTAAGTGGTGACTGACCTCTGTGCAGTTGTGGTGATGGCATCCACCACTTCAATGATGCGGTGCAGGGCAGAGTCAGTACCAATGGTCATGTCAGTACCACAGAAGTCATTGTCAATGGAGCCAACCATGCCCACGATGTTCAGGTGTGAAGAGTTCTTAGCTTCATTTTCAATAATCTTACCTGGAGAAAAAATATATCATCAGTCAGGTATTATAGTAATGACAAAAAATTGATTCTTAGGACAATTATTTTGTAATTCCCTCCATCCTCTTGAAGATTGAAATTCACAAAATCTACCTCACTGACCAAGGGGATAAGGCAGAGGTATCAATCAAGGACTATCAAGATTTCGCTCAGGACCCATTACTCTCATGGGTCACCCCATCTGTCTCTTACCAGCTCTGACCAAATCAACCAGCAACCCGCTCCACTCAGTCCTGAACTGGTTGGCGCCAGTCAGACTGCCATCACCTCCAATCACACACAGGTTGGTGATGCCCAGCTTCACCAGGTTGCAGGCTGCCTTCATACGGCCCTCTCTAGTTTGGAAGTCCTTGCAGCGGGCACTGCCAATGACAGTGCCACCCTGGCACATAAAAAAATAGGACGTTGTTATTAAAGCACTTACGGAAACATATACATTCCCTGGCTTTGAAGGAGGAGGAGGAAGAACATATCAATGCAATGAACACTGCCATTCAACCCCACTGTGTTTTCTATTACAGAACGTAATATTTTATCTTTAGCATTAATCTCCATTAGGGCATCTTTACAACATTGGGCGATTAGGCTGATTACGGTTCCTTGCATCAAGTGTGATTGCATATCATGCTGTGAATGGACAGGGTAGAAACTCTAGAAGTGATGTCCTGGTAACTTCCCATGGCACCCGGTCATCTGATAGCTCAGTTTCACCCACTTCATGCTTGTATTACCTTCTCCATTCCCCCCTCTTTGCTTAGACCACGGTGATGGTGATTCACAAGCTTTTATGCATTCAGCCGATAGATATAGGACTCATCACTCCATATCAGTTTATCATGCGGCACTGCAAAGCCTCACAGGTACAGCTGAACACCACATGGGTGTTACTTTTTTACATTTATGTACATTAACTGATGCTCTGATCCAGACACTTCAATGGGACACTTTTGTCCACCTTTATGGGGACTCACCAGCTGAAGCATCATGGACACACTCTCCCATGTGGCGAGGCGAATGTTGTCTCCTCCATCTACCAGTCCCTGGTATCCCTGCAGCACATGGTAACACACACTAGGGTTTGACAGGTATGGGTTTTTGAAGGCCCATATCAATATTTTCTGCTGAGTTCAACCATTTTTGACCAAGTATTCAGTGTTTCCCCAAGAATTTTATTCTTGGCAGGGTGGGAAAGTGTCTGAAACAGAATTTAGAACATGGGACACTAAAGCTCTCCAATAAAGCCCAGGATAATAATATTTTTTTATATACTATTACTACTAATAATACTAACGATAACTAATAAAAAGCCAATATCAGCCTCAGATATATCAGTCTAATCCTACCACACTGCTATAAGCACCAAATTGCTATAAGCATCAGCATTGGAATGCAGTAAAAAAGGTGGGTCAAGTGTCAATCTAATGATTTGCAATAACATGATATACTGTAGCTTACATGTGAGCTGTGTGATCTACTGTACCTCATGAACAAAGTAGACTTTGGCTCCAGTGTAGAGACCAACCCTGACTGTGGCTCTCACAGCCGCATTCATACCTGGGACACAAATTGATTGTGAGACATGAGCTCTAATTTACCCAACAGATCAGTGTCAGAGCCTAAGAAAGCAAAGACTTCACGTATTTCTGGTTATTCAAGGGAGATAGACTCATATAACCTTTTAGTGACTTGTCTTGTGTGACTTGACAAAAATAGCCATAGGGAAAGGACACAAACTAATGTCACGGCACGTCTGTGTACCATCTCGCCCCTGGATGTGCAGTACACTAAAGGCCATAGAGTGAAGGTTGTGTTGTGGCAGGCTGACGTGTAGGGGCTCTTGTTTCATCAGACAGCAGCTGTGGAAGGGGGCGGTCCTCTCCTCCATTCCAGAAAAAGGTCACTGCCCCTAAAATTAGCCCCGAAGATGTGAAATAGGGGGGATGTACAAGGGGGGGGGCAAGGAGTAAATAAAGCTTCTATGCAAAGGGTTCGAGTCACATTGGAATAATCTAGTAATGATACCACAGGACAAAGATAAAAAGAGAGATGGTTGTGATACCCCATCCAGTGTCTATGGAACTCCAGTGGAAGTTGTTAGTCATTTTCTGCTGTGGATTTTACATTTAACAAAAGGTAAACCTGGTTTACATGTATGATAACTTCAAATCTGACACTATAATTCATCTTAAAAAGCGGCCAGAGAATTCAACACAACTTTGAGGGTTTATGGAATTTATCATGTCAAGAGATTTAGAAATAGTGGTATTTCAGCGCACCTACATGTTGATGGTGTATTGACTCCAAGAAGCCATCTTGCTCTTCTTGTCACACTCTTACTTCACGCCTGCTCCACAGCCAAACGTCAGTCAACCCTTGACATCTGGCCTTCAAGTGTGCCCGTCTGGCATCTTGAAAATATGTTCCTTGCCCTTTCTGTGCTTTGATGCCATCCAGGCAAAACATATCCATTGATATTTCCATGACACCTTTTTGATCCCCATAACAGTGCCTCTGCAGCCAGTAGGGATTCAATGTCTTGCTCAAACACATCAGTCACTTTAACCACCAATTTAAGCCACCAATCAGTAACTGCACTGCACCTTGAGTTCATGCTGTTCATACTGCCTTTATTTTCATTTTCAAATCAAAGTACAGTGCTCATCGTTGTTGAGCCAGACTGACACACCACTGCTACCCCTGACAGACAGATCCTCTGCTTACCTTGGGCATCTCCTCCTGATGTCAGCACGGCAATGGAGCAGCCAACTCCCATCTTGGTGGGGTCCACGCTCGGGGGTTGATTCTTGGACATGTTTGCAGATGGAACCAGACGGACTGGTGGCACAACAAAAGGAAAAGAAAAGGAGAAGGGATAGCGAGCTGCTACACTTCCTTTACTCTCTCTTCTTCTCAGGGGAGGGACGGGGGAAGGCACAGGCTTTATAGGCTACTGTCCCTAATCCTGCCTCAAGCCCCCACCCCTGACACACACCACCATTCACTCACACAAGTGAACTAAATATACATCACTGCAACCACCTGCAGTGGACAGCAGAACAGGAAATACAAACAATGTCCATGGCACAAATGTAACAGGTACATAACAAACATTTTCAATGTTTCAAATGAGTTATTTTCTCACTGCATACTGAGCAGTAAAATAATGGATAGCAAGTAGGAAGGTAAATAGTCATTTTTTGGTCAACTGTGATTCATACACAAGAAATGAGAAATGAGCCCACACACAAAACAGCTACAATCCAATTCAGTGCCTGAAAACAAGCATGAAGAATCCTGACTAAAGTGTCTGAAGTGTCTTTTAGAGTCTAGCTGATTCAGCAGCAGCAAGGTACATTTCAGATGTGTAGAGTACAGCTGTCACACGTGATAACATGATGCTCATACGTGCTCCTTGTTACAGGCTGTTGCCAAAAAAAGGCTTGAACTCTACATTTGACCCAAGGACAATTTGCGGGATGCAAGAAAATACTTGCAGAACTAATGAACTATCATTCATTAGCCACACAATGATGTATTGGTGTTGACGAGCAACACAGTCATAATAGTGAGAGTATACGGCATTAACATTTCAGGAATAATAACACCAATGTCTTGAATAGAATGATCATCAAGTCATGCAATTCAATACATCCTTCAGGGACTCCTCACATGAAACCCTAGTCTGCACTGCAGCTCTCTGGTTGCCGTTGGTAGTTCACTGTACACGTGACTGAAGCAATGACAATGAAATCACCATTTAAAAACAACTAGATGAAAAATCAAACACATTTCTTGCAATTATGATACATACATTTATTATAAACACTGTACATTAACAATCCACAAGATGTTAAAATATCCATGTCATATGAGAAACCAATACTGACCTAGGCTTTTAAAGTTGCTGAAAATAAATTGATATCTACTCATCTCAGTCAGTTATTCTAATCGATCTAATCTATGTTTACATGCCCTATCAGTGAGCAGGCTGCTAACAGGTTAACAATATAGATAATCTTCATTGACCATTTGATAAATCCACTCAAACATTTACTTTTTGATTCCTGTCATAAACATTGTTTCTCATGAGTGTGCATAGACGGTATTGACAAATCCCCTTCCATTTCTATGTTCATAAGAGCAAAATGATTCAACGGGTTAAGCCATGTTTTAACAAAATATCTATTGAGAGCAGCGATAAACACTTCCAAAGGGTTTAATGGATATAAAAGATTTAACATAAAAGGTGACTACAACAGTGTTCGACAAATATCAGTTTCAGAAGACACTCGCTCATCAGTAAACCGGAGAGAAGAAACTTCTGTAGTGCAACAGTCATCTCTCCCATAGTGGAGAGGAGCAGGAGGCAGGGCCAGAGGAGGGATCATAACCAATTGGTGTAAACCTCTGGAAAACAAAAAAAAACAACAATCACTGTCAAATTAATTGTGATACAATGGTGTGATTACTGGAAACAAATTGGTCGCCTCTCTTTTATGCCAGTGGTATTGTTATGGTTATTGTTTCTCAAAACTAAGACCGCATTTCCCATAAACCCTGTTGCTTCCTGTTGCAAAGAGCAACAAAAGCTTTATATTTAAGCTTTATATTGCACTGGAAGATCAGCAGCCTTCCTGTTCTGTGCCTTAATCTCCCTTTGTGGGTCCGACCTGGCACACAATGTAAAAGTAGAGGACAGTAGAGGCTTTATCGTATTTATACAGTCTCAAAAATGAATGTGGTAATGATTTATTAGTGTTAAAATGCTACACGTAGCACCTTTACACATCCTATACAACCACGTCGTCGATGCTCTACTCACAGTGGACTCCTGGAAGTGCAGGACGGTGGCCAGAGGGTTTCCACAGCGAGGCCGTGGGGGTTTGAATGCAGGAGTGACTGGGGCGGGGACTGAGGTGTAGGTGGCCACCTCCTCATCCAGACGCAGCTCCTCCAGGGGGGGCAGACGCCTGCGCAGCAACGCCACTGCGGGGCTCTTAGCGTAACTCTTCTGGACAATGAGCTCTGTAATACAATAGTCAACAATTTCTAGGAGGTATCATAGTTGCAATCCAGGCAAGGTGAGCGTGAAATATGTGTGAAAAGATATACAAACTAAATATTTTATACTAGGATTGTGCACAGTTGATCTATAACACTTGATCTAATAGTAAAGGGAATGTGAGATTTCAGCGCTACCTCTGGAGAGACTCAGAACAGAGGGGTTGATCTGCCGGGTTGGGTCTGACCCACATTGTGTTTCTTCATTTACTGGTAGCACTGTTCGCTGCGCTGATGAAACGGTGCCGTGTTGCTCCAGACGAGCAGCGCACTCCTGCTTCTCTCGTGCGGCTCTGAACAGCTTTTTCCCCGTTGAGAAAAATATAACTGATTCTCTATGCGGTGGTGGGAAGAACGGCTGTCCTCCCACACTCCTCTGCTCCTGCGCCTCTTTCTCGTCCTCGTCTCCGTGGGTCCCACTGACCTCTACCGTTTGTTCACAGCGGGATTCAGTCTAGAGGAGATGAGAAAACAATAATAAAAAAAGCATACGGCAATGTTACACCCATTAAACGTTCAAGTAAATAATATAACAAAGTCAAGTAGATATGGATCTCTGTATTAATACACGGTCTTACAGGTGAGGCTTGAACTGGGAGCTGCTCTGCTTGTGTGCCAGGGTCTTCGTCTGTCACATCTGTACTCTGCTCGTCATCTCCATCATCAAATAACCTCTGGACCACCTCCTGCAAACAAACAAAAAATAATTTAAAAAAAACCAAATATGTCATATGGACTGTGGTCCTGTGTAGCTCAGTGGGTAGGACATGGCACCAACACTGCCAGGGTTAGGAGTTCATTTGTCCCTGGATTCATGCAGGCTAAAAATGTATGTACTGATGGTAGTGTAAGGTGCTTTGGATGTTATGTCATATGTTCTGGACTGTATTCCTTTGTGGCTACTCCATAATACAAGGGGGCTCCACATGTAGCAGTGGTGCTGCATCACCTTGAGAATCTTCACCATCAACTTGCAATTGTTAGTGTAAATTTCCAATCAGCCATTCAACTGGTGACTTCAATCATTTGTCATCAGCAGCATCCAAGCACCATCTTGCCACAAAACCTTGGCAGGAGCCCTGAATACAACCCCTTGTATTAATGGGTTGATTCCTGTTTCCTCTTCTCACCTCCTTGTGCAGCTGTAGTTCGGCGTTGCAGCCCTGCGGGGCCCCGAGTCTGGCGGAGCCAGCGTAGGGCGTCCGGTGTGCTGACAGAAGCCTCTTCTGAAAACAGCAGCGTCATGAGATGGAGAAGTAAGTATCATTGCAAAAGAGATAGTATTATAAACATAGACAGTACTTGGACATACATGTATACTGGCCATAGAAGACATGGGCTGGTGCCTGGTGTCAGGGACTCTCTGGGGGGTCCATTTCATCACCGGAGTCTCTTGGAGTGCCATTGCTGAGGATAAAACAGCCACGTCACATCAGGGTAAAACGACAGAGATAACAATGCATTAGGTTCTGGGTGTTAACAAGAACAATGGCATGGTATCTTACCCATTGTTCCTTCGGTGGACTCTGCATGACTTTTTGTAACAGGTACTCTCTGAGCCTGAGAAGTGAAGCATCACAGTGAATTAAACTTATGTTTTATAAAGGTACTGTGATGAGAGCCAGCAGATGAAACCATGGGGAAGAAGAGAAGGAGTAAAAGCAAAATGAATCTCTACTTACTGTGTAGCATGAAGTGCCTCTGCCTGATGGACAGACCGTGTTGCGGGGTGTGCCACCCAAGGGCCCTCCAGCCTTCAGTCCCTCATTCTGGAAGATGCTTCGCAGAGCAGCAGGGTCTGGAGAGAATTGCACCGACTTTGTTGGTCCTATAAAAAAAAAATTCACACAGAGCATATACTCAGCGCCCATGCGAAGTTCACAGTACACTGAGTTCTGGTTTATCTAACTTCATACAATGCAATAATACAAACAAGTACCACGACGCACCAAGACATTGAAAAGCAAGCATTGTGAGACTGATATGACATTAATAACATTATGATAAAACATAATGTGATGATGTTTTAATGTAGATATTGTACAAGGGAAATCATGTAAAAAGGAAAACAGCAAACAAACCAACAAAGAAAAAGGTTCAATATATATATTCATATTGAAGGATATCTGTTTTGTGGGTTCTTGGGGTCCCTTGTCTTCCACTTTCATTTTTCAGCTCAGCAGTTCTGTTTTTTTTAATCATTTTACACGTTCAATTGACTACCAAGCAAAATACAATGTTCATCAAGTATACATTTTATGTTCATAATTTGAACCTTCCTTCATGTAATTGAGATGGTTTGGTGGCACAATAAAATAAAAAAGGATACTTTTTATTATTGCAGTGTTTGCAAAGATGAGCAGAAGTTATGACATTACTAATTTCACTCTAGCGTTCGTCATCAGGTTTAACAGCAACATTACTATACAGTGTCATCACATCGAAGCACACAAGGTACCCAATCTTGTGCTAACCTGCAGCGGGTCCAGCCTTTTGTCGACTTTTCATGACAGACACTCGCTGGGGCTGGCAAGAGAACAACGGAATTACAAATAAAAACACAATGAAAAACAAAACTTTTTGATGTCAGTCAAGCAGTATGCAGTAAAACTGTAAGGACTCCAAAAGTCCCACTAGATGAGTAGAGATGAGTCAGAGACTGTTGTTATCACACACACTCACCAGGTAGTTATAGGGTTTAGTGGACTGTGGCGTTGCAGACTCCATGGCACTCACTCCCTTATTCTGCAGGATACTGAGCAAGGCTGCATGGTCAGACTGGAAGGCCTCCCCTTTGCCTGAAAGACATGAGACCTTAGCATTAGAGAACAATGTAGTTTCACAACAAAAAGCTAAATAAGAAGAACATAGCAGGGAAATCATAACAATTCAAGCTATCAATTACTATTGGCTTCTTTTAAAGACAACAAAACACTTACCAGCTGAACTTTTCGACAAATTAACACAGGGGGTAGCCTGCACAGTTTGGCTAGCATGACAGGTCTTGGATGGATCTTTGAGACTGAGCAGGTCCATGTTATCCAAACAGGCCTCTGCACTAAGAGAAGGCTGTACCAAGGAAGTGACACTATTCTGATGCATAGCACTATTTTTTGGAATGGAGGATAGAGGACAGGACAAAGTGGCTGAGCTGGTAAATGGCTGTCCTGATGCATGAAATGTATTGTCTGCAACCTTAGCTATCCGGTTTGGAACGTGAGACATCACAGAAACATCACTGGAAGGCTGATTTCCTTCAGACCTTGTTGTTCCTTGGGTTGAATGCCCATTGCTCTGTGTCCGGATGGCTGGACAATTAGATTGTGTTTCATTTGTGTTTTTTGTTTTTGGATGGGTAGTGCGTAAAGTATTTTCAAGTTGGATAGCACGAGTGCCAGTCCTTGATAGAGGAACTGTTGGGGGTTTCTGATTTTGAGTCCCACTTCTTGTACTCTTGGGCTGAGATAGATTGAAAGGCACAGGCTTGGTGCATGGCTTCTTCTTCTTAGCTTTCCCCTGCAAGAAAATGACAAAGTGTAAAGAACATAACAATAGTCATCCGATTCAAGTAAAACAAAGTCATTTAAGTCCACAGGAGGGGAAGGAGGCACTTACAGCCAAGGGTTTCTCCTCCCACCTCTTGTGAGATTGAGTGAAGTCTGACGGAGTCTGAAGATTAAGGGACTTTGCAAGAACTGGAAGCCTACTTATGCCTAGTCTTGCAAGTGACTTCTGGCCCTTTTCGGAGCTTCCTGGGTCCTGGTTCTCAACATCCCTTTTGGATAGGTGAGGTGCATACAGGTGTTTAGAAGTCTTTAGGTCTCCAGGCATTTTGTTATGTTCATTCTTCATTCTGTGGAGAGAGAACCAATTGATTGCAAAAAAAAATTAAAAAGCAGCAAGACAGTGAAGTAAAAATACATAACTTGTAAGTCATAACTTTCAGAAAATGAGCTGCCCTCCTGCATAGTTCCTACACCTTTTTGCTAATCAAATTCCATGACTTTTCCAAGACTGATCCATGACATATAACAGAATTACCATTACCAATATTTGTCAGAGTGTATGTTGCAAACATCACATTTCTTACATTGAATATCTGATATGAATGTCCCAGGTATTATTTCTGGCTACAACCATCACTCCTCATTTCTGGATTTGAGTTTTTATTCCTCAAAAGGGAAGTGGATCAACAAGCAGCCAGCTTGAGGTTAAACATTTCATTGACTAGAAAAAAAAGATTATCAACACATTTCCAAAACTATATGCACATTCCATGTAGGAACCCTGCTCCTGCATAACCATCTTACCTCATATAGTCACTATGAATTTTGTTCTGACTTTGCTGGCGAAATGCTGGTGAGGAGCTCATAATGATGCCACGGGTAGGGGGACAAAGGTCTGGAGTAAGGACAAGTTTCCAACAATAAGTGGCACAATTGGCAATTAGAACATCCACGTAAAAGACCAACCATGAAACATTATGGTTAACGTTATATATTACCAGTATGAGTACAAAAATAGACAAAGTACAGTACATGCATGCATCATACACTAGCAAAAGCAATAACATCAGCCTACAATTTGCTCCAACAACTGAACAATTGCTCTGAACGTTTTAAAGACATAGCTAGGACGCCCGAGCCATCAAGCAACTAAAGTAGGCAAGTCAGCAAAGCTACATGCAAAGCTACATGCCAGATGCTAGCGTACATGACATGTATAACGTTGCAAATCAAAACGATAAATAACTGATAGCAGTTAGCCGACATTACCAACATCTTTTTAACGAGTCAGTTAGAGCATTAGCACGTTACATGTGAACGTACAAGAGACGCAAATAAGTTACCTAACTTTTAACATAACTTTATTCTCGTTACATACGTTAAAATACAAGTGGAGTGAGATAGTTCCTTCCGTGCACCCAAGAAAGCTTTTTCAGATTCAGTTTATTCCAAATGTTTGACGATTTGTGCTGATTTAAAGGTCCCCCTATTATGTTCTCTCACACCACAGTGATCTGACAACTTCCTGGACTCGCAACAGTTTGTAAAAAGCGCGCTTTTCCATTGGTCGAACTAGAAAACTGGTCTAACCAATTACTGCGGCGCTTTAGTCGTCGTATTCTATTCGACCAATGAACTACGGGTATGTGTAAACAGCTCCATGGTAACGACGCGAAAGTTGTTTAGTCACGTGATTCTCTGGATTTTTGCCGCGGCTTCCCCCTCCCAATTTTTTGGAATAAATGGAGACAATTCAGGGAAACTCTGGCGATGTTTATTAATCATACGTCACTGCTTTCTACCTCTACACTGTCCTATACTATTCATATAGGGAGTACTAGCGTATCTGTGCTGCTGAATAGTGAGTCTATATGACCCTATTCTACTTTATGGTATTTATTTCTTATCTCCCACGGAATTACAATAGGAATTTATATGGCATAGCTCTGACCTAAAGAAGTTGTATGGCATTTTAATGTGTGATTTTAAGAAAATAAATCCCTCTTAAATGTTTTATAGGGCTATTATAGGTCTGCATGCAACCTTCAGTGGAGAGGGACTCTCTGTTGCGTTTACACATACATATACACTGTTTTGCTGAGGTTTCACACATACTAAATTATTTAGATTAGATTGCTCAGGCACCATTGGGGGACTGTGAGACAATTCGGTGACTCGGGGTGACTGGTAGAAATGTGGTTTTATTCGAAATCACGTCAGATTTTTTGAAGATTTGAGAATGGTAAAGCCTAATACTGTCTACAAGTGAATAACGTATGATCGCATCATGTGTTGCTTCTTCGCTTCATTGCTCTTCATTAGACTCTTGACTCTCCCTGCAGACTGTCACTTTGAACGTCCAGTGCCCTACCAGCAGATGGCGCTGTGATCAGGCTGGTAAAACTCAAGGACCCACTGACAGCAGCACACAACGTGGGTGTCTGCCTGTCACACAAGGGCTAAGTGTCAACGGGAGAGGGGAGAAAAAACCGCTCGAGGAGAAAAGCAGAAATTAATACTGCTGCCAACATGGACCTGCGCGCAGAGCTATTGAAGACCATTTGGTATGGCTTCACCGCCCTGGATGTAGAGAAGAGTGGGAAGGTGTCCAAGTCGCAGCTCAAGGTGAGTGGAGGAGCTTCTACCTGAGTGAGATTTGATGAAGTTGTTGGACCAATTCCTTTGGAGGTTTTCTCTCTCTCTCTCACTCTTTTTTTTTTTTTTTTTTACCAGAAATTCTGCTGCCTCATTTCCACCCCCTTCCTCTGAGGAAGATGGTGTCAAACTGTTTATAGTGCTCAGAACAACTGTGAAGAGTTGGTCATTTAGTTTTTGATTTGGTTCTTCAAGAAATAATCCAGTGCATGAACCTGATGTAATCATCTCATCTGTATTTCCTGTATTATAGCACATGCTCTCTAACAAGGAATTTGCTGGTTATTTATTTCCTATGTGGAGTAAAATGCTCTAATACAACACAATATCCACCTCTGTCTGGCAAGAGCATGAGCGGGAGAGTAACAGTTTGTCCTCAGTCTGTCTATGAATGGGAGCCCTCATCTCCAGGTTGTGCCTAGACTGGGCCAAGGGCCATGATGTAACCACTTGTAGTGCAATGGGTACTCTGGCACTGGACCTGACCAGAGAACAGCCTGTTGAATAGAGTGTGTTCACAACATGAGGTCACGTAAATCAAAAGAGCGTTGTTACAGTGAGAGCCTGCACAAAGTAGAAACATGGTGATTGTTGCCTCGCCACAGTCCTCACCCCTGGGTTGCAATGAAACCACTGTTGATTTCGTCATTATGTCACTTGATATTGGTCTGTATGGGACTCCATTCCAGACACCTCCACGTTCCAGCGATATGCTCCTCGCTCACAAATGAGCCTCTTGACTAGGCTTATCCCACTCATGCATGCAGGCTGTGGCGTCTTAGTTGGCCCAGACACCATGTTGTTAGGCTCACTCATAAATTACAAGCTGTCTTCATGCAATAGTCAGATGAGCACAGGAGACAAGAGGCAGGATGTGGTTATGGTTCAACACACGCAGACTTCTTGTCTGATAAAATGCATCAGTTTCTCAGTTTCACAAATTGATCGCAGTAAATACAAAAGCCTTCTTTTAGTGAATAAATACATTTTTCATAGACTAGTAGGTGTTAACTGCTGCACTCCAATTACATAGTTTTATCACAGAGTCTGTCGACATTTGAAACCACATAGAATCATATTTTTTTAAACATTATATCTGAAAATGGTGGACAGTTTCTCTTTGGAAACATATCTTGTTGACTCTAGCCACACACTTTCCTTCAAAACCACATGTAACCTTAATCTTTCATTTCCCTAAAGAAGTAAGTTAACAGTATTTCTCAATTTATATTCTGAGGAAAGAGTTTACACATGGGTTGGTGACAACCTAGACTGTCCACTAGACAGTAGACTAGACTGTTCTTTACACATTGAGTTAGCTCTGTATATTACTTCTGCAGTGTAGTATTATTTTCTCTCAATTGTTTTTTTACATTGAATTTTTTGTCATGTACATTTTACAGGTACTGTCCCATAACCTTTGTACAGTCCTGTCTATCCCACATGACCCAGTGGCTTTAGAGGAGCACTTCAGGGATGATGATGATGGACCAGTCTCCAGCCAGGGCTATATGCCTTACCTCAACAAATACATACTGGATAAGGTGATGAACACAAACACATTTATATGCTCTTTGTCAGTGTGAATTGTAATTCTATATAGTCTATGCCATCACTTTAATGTCTGACACAGTGCACAATCTTGCCTTATGTTCCAAGGTTGAAGAAGGAAGTTATAAGAAAGAAAACGTCGATGAGCTCTGTTGGACTCTTACGGCGAAGAAAAACTACCGGCCTGAAAAGGGCAGCAGTACCGTACTGCCAGAGAAGGATGCTTTTCGTCTTTGGTGTCTCTTCAACTTTCTGTCTGAAGACAAGTACCCTTTGGTTATGGTCCCTGATGAGGTAGGATCATCTAGAATATATTCAGGGTTGTAACAGAGTTATAGGACTGTAATTACAAAAAGCTAACCGTAATCCAATCTGTTACACTGACACTATAACACGGATCAGATTACTTGTAATTACTTGTTGGTTTACTTTTTAGTTCAAATTTTTTTGTAATTACGGACATTAATGTAATGTTACACATCTTGGTGGTTGACACTGATTGCTTGTGGTGATAATGACACTTAACTGCATTGAACTGCATGGATTTTTTAGGACAAATTATTGGATAATGTTGTATTTTGTTATTGATTACAATTTTAAGTTAACAATCTGTAACCTAAAGATGGTTGGAGCATTTACAACTTGTAAATATAGACTGAAACACTGTTTCTAGAACACCATGCTTTTTTTTCATGCAGCAGCAGTGTGGGCTTGTTTGTCATTTGCAGCTTGCAATCTGGTTTCCTGTAGTGTGTTTTCACAACCGCTGCCAATGAGAAGCCCTAACTTAAAAGGGTTGCTTGTATGTTGCGGGGGGGGGAAAAATCACAATCCAATTTTATTTTATTTTATTTTAGTTTATTTTTACACACACTAATCATAGTACAGTATAATGCAGTGAAGGACAAAATTGGAAAAAAAAATGGGATGAATTATGAGTGCTCTCAAATTCAAAGGCAACAGAATCTCTTTGCCTTTACCTAGCCATCTTTATTTCTATGCTCACGATTTCTGGTTCCCGTTTCTGTTCAGGTGGAGTATTTACTGAAGAAGACATGCATGGCTATGAGTATTGAGTTCAACTGTGTTGAATTAGAGGACTTCATCTCCCAAGATGCCGTGCAGCAGAGCGGCTTCACTGTTTGGGCTTTTCTTTCAATGATGAACTCAGGAAAGATAGCCAGAGGAATGGATAAGAGCATAATCAGTATGGCTATTGAGGAAGTATACCGGGAAATAGTTGGTGATGTCCTGAAAGAGGTAGGAGTCCTTGCAAAATCAGATCTGTCACTAGTAGTTTGTGTTTTGGTTATTATAAATCTCTGTTGGGTATCAGTGACAATATGTGGGGTTTGGGTCCAACTAGGGCTATCTGTGGAAGAAGGGCCAGCTGAGGAGAAACTGGAAGGAACGCTGGTTTACCCTTAGACCGAGCAACCTGAGCTACTACTCTGGGGAGGACCGCAAGGACTGTCAAGGCAACATAGTACTGGATGGGAACTGCTGTGTGGAGGTAAGCAGCTGGGAGAGACTATTACAGATCAAAGTAGAGTTACAGGGTTGACGTAGTTGCTCCTATTTGTAGTTCATTACCTGCATAAGTTAGGAATAAAAGCAGATCAGTCGATCTGAGTGTGCGGCAAACATTTATTCCTTGTTGGATGTAGAAAATCAAATCTTACCTTTGTTGGACAGGTGCTGCCAGACCGAGATGGGAAGAGGTGCATGTTCTGTCTGAAAACCCTCTCTAAGACTTACGAGATGAGTGCCTCAGACACCAAGCAGAGACAGGAATGGACTACAGGTCAGAGGGCTCTCAGTCTTCAATAATCTATCACACACTGATATTGATCATTCATATTTCACAGATCTCATATTCTTCCTCAATCATCAATCTTACAGCATGTAATATTCAGCACAAATCTTTATATAAAGACATGGATCATCATGAAACTCTCTTTCCATAGCCATTCAAACAGCTATCAGGCTGCATGTGGAGGGGAAAACTTCCCTTCACAAAGATTTGAAGCTGAAACGGCGGGAGCAGCGGGAGCAGCGGGAGAAGAGGCGGCAGGCCAAGGAGGAGGAGTTGCAGAGGCTCCGAGCCCTGCAGGAAGAACGGGAGCGTAAGCTGGCAGAGCTGGAGCTCCTTAAGGAGGCGCAGAAGCAGGCTCAGGCCCTCCTGGAGCAGGACGAGCAGAGGAGGCGCCAGCAACATGAGCAGCTGCAGCGGGCCCTGGAGGTCCAGCTTCGTGAGGCTGAGGACGTGAGTTTTGGAGTGAAGGGTGGAAGGAGTGTGAGGTCTTGTGGGAAGATAGGGGGTGAGCAAGATGGAGAGAGATGTGAGGGGTCAGGGAGTTGAACGTTGACGAGAATGGGTGGGTGGAAAGGAGGGGAGGAAGTGTGGAGGCGAAGAAAGGGAGATGGGTAAAAAGAAAAGCAATTGAAAGGACTGTGGGCTACGGAAAGATGAAAGGGTAATTCCAGGGGTAATTCCATACTTGTATTTACTGAGAGGAAAGGTGGAAACCCTGTATCTCCAAAATGTCAACAAGACATTGACCTTAGCTTGACCACCTTGAATTTTGGAGTTTATAAAATGGGCTTTGAAAGGGTTTCATAAGCCCAAGAAGTTGGAAACACATAGAGTTGCATATATTCAAGAACTTTATTTGTCACATACACACAAGGGGTGTGCAGTAAAATGAAAAAGTGGCAATGCTCAACAGGAATGTGCAAAGGGCAACAGTACACAGTATTTACAATAAAAAACCAACACAATATTTACAGTAGTACAGTAAGAGCTCTATATAAAAAAAACCACAATATTTACAGTAAGAGCACTATAAAAATATAAAAATATGAGAAATTGTATGTATGTAATATAATATAAATTATGTGTAGTTGTTACCTAAGTGTGTGTGTGCATGTGTGTGTGTGTGTGTGTGTGTGTGCATAAGAGGGGCAGTGTGTGGGTCTTGGTGGGGGCCCTGGTGAGGTCGGAGTTCACAGTCCTTTGAATATAATCCTTTAATTTAGGTTAAAACATGAAAATCACCAAAAAATGGAGTTACAAGGTTTTCACATGACAACAGTGATATGATAGATAGATTAGGTTAATACATGTTCCATCGCTCCCTGCTCCATGTGTCTCCAGGCACGGGTCAGTATGCAGGCAGAGATGGTTCTGAAAGAGGAGGAGGCGGAGAGGCAGAGGAAGAGGATCAAAGAGCTGGAGGAGATGCAAAAGCGCTTGGAGGAGGCGCTACAGCAGGAGATCAAAGCCAGGCTGGATGAGGAGGCCTACCGCTATGCTCAAACTGGGTAGGGTGTTGTAAAACACAATAGCCAAACCACCCCGCTGTAACCACCCCTCTGTGCTAACACACACTTACACTCTCACAAACCTTGTTTTGCCCATGTATGTGTACCCGTGTGTGTGCTTTCACGGTCAAAAAAGAAGTATTTTGCTTGTTTGTTTGTCTGATAGCCTGCAAACAATGTTGCTTGGGAGCTGCTTTTCTGTGTACACAGCAGACATTATTAAAGTGACTGAAGCAAATCATCTGCTGTCGAAATGAGGTCATGTTGCATTATGTTCCTGAGGAAGTAGAGTTGCTAACAGAGGAAGTTGTCAAGAGCTGTGATCAGCCAGATCGGCTTTCCGCGTGCTTCTTCAATTTTTGCAAGTTACATTTTCTGATGAAATAATCACACAAAATCCATAAGCACCATCAGATCAGCCTCACACTGAAACATTGTGTTTTATTTGATTATCTGATCACCTTAAACAACTAGACATCAATCATAAACCCATGAATTACAGTTCTATCATTCTTTTAAAAGATACCATTTTCATGTTCTCTGTTGTGTTCAGTTTGCTTGCTGAGGAGGAGGAGAAAATGAAGGCCCTGATGGCCCTCCAGGAGGAACAGGAGGAGTACATCCTGAAGACCGAGAGGGAGAAGCAGGAGCTGAGACAGGAGATGGAGAGCAAGTCCCGCTCTCTGGAGGAGGCCCAGAGGCAGTTGGAGGAGGTCCGCGCCAACCGGCACAGAGTTGACCAGGATGTGGTGGTAAGAAACCCTGCTTGAGCAAGAAAATAATGAACATCAAATTGCATTGACAGTATCGGTTGCTCTTTTGGCTTCAATTTGATGGTGTATAACTACCAAACTGTTGAGCTGAATTTCAAGTATAAAATGTTATTCATTCAATGCATATTTGTATTATTATGATAATATTACTATTACTGTACTGATAACTGTATTTCTGTTCTGCTGATCTGTGCAACACGTCCCTTTATTTTAGCTGTTAATATGTGCATTTTGTTTATTTATGTCATAGCACTTAAGTAAGGGTAAGAAAAGTGATATATAAACATAGTACATATTCTTAATATTCTATTCTGGCATTATTTTATTAGTATTACTATTAGTATTAGTGTAGTTGGTGTTGTAGTAGTAATAGTTGTATTTCATGCCTTTATGCATTGCTTGTTGGGAACTGGGATTTTGCTCTTCTTGTTTGACAGGCTGCCCAGAGGAAACTTCGCCAAGCTAGCACCAATGTCAAACACTGGAATGTACAGATGAACAGACTGATGCGTCCAATTGGACCTGGTGGTATGTGTCGAATCTGCGTGATAAGATTGTGCATTATGTTACGACAATGTAGCAGATTTAAATTGTTCAGTTTGACCCAGTTTGAGGTAGTACAAGTTCCTTTTACAGTTGACAGATAAGATAAACTTCACGACTGTATTTCAATGTCCAAGAAGCCACTTTGCTTTATGTAATGGCAGGTAAATATGATATAATGATCATTTCTGTTTTATGACACAATGACACAACAGTGTTGCATTTGAATTATTATCGCCTCAAAAGCCTCAGAAATGTCCAATAATTATATCAGTAAAAGCCATTCTGATGTTGCTTTTGTGTAGAATATCTCAAGTATCACTTGAGGAATGTAGGTCACTGAACATGCCTCTTCTTCTTGTGGTTTGGGTGGTATTTAACATTGCTCCAAGCAAGCACCAGTTACAAGTATGACACTATGTACTTTCTTAGATTATAAGATTAGCATTCTATTTTATAAATAACTGAAATGAAAATTGACACACACACACATCATTTTACAGACTTTAATCTACTTGCATTTGACTCTAAACTGTATTTTTGTTTTGTTTTGTCCTATTTTGATGCTTCTAGAGAAAAGACCATCCTTGGGAAGCTCTTTCTCCACTTTCCAGATCCCGGCACAGAGAGACCCTGGACTACGTCTCAGAATGAAATCAGAGGAGGAGAGCAAAGAGAACGTGGACAACAGTGCTGGGTGTGAGTTAGAGAAACGCCACTCCCATGCCTCTAATGGAGACATGGACATACCTTAAGAACATGAATCGGTGAGGCTGTGAAGCTCACTT
Source organism: Hoplostethus mediterraneus (assembly GCA_034670385.1). Lineage (NCBI taxonomy): Eukaryota > Metazoa > Chordata > Actinopteri > Trachichthyiformes > Trachichthyidae > Hoplostethus > Hoplostethus mediterraneus. The sequence continues at coordinate 18,845,697 of JAXDDW010000001.1, read as the reverse complement.
GCAGTATGGGCACAATATGAGGTATTCTGATGGGAATGTCAGAAACAAGGGCATGAGACAACAATGTAATGTGTGAACAATATTCTCACCAAAGGATCACAGGATATGGGAAACGGCAGGAGATCTACATTTGAAACTGAGTTTACTACCATTTGTATTAAATGTTGAATTCACTCACCTCGTCTCACAGAGAGCAACAATTTAAAACATGTTAATGAGGAACTCCATTTGCAGTATTCACTGCTAAACTACTGGTCACAAACAATACCTCAGTATGAAGAAAACAAGCCTTGATATTTCATCTTGCAAGTGCAAAGTCTTGTTGTTTAAAACATGTTACATAGATAAAGGAAGCTCATTAATTTTGTTTTGTAATAAAGATGGATACAAATATTTTATTTTTGTTATTTTTGTTAAGTTGAGTTAAGTTGATTCGGTGTTAGAAAATAACACAATTTTATCCTAGTAGTACCTCTTTAGATGAACAGAAAAAGGAGAAAGAAACAGAGAGAAAAGTCTTCATACTTCCTGTTTCCACTGAGTTAACACACTTGTAAATACAAGAGCGTATGCCTTGAGATTTCTGTTTGTACCCTAACTAATGTGCAACATGCAAGTTAAGTGAACTGTAACCCTGGCTTTGTAATAAAATGACAATTGATGACAACTGTGGCATTTTAATTATAAAAGATTAAATGGTGGAACAATTTGAAGCATACAATACTGCGTTTGCAAGCTCCACCTCTGCTTAGTTTGAATATTAGGTCTGCGTCATTTGTCCAGACAGTAGCGAAATGTGTCATCACTGACTAATTTGATGCCTCTCACTGATCAAACCCTTTGTCCTAACACATATGAGCCAACAGAGACATCCCCTGACGAATAGGGCAAACTACATGTAAGTTGGATTGTTTTGTTTTTTATCACCCATGATTGTTTTTAAATTGTTATTTGCTATTTCTCATTTTATAGTATATATATTTGTGTGTTTAACCTATAGAAGAGTCTTTTTTATATTTGTGTGTGTCTTTTTTTCATACATAAATTAAAAAAAATAAAAGAAAACTTTTCTTGAGTGTTTTAACTCGACTGTAAAGTAGGGGGCGCTGTTTCCTAGTGACGCACGGGAGAGGGGGTGAAGCAAAGATCCGAACGAGGGGCGAGTCGGGGAAGGATATCACTTCATTATGCCTGTGTTTATATGATATAGTAGCGAGTAGAAGTTTAAAATGTCGCTTTGCTGCTGTGTGAAGAGATTTGTTAGCGCGTTGCTTCATGAAGGCTGGAATCGAAGTTAGTGTTGTTAGCAACGTTAGCTCCTCCTGCTAACTCCTGTTTGTGTCTACTAACAACTTGTCAACAATCAATCTGGACAGGACGCGTGGCATCGGTGTTTCGCTACTTATTTTAGCCTGCTGGGCTATTTCTCATAGTTTAAACCAGCAGCGCCATTGAGAAAGGTAAGCTAACTTGGCAAGTCAGCTATTTAAAGGCGCACACACAGGAATTCGGGCCAGCCACGCTAACAACTGAACAGAGCTAGCTAATAGTCAGTCAACATTCAAGGTTGGTCGCTAACTTAGCTAGCGCTACCTAGATGGCCGACAGACAAGCTAACGTTGCAGAGATAGCTCTATCGTTGTGTTGACTCGCACTAAAAAGTTTGACGGTATGTCTGCCATACTTTGTAACTTAGCCGTCCTTTCATCCCACACCTCCCTGTATCCTGTTACAGTGCCAAACCCTTAACAGTGACTCATAAAAAAGTACATCAGCAGATATTCCGACAACCAGTGTGACAGGTTGTTCGCTGGGCGGCAAGTCTGAACAGTCCTATGCGGGTCTTTTTCGCAGATAAAACGTTCTCATTATAGCATATTGCACATTAAACACCGCTGTGAGTTCAGTTTCGTCTTGGCCGTGTGATAGCTTCGTTCATTCAGAATACATTTACACTGAAGTTGCAGTTAGTAGACACTGTACATGTCTGCCTGTCTAAGCACAGCTACATGCATCCGCTGGGAAGCGACATACTACCCAGCCACAACCCCATGTCCCACCAGTACTAATCAACTGAATCAGGACAGTGCATTTAGATTAACAAACTATCCGACATTACTCACACTCCTTCTAATTTTATTTTATTTATATTTATTGAATTTGAATTGACACTGTGATCAAAATCCTTTTTTGTGTTGCACTCAGTTTGGTTATTGTCTGGTCATTGTCTGGTATTGATGCATTTTATGATCTGCTAATCACTCGCACAGGGCAATCTCTTATAATAGTTTGATATTATTTATGATCATTATAGGTTTTAAGAGCATGAGTCTGGACCCTGATATGTGGACTCTTGGAGGCGTGGCTTTACAGCAATTCTGTCTGGCCTATGTTTTGATATGCATACTACCACTGATTTTTATGGTAACTTCTTGCTTTGGGATTCACATACTGTTTCCTTCATATTCATTTTGATATTTTTCCATTTCTAAGGGGAGCTATGATGGCAACGTGACAGAAGGGGAGCCGCTGTATCAGCTTGAACAGAAACCATGGATGGGTTTCAGCAACCTGCCACAGAGCAGCATGACAGGGCGAATGGCATCTGTGAGCCGAATTCCCCCCAGGACACAGCTGACATTAGGTGGACAGTACTAGAAGGGGAGTCTGGAGCTTCAGAAGGTAGCAGGGTGGCAAGTGTGCTGCAACTGACAGACCTGCAAGACCTGAGAGCCAGGGAATGTGACGAGGAGGATGAGAGGGATGGCTCATCTGCTTCGAGAGGTGTGAATGGGGACCAGCAGAAAGGAGAGAGTCTGGGGCAAGATGGGGACAATCACAGTAAGCAAGATAGCAGTGCAGCTTCTACCAACTACACAGGTAAGACAGCACAAAGACTTGTTACAATGAAGAAAATTGAAAAATTACTTTTCTTAGTTAGCTAATTAGCCATATAATAACCTGGACACCTTGGAGGAGGTGGCGGAGAGAAGGGTGCTGACCGAACTGCTGGCCATGACATGGATAATGTCTCCCACCCCCTCCATGACATGGTTATGAAGTAGCGGAGCCTATTCAGCCATAGACTGATCCCACCACGGTGCGACAGAGAGTGCTATAGGAAGTCTTTCCTGCCAGCCACCATCAGACTTTGTAGCGCCTCCCCTCCCCCTCTACAGCTCAACTGAGGACCTTGCCACTTATCACCTAGCACCCTGAACTTTCATTCCCTTTCACATTCATTCATTGCCGGAAATACTGTGATAATAGAAACGCTACTAGTGAGCCAGTCTCCTAATAGAAGAGTCCTCAGGAACTATTGATTATGACGTGCCTTAATAGTTATCAATCCTTAACGTTCTTCCATATCTTTATGCAGACCTGTCTCAAACCTCGTCTCCCTCGCTGTCAGAACAGCTGCGACTTGGCCGAGAAGACGCCACAGGGTCCGGGATCAGTGTGGAGTGTAAGATCTGTGGGGACAAGGCCTCTGGCTTCCACTACGGTGTGCACGCCTGTGAGGGTTGCAAGGTAAGGGTGTTCGTGGATAACAGTCCTGTAGCTGACCTTAAGATAAGAAAGCCTGATAATGGTTGCTTTGCACAGTTTGAGTTGTGCTGAGCCTGTTACACTGTTTGTCACCCAGGGCTTTTTCCGCCGAACCATCCGAATGAAGCTAGAATATGAGCGTTGTGAGCGCGCCTGCAAGATTCAGAAGAAGAATCGTAATAAGTGCCAATATTGTCGCTTCCAGAAGTGCCTGTCTTTGGGAATGTCCCATGATGGTGAGGAAAAAAAATAACCCTGAAACGCTGAACTGGTTTATATTGGTCATTTAATGTCATATATTTCTATTTACAATGCAAGCCTTGAATGATAAAGTGAGCTACTGACAAAGTGATGTAGTCCTAGACTCCATTAATACTAAGTGTCTTTGTCCAGCAATCCGATATGGGCGTATGCCTGAGGCTGAGAGGAAGAAGCTGGTCGCGGGCCTGCTGGCAGAGGAATTGAATCCTAGCAACCCTGGGGGATCAGATCTGAAGACCCTGGCCAAGCAAGTCAACACTGCCTACCTGAAGAACCTCAGCATGACCAAGAAGAGGGCCCGCAGCATCCTGACAGGCAAGACCAGCAGCTCCTCGGTACGCCCCAGTTTTCATCTGAGCTGGCCCAACCTGTTTTTAGATGTATAGAGTCATGCATCTGTGGAATCAACTTAAGACTTATTTGCTGAACAGATATACTTTCTCCTCTTTCTGCTCAGCTTGTATTTCTTTACCTCATCATTCCAGGGTCACAGGAATGTTTTGTTGCATTTTGTTGGTTGCTTGAAATGCTGGTGGTTCAGCTAAATAGGTAAAGGATCATTGATAGAGTGATCAAATAGTGTGAGATAACGAAAGTGCCCAATTTTTCAGAAATGGATTATTGTTCTCCTTTTTAGCCATTTGTCATCTATGATGTGGAGACACTCTGGAAGGCAGAAAGTGGTTTAGTTTGGAGCCAGTTAGTTCCAGGTGCACCCCTGACCAAGGAGATTGGGGTCCATGTGTTCTACCGCTGTCAGTGCACCACGGTGGAGACGGTGCGAGAGCTCACAGAGTTTGCCAAAAACATTCCAGGGTTTGTGGATCTCTTTCTTAATGACCAGGTATGGCAGTTTCTTCTTACTCATCTGAAAATTATCTTCAGTGTGTTGTACAATAACGTGATGTGTACGTGGCTATATGCGAAGTTGACAGTCTGTTTGCTTTCTGTAGGTGACTTTGCTTAAGTATGGGGTGCATGAGGCTATTTTTGCCATGCTCCCTTCTCTCATGAACAAAGATGGACTGTTGGTGGCCAATGGTAAAGGATTTGTGACCAGAGAATTTCTCCGGAGCTTAAGGAGTCCCTTCAATGAGATCATGGAGCCCAAGTTTGAGTTTGCTGTGAAGTTCAATGCTCTGGAGCTGGATGACAGCGACCTGGCCCTGTTCGTTGCTGCCATCATTCTCTGTGGAGGTGAGACGGAAAGTTTTTTATCCTTGGAGTGCAAAGAATTTCTTATTTATTTGTTTATTTATTTATTTATTTATTTATGACAATGGTATGTTTACTCAGTGGAAATTGTGACTAATGCTAAGGTATCCTCTGCTGCCCCACATTGTCTTTTCAGACCGCCCGGGGCTAATAAACGTGAAGCAGGTGGAGCAGAGTCAGGACAGCATCCTCCAGGCTCTGGACCAGCACCTCCAAGCTAACCACTCTGACTCTCTCTACCTCTTCCCCAAGCTGCTTCAGAAGATGGCGGACCTCCGGCAGCTGGTTACAGAGAATGTCCAGCTAGTCCAGAAGATCAAAAAGACGGAGTCTGAGACCTCACTCCACCCTCTGCTACAGGAGATCTACAAAGACATGTATTAGTGTTCTCCAGTACAGATTTTTTTTTCCTAGCAATATGGTTACAGACTGAATTGATGTTTATAATCATACACTGCCTTCTATACAAGCACTGCTCCAGGCACAGCCATGGGTTTTAACATGTGCAACCGAGGCAGAAAGTTTAAATACTGTAGTTACATGGTAGGGCTAACACAAACAGAAAAGAAAAGAAAATTACTTTCAATGATGTGTGTGATTATCTGCAATCATATGTTCTAGTTTCTCAGAACGGTCACTTAACTGATAAAACGGGGGTTTAGTTTCCTGTGAACACTGATTCAGGGGCGCTGCTCCTATTTCATCCTAATAGCTAAGCTGACCCCAGAGCAGTGTTTAGAGAGAGCTTCACCTCACTGGCTCTGTGTTTTGCTGTAAAGGGAAGACATTTAATTTTCCTATGCATAGGTCAAATAGAGAGCTGTCAGTTGTACTGTATGAGATTTTTTTTTTTAATGGTAGTTAAGATTGTTTTCACTTTGTCTCAGGCTTTTGGTTACTTCCTAATCACACGCCTCTTTAGGATCGCTGTTGTTGGCGTTTGTCTGGCAGCAGAACACAAACTGGGCTGGCTCCAGCAGTGTAGAGCTCTCTCAATGCGGCTGCATCTGTGCAATAACACATTCTGTCAATAAATGGGGAGAATAGTTTGACCCAAGTCATAGAGGCCATTTGTTTTGAAGCCATCCACCCAAGTGGTAACTGTAATAAATGGACTATGCTGCTCAGATTTTATTTTTGACGCTAATGACACTATAGACACATGATTCATTGAATTAGAAGGGACAGTGTTTTTTTTTTTGTGTGTGTTTTTAGTGAAGCAAATAATTAGCAACTTTTTATCAATCATTGTGAGGTTTTCTTAGTTTCTTCTTTGTGATTCTGTTACTAATTATTTGTAAGTATTCAATTGGTCTTCATTGTTAAGGGCAAAGGATGAATTAGTAAGTTTTTAAATATGTTTTCTTTTACGTTGCATGCCTGTATTGAGTGTAGGTTTTTATCAAATATATAAGTATAACAACCTACTTTTACCTGATGAGGACTTTGGTTTATTTGCATTACTAGGTGACCAGCTAAGTGTACTATCAATGTCATTCTTGGAGAAAAAATATTCTGTGAGCCTTTTCTGCATGATTTCATTGATTTGATTATTTCATTATTTTCAGCGCAGTGCTGCTATCTTGCTAGGAGAGCCACATAACAGCATTACAATATCCAGATCTTCAGGAATTCAAAGGCAAATCTTTCCAACCTCTTTGTTTCCATATGCCATATGAGCTTTTCTTCTGTACTGAATGGATTTACAGTATATCACAGTTGGTACAAAGTCCACCTTCAAAAGTCAAATGGAAAGCTTCCTCTTGTGCTCTATTCTTTCTCGATCCTCTATCTACCTCTACATGTTGTATGGTCCCTCACTCTGTGACAATGTGCTACTGTCTGATCTAATTTCTGACACTTTTTGCCTTAATTACTGTTACTGGTACATATTGCAAAGTTAATACTGGTTGTGCCAAGCAAAAGGTGTGGATGAAACAAAAAGGACAGTAAACCCTGATGTTAACTACCTCTCTGCCTGTGTAAGTGATCAATCCACATTCACATTTTATTGGCCTGAACCTCATGAAACGTATTTGCAGTCACTTCAGTTTCAATTCACTTATATCACTTATAAACTTAAAGAGAACTATTAACACTCCTTTTATTATATGTAATATATATGACCCGTTTTTAAATATCAGATGGATAATATAACTCCTGTTTCGCAGTTTCCATCACTGTCATGTGAACACTCCCTGATGACGTGATCGTCCACTTCATATAAATTAGGGCACTAGACAGTGGAATCTTGTTAGGGCTGGAAGACGACGCCATTAAACTACTGTCACGTTTCTATTGGTTCATTCCAAAGTTAATTGGTGGAAGGGACCACCTGTCAACTATTTAGGTGATGGAGTGAATGGTCATTGGAGGCCTGCTCAAAAGATTAGCACAATGGACTCAGGAGTAGGGCGGTACGCATCTGGTCGAGCTGGAGTTATTTGTAGGTAAGCGTCAGTTGGGGTGTTTGATATGTCCGATTGCTCTTCTACACGGTTTAGGACACCAAAGTAAACAAGTCAAAATCACAAGTAGGACTGACGCTACATACGGAGATGCGCCTGGTTGAGTGAGTAAAACAGTCATGCATGCCAGTCAGGCGCAGCAGGTCCTGCTTCAAAGAGCAACACCTGGTGTATTGCTGTCATGTTGCCTTCAAGGGTTTTCATAACCGTCTACTTCACACGTAGGTTTTAAATACGATTGTACATTGAAGTATTTTGGTCGGAAGTAACAAGGTGTACCATGTGACGTGACTGTTAGTGGCGGGGTTTTTTGTTTTTTTTTTGGAATAAGGAAAAAGAGCTACTTGAATGAAGGAGCAAATGTTAAGTTATACATTTACTAGCCAAAAAGTGTGGCATCAATCACGTTTGGCGTCACATCCCAACATCAGAAAATTACCACATCCGTTGTATTTACGCTCTATTTTGTCTATTTTGTGTACATGTCAGCTGTAATCTGTTTAAATAAAGTTTAAAAAAAAAACCAAAAAACATGTCAGCTGTAATCTTCACTACGATATTTTAAAGTTTAGTCGTTGGCTTGTGGAACAAAATGTCATTCACATCACTTGTCTGGTAAAGCGAGAGATGTTTTAGCCTCCTCTAGCTAAAGATGGCTCACTCTGCGTCTCTATACCGAAATCCGTATTATCATGCTGTTAACTGGCTGACGTTACAACGTCTCTTTCTAAATTGTTAGGTGATAGCAGCAACAGTCCTGGTAAAACAACTTTTTTTTTTTTTTTTTTCCCTCTTCTAATTTTCTAGCCTATCTGGGTTAGCACTGTTTAGACGTTTCTTTAGAACAGTTGCGTGAATTGGTTTTGCACTACAAAATGAGAATTAAATCCACTTTATTTTTTACAGGGAATTCATAAATGGCTCTTGCAGATTTGGTACAAGGTGTCACTATCGACATGAGTGGCCAGTTATGCCATCATCCCAAATATGCAGGTACTTCCAGAAAGGCGGATGCTGGTACGGTGAACACTGCAGGTGAGTGATCCACCCATTTCTATTTTTTTTCTTGAATGCAAGTCAATGACTGAACTACATGGAGAGAAATGTCTTTTGCTGAAACTACATGTATTTTGGCTTTTCCCCCCCCAGATATCGTCATGTCCTTCACCCTGATGGTGATGCAGCTGTTGCAGGTAGAAGGGTTTCAGTGCCTCACGTCTATTCCTCTTGTGTCGGCAATGTACTGCCTGATCGAAGAGGGTCTGAGCCTGCTCTCCCGCGGGCCTGGGTGATCTCCAGCCAGGAACGCAGGGTGTCAGAGTCTGTGTTTAATGTATCAAACCCACAGCGCAACTTTGGGCCTCTGACCACAGATGCCTCTGAGGAAGAAGGGTCACAGGGTCATCAACTTGAACAGGGTATTTGGATGGTTCAACATTTCTGAAGTTTGACACTTTCCCCAGCGTTGGGCTTCCTGATGGAGGTTGTTTTTTTTTTTGGTGCAGATGCTGATTGTAATCGAGCGGCTTCCCAGGAATCGGTCCACAGTTCAGAAGTGGGTCAAGCAGGTGCCTCTGTTGGCAGAAATCGTCAGGTTTGTAGTGCAACCATCTCTGCTACACCTTACTTACTTTCTGTGACTGTGCTCATTCTGCAGAGCATACTGGTGAGTTTAACTTATTCAAATCAGGGAGGCTCAAATTGATTGCAATTGTTTCTGTGTGCCAAGGAGACTACGGAGGATGGTGGCGCCGCCGCCTTTACTGACCAGGAGGAAACTGAGGCCTTTGTCCTTAGCAAAGATGTGACCTGTGGCATCTGTATGGACAAGGTGTATGAAAAGACGAAAGCAGACGATCGGCGCTTTGGCATCTTGCCCAACTGCAATCACTCATTTTGTTTAAAATGCATTGTTACTTGGAGGAAAACAAAAGACTTGCGGGAGGAAGTAATAAAGTAGGTTTCAACAATATTTGTCTGTTACAGTTGAATAGTTAGTCTTGTCTACATGGCATACAGGATTTGACTTGCTTTATCACGGTTTATTTCTCAGGAGTTGCCCACAATGCAGAGTTAAGTCTGCTTTCTATGTCCCTAACAATTACTGGGTCGAAGGAGAAGCAAAGGAAACTCTTATCACAACATTCAAAGAGAAATGCAGGTATGCCCTCTGCTTTCTTTCCAGGGTTACGCCAGATCTAGTTTTCATAGCGGCACTCACCACTGCAGTAGCTTTTACTTTTCTGGTTGGACCCATCAGCAGCTATCAACAGGACTGAGTCATGGTGCTGGATTGGCTTTGTTTTTGTTTTTTTCCTGCTGCCTGCACACATTTAATGCTTCAACAATGGAACCTTAACAAAATTATGCTCTATGCATAGCGTTGCCTGTTTCACACCATGTAATGTTGACTTGTGTAGTCTGCATGAAATTTCAGGCCCACACTGGTCTATTGTCATTGGTTTGAGAAATAACCCCCCCCCCCCCCCCCCCCCCCGCTCTTATTTTCCAGTAAAAGAAGATGCAGTTACTATCTGCGATATGGCTTCTGCCCCTTCAAATCGGAGTGCATTTATCGGCATGACGCAGTTCAATGTCGCAGCTCGGTAACTACAATCCAGATGTCTTATTTCCTATTCAGGTTACTCACTGCTCCTGTAGGCAGGAGAAAATGTGATTCTAAGTTTGTGCATTCCTGACTTTTTCTGCTCTCTACAGTTAGTAGAGGAAGCAGAAGACTTTGGGGGCCTACAACTGCTTGATTTTCTCATGGCCATGACTACTCTCACCGACTTGGCCGATGACGATGACCTCCCTTTTTTCCTGAGCATGGAGTATGACTTCTGAGCTTAGTCACACTTTTCTCAGTGCCTAAATGCACTGAACAGGGCCTTATTCATTGGCTCCAGAAAACAACATGGCTATTCATATTGGCATTCAGTCAAAAAATCTATTGAGCAGTTATGCTCTAGATCCAAGCACCCCAAGATAAGTTGGACTTCTATGCCCAAGGAGCTGAACTTAATTAGGGCTCTCTGGTTAGACTATTTTTTTTCTTTTTTCCCTCTGTTGGCTGTGGTGGTTCAAGCATGTTATTAGTGGCCCTAATAGCTGGGCCAGTTTGCACAATTTGGTATTTTAAAGTATTCTGTGGATAGCTTTTTAAATTGTCTACATAAGTGTGTATTGTACCTTGTCTGACTAATGTTTATTACTTAAGATGCTCACCACAATTGATGGGCATGACACCTGTTCCTAGTTTTGGCATGAAGATGTCAGATTTTATTATTTTTATAACAATCTCGATTCATGCACAAAAGAAAATAAACATTGTTCACATTTTGCCTCATTGAAAGGGTTTGTTATGCTCTTTATTGGTGCTTCAGACATTTGGTCGTCATCTTGGCATTTTGAATTTGGCTTTTTACCACTGGGTGGCGGTGAAGTGTAGCTTTGCTCACATCACATTCACGAAGAAGAAAAGGTAAACAAAACTGGCGGGCTTGGAGCAGCTCTAACTCAAAAGACGAAATGTGACTATATAAAATGGTTCTGAGCTCAGAGACCCATGTGTTGTAAGAGGACCATGGACACCGATATGTTACTGGGCCGGTTTGACGGGCAGACGAAGCTGCTGCTCGGGTCGCTGATGTCGGGAGCCTCCGGGGTTGTCAGAGCGCTGACCGTCTTCCAGAGGCAGCGACGCTCCAACCCGCAGCGGTCCCTCAACACGCTGATGGAAAAGCTTTGCCAAGAGGAAATCTGTCCACAAACAGAAGCACGACAACTGGCGGTGTAAGTACACTGGAAACCACACGAAATACACGTGGTATATTTGGAGTACAAACCCGTACAGCGACAGATTGTTTCAGGGATATATATCCTACACAAGACTACAGTAGCCGTGTCCTATGTGGCATTAACTTACAGATTTTATTTCCCCCACACCCCTTTCTCTTTAGCAAACCACTGGTGTGCCTGTTTCCAGTGTCATTCAAGCAGAACCTGCTATCCTTCATCCATCTGGTCCACTCAGCCCTTCCTCCAGTCAGTGTGCTTCACCTGCTGGACTGCCTCATCCAGGAGCCCTGTCCAAACCCCTGGGTTACTGCTCTGGTTAGACAGGTAGAAAGAGACCTAGGGGCCCCTGCTGGGAAGCCCTTGTACACGCCACTGTGCAGCCAGAGACTGAACGAGCTGTCTAAATGTTTGGTTGGTCCTTGTAGGACAGGAGGATGGGCCAAGTGCTTCGGTGGTCAAAAAGCAGCATCTGCATGTGAGAGTGAATCGGGGTCGTCGGACCTCGGGACCCAGAGGAAAAGGAAGAGCAGCTGTGTGACTGTTGACTCAGATGCCGAGGAAACTGGACAGCTGGGTAAACGGATAAAGATGGATTTCTCCCCTGTGGAGGGGGTCGATGGTGGTGAGGGTCCCACCACAGAAGAACCGGGTGTAAGGGAGGAGACAACAGAAAAATTAGGTGATGTCCAAACAGGGGCCTCTGCTGAAGAATTGAAGCCGGCACCTGTGTGTGACGCCCTGGCTGAACATATACAGGTAAGGAGAGTCAAAGGCAGGGCAGGCAATCATTTCCTTGTCCACAGTGGCTAGTACATCCCAAAATTCACCAGGAACTTTCACAATCTTACTGGTCAAATATTTCAGAAAAGAATAGCTGGCTGATGGAGTATACAAACCTACCAGCCATTGATCAGTGGCTCAACAATCAATCTTACATAACAATGGATGATTTAATTTGAATGTATTTCAGGCCTCTGTTCCTCAAATCAAAGAATTACTGGAAAGTCAGATGGAGGTAAGAAGAAACTTTTTTTCTTTTCTTTTTTTTGTAGTTTGCACAATTAGCATTGACTGGAAGTGATATAGATTGTATTTTAATCCATTATCTATTTTCAGTGGGACCAGAGCTCCACAGATGTGTTCAAAGTGCTGAATGAATGTGACCGCACCCAAGTATGTCCTTGAATTATGAAGCTTTTTTTTTTTTCTGTTGCTATATCAATAACTGCCTGGTGTCACTACATTTCCCATATTCACAGTAAAGAACACCTTTGACTACTATTGCTTTTATACCATGGTTATCGTGGTACTTAGTTAGCTTAGCAACAAATGACATTTTTCGTAAAGGATAGCTAGTTGTGCTTTACAGTCTCATATAGCACAGTTGGACCTATCTGACCGGTCCGATAGCTTGGCTGAACGACACAATGATGGGACTAATCTGACTCTTTGACTCTCTTTAGGTGGAGGTGTTATGTAGCGTGCTGAGATTGCCTGACATACCCGAGCAGACCTTGACTAAATTGTGTAGCTGTCTTTTGGCACTGTCCCCTGACCTTAGCTACAGCACAGCAGCCACACTCATCAAGAGCCTCCTCCTGGGAAAGGTACCTCCATAGGATATTTAAACTGAAATCCACCCTAAAACATATTGCCGGTGTAAATTTCTGTACCTTGTGGGGTTGTTTTTTTGTGTGTATAACCGCTCAAATGTAGACTTTTTTTTTTTTTTTTTTTTCCAACACAGCTACAGTAGAGTTTGATAAGAGAAGAAAAATTGGAACTATCTAGAACATAAACCGTGCAACACGTTCATGCTCCTTTCACTGTTTGATACTAATGCCATACTGTCACACCGTTGCAGGTCCTGTCCCTCACAGAACCGGCCTCCAGGTGCCTCGTCACAGCAGCAACATCACTCTGTAGTCGCTATCCCAGACCGAGCTGCCATGCACTAATCGGACCTGTTCTGGAAGAGACAAACATAGGTGAGAGAACACTTCAGTTATGCTTGCATTACTTATAACTTACAACCTGCCTACAAACTTGACCCTCTTTCTTAGGGAGGTCACAGTGCAGGGTCAGCTAGAGAGCCCCTGGAGCTGGTAGGGATTCAGTGTCTTGCTCAAGGACACTTAAACAGGGTGGATGCTTGGTATCACAGGGATTGATCCTGGGATCTCCTGGTTGAAGGGTGGTTTTGTTAATCGCTGCACCACTCTGATGACCACTGATCTTGCATTTCAAACGTATTGATTTTCTGTTCAGGGAATCCACAAGCCGAACTGCTGAACAGACTGATCGAGGACTGCCTGGAACCCCAGCACAGACTACTGCTGCTTCAGTGAGATAACCGCCCCTGTGAATCAAAAATAAAAGCAGATTTATTTTATAACTGTTGAAAGCCTAAGGAAACGGTAATGGCAATGACTTGTTAGGGTAATGGGTATGTTTTTTTTTTTTTTAATGTATGCATTTTTTTTTTCTCTGCGTAGAGTGACATTCAAAATTGTGTGGAGTGAGGCAGTGCTCTCCATTATCCACAGTTTGCTAGACTCCAAGGTAAGCCAAATCTATATTCACCATGAGTCATTAAGACACTTAAAACTAAGTTTCTCCATTGGTTTGTTGTCCATTCCTGGTTGTTTCTTTTCAGCCGGAGTTGAATGAAGAACTATTCACACTCTTCACTGAGCAGCTAGTCAGCCAGGCTCCTCAATTCACAAAATCCATGAAGTTTGCCAAAATGATGCTAACGGTCCTCACCAAATATAACAGCCATGTAAGTTTTTGATTCTGTCAAGTACAATGGCTGAACAGTAGCTGAATGTTTGTTTTTAATCAACATCCTGTGTGTATATATTGATCTATTTTCCAGGTGACTGTTGCACACAAGCACCCCCTGTCCAGCTGCTTGACGTTGAATGAGACCTTCCTCAAGAAGTCCCTTCAAGCTGCTTTGAAAAGAATCACACACCTGACCTAGAGCACTTTCAATAAAGTATTGCAATATTAAATGCTTGTGTATATCTTTTCAATAAGTACCTCAAGTCACCCTCTCCACGGTGAATCATATCTCCTTTATCACTCTCCTTAGCTCTTATTCTATTTCTTTTCGTTGCACTTTTCTCTTACATGGCTCTTTCTGAGCCATGCCGAACTTTGATTTTTGATGTAGGAAATTGAGCTTATTGTAAAGTTATAAATCATTCTGGCTTTAAAAACACCAGCTAAATGCTGAAACTCTAAAGAATTAATGAATCCTAGTGCAATGATGGACGCCTCTGAATTATATTGATTTGAAACAGTCATTAAAGTATATTTAATTTGGAAACTTTGACTTTAGTTTCACCATTGCTTCCTTTGTACATGAAATGTAGTTCTCAAACTTATTGAACTAGGGATTTACAATGTCAAATAAAAAAATAAACTTTCTATTTATTGGGCCATAAATAAAGCATTAGATAACATTCTGATGCTTTTGTGTCCTGAGTTTCAAAACATTGAGCTCTTCACCTGCCTCTGACTGATCTTAATATTTCCCTTTCTCTGTATTTATAAGTATGACATGATTTAATCAAGAGAAAAGTCTGTGGCCAATCCTTAGTCAGACAATAATCGCATCTTTCCTATTTCCCCTACCAGATATTGTGACCCCTACCAAATGATTATTTCTGAATAAATGGTGACCTTTGCTTTCTCTATTCCGCTCTTCTTGCCATCTTTTTAATATAGGTTTTAATTAATCCCTTAGTCTGTTTTGCTGATGTTTACATCAAGCTAGATATGATCTGCATTTGCTTAGTACATTTGTCTTCAAAATACACAATAGTATTTTAGTTCTGTCTTGTCTGCTTCATGGTTCTTGCATGATCTCCATACTCAAATCAGAACAAATTACCATCCTCTCAGGTCTTAACTCCCTCAAGTCAACCAGAAAATACAGACAAATCATTAGCTAATCTTTACTATTTAACTATCCTTTATTTCAAGTTCAGGAATAACAAAAGTATCTGAAACTCTCCCTGTTTTAGAATCTTGAGATCAATGTATATTTGCATAAAAGCAAAAATATTTTTAATATAATTATTTACGTGTAATGTTGTACCTTGTAATGTTCCTTGTTAGCTTGAACAAATTTGAATTACATTTTATTTATTTATTTTTATCCATAGGCAACACACCCATAATCCAGAACAGACTTTATCAATCCAATGTTGATCTATCAATTCCCCGATCTCTCACTAGGTGTCCCCAGAGTTTTTTTTCTCTCCACTACCGATCTGGCGCGATGTGATGACGTCAGTACACGCAGTCTTTATGTTTTGCAACTTCCTGTAGAACTTCCTTTTCAGCGTAGCGAGGCGAGAGGGACAAGCAGGCAAAATGAGGTTAGACAGAACTTACTCAATAAATGTACTTAAATGAGATTTTTCAGCACATTGACATGTGAACCAGTTCACTTATGGAAGTTGTAGCTTGATATGTGTTGTTGTAGTTGCATGACATGATCCGGGTTTTCAAAATTGGGTATAAATCCGTAGCGGTTAAACGCCAGGCGCCGGAGTAACGTTACGACGTTAGGTCTCCGAGATGTAATCCAATATCATCGACCGTTTAAAAACATGCTTTAGCTAACAATCTTATGTCAAAAGCACTTATTAATTCTTTAAGTTAATATTGGGTGTAATCTTGTTGCACTTTGTTATAATTTGACACTCGTTTCCTATCATTTCCTAACATCAGAAGAACAGGCTTTATACATGTATTTCAATTATAGTTTCAAGTTCCAATACTTAATTTTGCTAGCAAAATTTCTTATCCACAAATAAGCAAACTATGTAAAAGCTTTAGTAAGTGACCTTAAATAGCTTTGTCCATGTATCCAAAGCAAGACGTTTCTTGTCTATCATTTGTTGGTATTGTGGGCTGTGTGCCTTATGCCTCTGGTCTTGTGTTTTTCTGTATTATGAGATGTCTCTTCATTAAAATTATTTTAATTGTTGCCAATATTTTCTTTTTTTACAGCAAGGTCTCGAGGGATATGTTGTACGAGGTCGTGAAGGAGGTCCAGCAGGGCTCTCTGGCCAAGCCTAGGAAGTAAGCTCATATCAGTACTTTAATATTTCATATAATTTCTAAAATGCTGGGACATGTTGCCTGATTGCTTTTTCTTCTTAGGTTTGTGGAGTCTGTGGAGCTGCAGATCAGCTTGAAGAACTATGATCCCCAGAAGGACAAGCGTTTCTCTGGCACCGTCAGGTTCGGACCTTTACTGTCTCACCCAACCTTCTCCCTGTGTATTTCCAGCCCTGTCTGAACAAGATTGTATTATATGGCAACTAGCCCTTATAGCATAATAGACAAACTACAAAAAACAGACCCAGACAGGCCAGGAGCAGACATGGAGAAGTACTTTGGGTAGTCTGACTGAGCCAACCCCCCATGGGAAGGCAAAGCAGACGGACCCCTACCCTGGGTCTTAAAACATGAGGGAAGGCCATGGGTGGCTGAGCTGTTAAGTTCATGCCACCAAGCCGACCATTTAGCATTTTGCTACCAGTGAGGTCAACTGGAAGTCGGCCGTGTAAGTGGTATGGGTAAGCCTTTTGTATTTTAAAGTATGATCAGGGATGGTAGCAGTCCTATTTGGCAGTGAGTGTCACTAACCACTGTGTTCTTTGCAGGCTGAAGACACTTCCCAGGCCCAAGTTCTCTGTGTGCGTCCTGGGAGACCAGCAGCACTGTGATGAGGCTAAAGCTGCAGAACTGCCCCACATGGACATTGAGGCCCTTAAGAAGCTCAACAAGAACAAAAAGATGGTCAAGAAACTAGGTATGAATTTCATTTGCATCATGACCTGTACGACATCTAATTACTGACATAATGGGCGAGATTTAACTCACTGTATATGTTTATGGGGCCTTGATATTTATCTTGTGTCATACTGTCCTCTAGCCAAGAAGTATGATGCCTTCCTGGCCTCAGAGTCTCTGATCAAGCAGATCCCTCGTATCCTGGGCCCTGGGCTGAACAAGGCTGGCAAGTTCCCCTCCCTGCTCACTCACAACGAGAACCTGAACACCAAGGTGGATGAGGTCAAATCCACTATCAAATTCCAGATGAAGAAGGTAGGCTCAGCACAAGACTTATGCCATTTTACTTATTTGCCCACATGGTATGGATTTGTCAATTCTCAACTGTAAATCACTAAACTGTCTTAACTTTAACACATCCTGAAGGGTATGAGTATTAGCTGGTCAACAAACTATATTTTGACCTTGGTTCTTTGTGTTCAAGGTGCTTTGTCTGGCTGTGGCTGTGGGACATGTGAAGATGAGTGAGGAGGAGCTGGTGTACAACATCCACCTTGCCGTGAACTTCCTGGTGTCTCTGCTGAAGAAGAATTGGCAGAATGTCCGTGCCCTCTACGTCAAGAGCACCATGGGCAAGCCCCAGCGCCTCTACTAAATCACAGCTTTTGTACAAATAAAAATGTGGAAATGATGTTTGCTGTATGGTGTTTCTTTTCCTATAATTAACATTGTCTTGACCTGAATAGTTTGACCATAGAGGAATTTTCGTAATACTGAAAATGTCACGCTTATTGAATCTGGTTTCTTGGTTAAGGTCATCTTGATTTCTTTAATTATGACCAGCATGAGGCCACTGGTACACTGTCTTTCAGTGACGCAGCTTATTTCCTAAGACTATCGTCCTCTGGCTATTTTAAAGGGGGTGTTTCCAGACTTCAACCTTTTTGTTTGGGACTTTATAAACTTGCCTAGTCAATTTTGTTATCCAACTCTTGACTCATTAAAATGTCATGGTTTCAACATGTCTTTAAATGTCTACAAGCTTTTTATGCAGTAATAGACCAACTCTTACTCTGTGTAGCAGACAAAACTATGGCATTAACGACTAAGTGTTCAATAAGCTGGAATAACATTAGCTGAGATCCAAACTGACCATATCCAGACTGTTCAGTTGGGTAACTACACCTCTGACCAGAAAGCCCTGCAGCATGTAGTTAAAGCTGCCCAGCATATCACTGGCTCCCAGCCATCCAGGACATTTACTGAAGACGTCTGCGGAGGACTCGGCATCACCAGTGGCCCGAGCCATCAGGCCCGAACCTCCGGCTTCTTTACCAGGGCTGTTACTCTGCTGAACTCTGCCACCCACTGACTTCCATTCACATATCTAACACACACCATTCCTATATACTCACATCACTCCCACCTACTTATTGCAGTACTTACCAATGAGTATTACTACCTTATCCGTGATCTGTTTACATTTCTCTTAGTCAGGACTTCACATTCACATATCTCCAGACTTTGCACATTCTTTATATTTGCACACTTTAATATAGCTCTACATATCTGTATTGCATTTGCACCCTACTGCACTGTATCTTGTATATATTGTTATATCCTGGACCGATTCCTTTGGGACAGCCCTGGTTGCTGCTATTACATAAAACAACACCTGAGCTACTTAGGGAAGCTATACTGGTCTTGCTTCTCTGACTGTGGATCTCTTAATAGGATTATCTATTCTCTCAGTACTCTCCTGGAGAATGGCAGAGGGAGAAAACACATCGAAGATAGACGGGAACATCGATTTATTTAAGGTCGACTGGAAAGCTAATAATGATTATTAAGGTGAGTCAAAGTTTCTACTAACTGCCACTTTTCTGTTTCTGAACCAATCGAATTAACACAATCATTTTGCCAGGTAATGTTTCTAAACTATTCCTCTAGCCTGGTGCAGAGACGGATAGCGTTGACAATCAGCTCATAATGTCAGGCAGTGAGGACAGCGAGGAAGGTATAACTCTTGGTCTCTCTTACTTTGATATAGCTGAAAAAATAGAACTACCCACAACCAATGAAATAAACTCCAGCATATCTCTCTCAGAGTCCAGTCAAGAGGACCAACCAGTCATACCTTGGAGTGAACTATCCATCGTAGAGCGTGTAGGCCTCAACAGGTGATGGAAATGCAATATTTGTCTGCCATGCAGGCCTTCATACCTTCATACCTTTGGCCATTAATTAAGCTTCCAAACCTTTCTTTATCTGACAGTGTAGAGATGTCGGAGGAAGACGTGGAGGTAAGGTCAGTCCATGTACTACAGTGTATGGATTACACAGTTACTTACTGCTAACGTTGACAGTTTTTTCTCATGCCAACTATGTATTTTCCTCTTCCACCCAGAATGCCTTCTGTCAGATTGCCCTGGCCTTCAGCTGTGACCAATACACGTTGAAACAGAGGCTGCAGGCTGAGGAGCATGCTCGCAACCTGGCTGAGGAGAACATCCAGCTGGAGCTGACCAGAGGCAAGGAGACCCTGGAGGTATGCAGAGAGAGAGGCAGAAAGGGAAGACCTCTGGCCAGGGAGCTGAAGTAAATGACACCAGCAGACAGCAGTAAAACCATGTGTGTTTGTGTGTTTCCAGACACTGAAGACTATATGTCTGGACACTAAGCGCAGCAAGATCCTCCAGAGGCTGGAGTTGAGTCTGGACATCCTTGGTGGGACTGTAGAACGAATCTTGAACACAGCTGAAGTGCTCGGAGCTGTGCACCAGGTACAGTAGGCTACTAGTACTACTTTCTGGCTCTGTCATAAGAGTATACCTAGCTTGGTCACCACTCATTCTCTGTGTGACAGGAGGCGCGAGCGAGCCGGGCAGTAGAGATAATGGTGATTCACGTGGAGAATCTGAAGAGACAACACAACAGAGATGCGGTTGAGCTGGAGGAGACCAAGAAGCTGATCCAGCACAATTGCCGCAGGAACCTCAACGAACCCAGAGTCCGGCGTTCATTGACCTCCGGATCTCTCATTGCAGACGCAGAGGAAAGTGAAGCAAAAATGGACAACAAAAACTCTCAGCAGGTATGTAGATATTTATCTTATTGCACCATCTGATCTCTGTGCCACTTCTTCTCCATCGCTTTCAAGCTGCTTTTGCTGGTCTCTTCTATAGCACCATCTTCGTCGTAGGGTCAGCATATCGCTCATCTCCCAACAAACCAAGGTAGGAAGTTCCCTTTGACGAGATCCCCTTTATTTCTCAAACGTGAGAATCCACATATACAAATGGGTGTTTGTCTTTGTGTTTTTCTCCGGGAGAAGAGAAGAGGAGACTTGAAGAAGCAGAGCTCAGAGTCCAGCTGCTCAATCATGACCACGGATGACAGTTACTCACTGAATGACAGGTAATGTTTTTGTCTTGTATCCAGGACACATAAAAACGTTTTGAATCAAGATGTGTGCATGTCCCATAGTCCTTTTCCTCCGGTTAAAGGCCACTTGTCGACCCAGAAGACACCCCATCAGAAGCTCCAACTGTTCAGCCTCTATTGGACCCCTCTCCCGCCCCCAAGCCAGAATGTCCTCCAAAAGAAGTGTCCACCAAGAAGACACGAGACAAAAAGTACTGCATGGAATCACCATCCGTGGGTCTGATATTGCCATCTGAATGTCAAGCTGCAGGCTGATGTATCTGTGTGTTTATTACAGTTCCCCTTTGGATACTTTGCGACACAGACACAAGGGCAAAGCAACGCCGTCGAAGAAAAAGGCAGACAAGAAAAAAAAGGGGACACGCCTTTACCGGCACTTTTCTCTGGGCATGTAAGTCAAAATCAATTTTTTTTTAAAATGCAGTGATAATGATGATCGTTATCTTCAGATTAACATGTACAACTGCTCTCCTCAGGTCCGGATCACTGTTGAGACAACGCCCTTCGGCTCACTGGCTGTACTGCTGTCGCTGGGTTCTCATTTGCATGTACCTCTTGGTGCTTCTCTGTGTCGTAACATTCACTTACTTCTTATGGAGCCTTCACGGTCATGCACTTTAGAGATGAGCTGCTCATCTGGAGTATACAGTTATGAGGGTATTGTTACATCTGTCTTAACTGAGTCAGTAACATATAAAAATGTCTGAATTTTCTGTGACTATACTGTAAATATAAAAGGAAGGGACGTGCAGACAATCACTTTTTTTGTATCACTTTTGGTTGTTCATCCATTTGTTTTGCACGCTCACAAATGGCCTTGACCTTGCTAGAAGCTTCACTAGTAACCATGCCGCAAAGTTCAATCATAAAGTCTTTTATTATAAATATACAAACAATATCAAAACTGATACAATCACTTGGTTAGTAACACAACACCATACTGCAGTGAAAACATCCAACAAACCACTTCACTATTAAAAAGGCATCAGGGATTAATAAGAATTAATAGCAAGGGTTAAGATTTATCTTACTTCACATTGTCATGGCTCTACAGCTGTTCTTTGTTTTTAATTATATAGAAGAAAAAAAAGAGCAATGCATTTTCAAAAGTACATTAATAATTTTAGTGATAGCTCTCTATGCTACAAGGGGGAAACCTTAAATAATAGATAAATATAGCACTGAAAGAATTATATTATGAATGGCAAAACTTTTGAAAACTAGGTGAACTTTTGTGCAAAATGTGTGCCAGCCACAAAGAGATCCTTAAAACTACAGCGAGTGTGTTTGAAATGTTCTAATAATCTGTGTGACACATTTATGAATCTTACAGAACAAATCGTGTTCATCCTGTAGAAAAGAATCTACTCAATTCACCTCAGAGTTACCTCAGAGAAATCAATTTAGAAAACATTTCAAAATAAATAAACGGGCATACCACCTTACAGAGTGTTAAATAAGAAATAGGGAGAGATGTGCTCATCTTGGTACCAATAGGTCCAAATGTTCTGCATTCTGTCAAGGACAGCATCACGCCACTTTGGACATACAATCTCACAGAGAGTCCATTGACTTAATAAATACAGAGATAAATAGAAAGGAAGATACGTATATCCTACTAAACATACTGCAGATGGGTAGCTTTCTCGGCTACACCTGGCTCACTATTTCAGCGTCCTCCTCAACAAACCACTGGACTGGGGTCCCGTCTGCAGCCCTCTGGAGAATCACATTGCCAGAACCCTGGGAAACAAAGTCATTGCAATCAATACTCAACTGATGCAACATGTATATGGATATATCTTGGTATTTTACATCATAAAGTTCAAAAACTCCATGGCATATTTCATTATTTATTGTTGCGGCATACTAACCTGTTTATAGGGGGGCAGGAGAGGTGAAGTAGGGCTCGTCACACTATAGGAGCCCTGGTGTTCCACAGTGCCTGACCGTGACTTCTGAAGCTGATTCCTCTGGTGCCAGGACTTCAGCTCCTCTGACACAATCTCCCTGGGCATCAGTCGGCTGGCGTGGTTGGGGTATTCCTTCAGGGAAGGTGTTCGGACCAACCTGGTGTAGGGAGGAGGGGGCTTCAGCATTCTCCCGGGGGAGGAGGCCCCCTCTTGCCACAATCTTTGCTGGGAGTTGCGGGCCACAGGGGGGGACAGGTAGAGCTTCCGCATGTCCAGGTCCTGAAGGGAAATGGGTCCTTCCTCTGCCACGGTCCTGCTGTAGCTGGGGTTTGCCTGAGCGTGATTGGTGTTCTTGTATACGCCAGGGCTGGGGAAATTTGCCGGACCTTTATTCTGGGCTCCAAGGTGGAATCCATAAGGCGGAGGGCAGAGCTTAGGGATTTCGGTGGGTCCGTCCCTGCTGGGAGAGCTGGCGTAGGAGGAAACGGAGTGCTCGGAGCTGCTGTCCTCAGAACTGGACTGGTACAAACGCCGGGGGGAGTACTCCGGAGAATGCACCGTAAAATCAGCCATGCATCGCTGCTGGGGCAACCTGGCACGCCCCCGGTTATTCTCCGCACCGAACCGCTCCACGTCAGCGGCTGGCTTGCTTTTGGGAAGTCTGGGGAGAAAGTGTGCAAAAGGTTAGCCTGTACATAACACATCAATCCTAAGATGGTGGTGTACATGGTGTTATGCTCTTTGCGCATTACTCTAGTCTAGTTCTTGCTGTACCTGAAGGACTGGGAGTACTGTCGGCGTACGTGCAGCTCTGGGGTGGAGGGGGCACTGCTGGAGTGGGCGTGGCGCAGGGCCAGGCTCTTGATGAACTGGGCGGGAAGAACCCTGCTGTCTGCACACACCGGGGTTCCCACTGGGCTACTGCACACAGCAACGACAGGACGGACGCCATGAGACCCACAATACCACACTGTGTTCAATGGGTTCTTCTCATACTTGTTATATCGTATTACCTGGACCTGCTGCTACAAGCGGAGCAAGGTTTTGTGGGCTTCTGGTAAGGTTGGTCCAGACTGGACTCCTTCCACGGAGAGTTCTGGATGGGAGAGCGCTCATACTCCACAGTGGCCTGGCTTGATGACTGCTGGGATGACTGAAGGGACCTGGCTGGCAGCTGGAGGGGGTCTGCATAGGAAGAGCCCACCGCTGGAGGAGAGAGAGGGCCGGAGGAATCCATATCTATGGATGGTCAGAGGGAACATCATATGGTCAGTGTGAGGCATGACTTTGAGAGTTGTACTTTTGAGGATTACCAAAGGAGAAATGTATCTTTTCACTTGCACCCTCCCCAAAAGAGGCCACAGCACATGGCCAGCTACAGAACACACGCCCCTGGAGTGTCTTGCTTAAGGACACTTCAGCAGGGTGGATACTTGAACATGGTTGAAGGACAATCTTCCTACTCACTCTGCCATCATGCTGCCCCAAAATATCTCCGATACATGTCTAAATCAACATGTCTAGAATAAAGTAATGAAAAGTAATTGAAAGTGAAGATGAATGTAGGAGGCCAGAAACCCACTCACCATCATCCAAGGCCACCACATCAGACAGGGAGCTGTCATCAGACATGCACAGATCTGGGCACAAAAACAACATTTTAAAAGAGAGTCATTCATCAAAGCCAACTATTTATATTTTATTTGTGAGCATTCGTGAGCCCATTGCAGAGCCCGGTTTGGCCTCTAGGGGGCAGCAGGGTCACACACCTTTGTTTTGGCTGGTTGGGGTGGTGGTGTGTGGTGAGGTGCACTCGTTCCTGATCCTGTGCTGAAACACAGCCTCCTGCAGGTCCTTCACTTTGCTCTCCTCCCTCTTGCACTGCTGCAGCCGGCTCTTCTTCTGGGGTTTACTGAGGTTTCCCTCCTGGGAGAGTCTCCGGGCCGCCTCATAAATCTGACGATGAAGAGCCAGGTCAGCTTCCAGTGACTGCAACTCTGAGTCCTAGGATAAAAGACAAAGTTCCTACATTAGTTTCAGCTGATACATTTTAATCTCTCTTGTCTACTCGCTATCACCAAAAATGGAGATGAAGATATGGTAAAAAAAATGATTAAAGCCTGTACCTTTCCATTCTGATGGATCAGACCTTCGTCAAGCTTGAAGGCAGCTCCTATCCTCCTTCGAACCTGAGGGGGTTTCTCATCTGGCATCAGTGGATAGTCTGAGGACAGTTTACCAGTCAGCTCCTGTGAAGACAAAGCCCAGAGTCAGCTCCCCAGCCATTGCATTTCAACTACGAGACACAACCACTAGCCCTCTTTTACAGCTACTATAATGTTCCTCATAACTAATAAAAATACAGAGAATATCTTCTAGCACATGCTATGCAACAGATGAACATCTAGGAGTTACCCACCGCCTCTCTAATGCAGAGCTTCCTGAGCTCCAGCAGACAGAGCTCCAGGCGGTCCTCCAAGGACTGGTGCTTGAGCTTCAGGGCCCTGGTGTGGGTGGTCAGGTCCTTCACTGGGGATGTGGGGCTATCCGGACCTGTGGTTCATACAGAGACGATCAGCCTAACCTTTCATCATCATCATCATCATCATCATCATTATCTGTATCAGCCTTTCAACACTCGTAGTGACGAGTTTCATTTTCTTTCTTCAAAGTTTTGTATCTGCACTAGGGCTTCACAACAGACACACAAAACATTTCACAGAACATTGTGATTTGTATGAACACAAGATGAAGATTCTGTATTGCTGTTTTGATACTGTGTTAGGTGTTTTTGTAATGTTGTTCTTACCAGAGTGCAAGATAATCCCACTGTCAGTGTCACTGATCTCCTCTTTACTCTCAATGGCCGTCATCTTGACTATCTCTTCAAAGGGTTCTAGAAATACCTGTTGAAATCAGTAGTTTGGTCAGATGAGTGAAAATAAGCTTCAGCATTTGAAAAAAAGTGAAAAGAAAGCTCCTTCTTTTCCTGCCAAATTACTTTGCTTCTGCTCCTTTCCTCAACAATAGTGAATTAATGGCGAGTGTCCTTTCACACGCTTATCCATGCAGCTCTCCATCTCCCTCCTCCCTCCCGTGCTCACTGCCCCTCAATCACAAAGGGCAGCAGACCCCCACGCTTGACTCGGCACATGTGCGGGGGTTAATCCGAATCGGGGTGCCATGGCGACGGGACACTGCACGGCTGGCTAGGGGTGTGTGTCGCCATGAGGCGTGTCAGAGGGCGTTTAAAGAGCCCAGACCCCGAAAAAGAAAGCAGATGGCAGCGGGAATTACCCCTCTCATGGACTGCACCTGTTCTCCCCCCACGCACCCCTCCCTCAGCTCCTATTCAACCAGTGTCCAGAAAACCCTCCAGGGGCTTTGAAGTGGAAGAATGTCTCAATGTTGGGCTTGTCCATGCAGCATCAGCTCACCGGGCCCCTGCGGATTTCTGTGCCACGTTTCACCAAAACACATTCAGAAACGAGAGCACAATTCACGTTTATGGTCTGCTGTTCCACTGTGTGTTTCACACTGAACAGCTGACTGACAATACACAAGAGTGTAATTGGGAGAGAGACGACAGCAAGAAAAGAAAAACAATGACAACAACAAATTGGAGAGAATATTTGGGGATAAATGGATGCTAATTTTAGCAAAGAAAAAATGGGTCAGGAGGTTTGCAGCTGAGTTGAGGAAGCCATCTAAGGATAAGGGAGAACTTTTGGGAAAATGCTGCCTTTATTTTCTGTTTTTTGGTCAAATCAATTTGTTCTCGTTCTCACATGTCTACCATCACTCAAGACCTCTGCTAAAACATTTTAGCAGATCACACGGGACTACTTTATGGCCACTAACATGATTAGAGGATATCACTAGCTCGCCTTGTTTCAGTGTCACACATTCACGAAACCGCAAGTCACCCTAACTGGACAACTGTTGGAGCAGACCACAGCCCTCTGTATTCACACCGTGTAAACACTTCTTCATTGTGGCAACAGGATCTGAGTAGTAAACAATGTTTCAATAGTCAATATGTATGAGGCAATGGGACACGCATCCGCATGCATACCCGTGCGCACATCCCACATTAGTGAATGTGTGTTAGCAAGGCTGTGTGTAATCCTCAGGTCCTGTCTCATGCTCTGTGTTTAGAGATGGGTATCAGGCCCTTTTCCTGTAGGGACGAGGAAGACACAGGGCCTGTGTGGATGAGAACCTCCTTTGACAGGATGTTATTGTGTTGATCCCACAGGCCCGGCCCATTCACCACAGTAACTCATGTGAACTGATTCAGCTTTGAGCACACAGTAGCACAATGAAGAACAGGCCGCTCAACTGTGCACCGCTGCTTAGTGAAAACACTGCAACAAAGGCCCTGTATCCACCCACCAGTCTCGGTAATCTGCTGTGGGCGCAATATCTGCTGACACCTCTGGCTTCTGCCGAGCGGTGCTGTTGGGCCAGCGTTGGGCCAATATTGAGACAAGGCTGCAGTGAGAGGGGAAAGGAACAGTGCTGAGTTGGTGTGCAAGGTAGGGGCCGGCTCAGGGAGCCTGCTGTACTCTCAGACACATGGCTCTGCAGCAATCTAAAACTAAAGACGTCAACAGGAATTTAGCCCGGTAATCAGAGACAGGCAGAGTAATGTGGGATTTACCCACTTACACTCCATAACTCTCTGAAGACTTTCACAATGTCTGTGGTCGGAGGTCTAGGCTGAGTGAGTGGGTGGGTTCGGGTAAAACAGCGGATCTCACTAGAAGTTGCAATTTATTGCCAAGACATTTACACCATTTGCTATAGCTTTCACAAGAATTGGAGTCACGGTGGTGTCGAAATCATACTGTTAGGACTAAAACAATACAACAATAGGAATAGCAATTCCTGAGGAAGTAACTGCTGATACCATAGCCTCCACCCGACAGACAAAACTTAATTGCTGTTGTCAAAACATGCTGATGGAAGCCGATCGCTGCTAATGACAACTATCTAAGAACGTGTCGGGGACGACAGATGACCGTTCCACCCATCCTCACTGCTCACTGGACCATGAAACTGTAGCATCTACGGAAGTGGGTGTTTATGGCAGGAGCTTATGATGTGGATTCACTGTCTCCCAGACTTCCCCACCACCCTTTCCCATGAGCCTTTGGAGTTGTGATCTCCTGGAATGCCGCCACCACCGTGCTCATTACCACTGTGGTCAGCCCTGGAATTACCAACGGGGACCAGCCTTGCCTAGGAAACAGTGAGGGATGCCTGAAACCAGACCGAGGCCTAGTCGAAGCCTGTAATTAAGATTCTCAAGTGAATGCTGATACTATGGAAGAAACCAAACGACTTTACAGTATGCCTTATTTCAGAGTCTGATGAAAAGCCAAAATCCATTCAGCAAAATGGATCCATTCTGTACACAATGTGGGCTGCTGGAAGAAAAGTGAATCAATGTGGGGGAGCACTGAGAGAGAAAAAAAATGAAGTGTTGTATTACAAAGCACGTCACTGGAGTCAGATCATAGCTTGAAGAAGTAGTGCTAAGTTTGGAAGCTCCACACACACACACAGCAGCAAAATCGCAGACATAATGGAGTGACAACATAAACACTAACGTCCAAAGTCACGGTGACAGGGACACTATGCAGGTAGCCTCCACTAAGTAAAGCCAAAAACATTGCTTAAAATACTAGCAGCCTTTTTCCTTTGTCAGCTTTCATTCAGCTCACAACTGTTATGTAGTGCAGAGGCCTTAGTGTTCCAACAGAGACAATACATGGGTAACAAGCACCATACCAGCCTGCTCCCAGTCAGTGGAGGCCATATGCTGGCCAGACACACCAGCACTGTCACAGCCCAAAGACAATGTAAATACAGAGGGCAAGAAGAGATGCTCTATTGTTCTCCAAGAGCTGCAGGGCCGGGGATCATGACACTTTGTCCCTTTGAGTCATCATTTCTAAGGCCACTGAATGGTCACCGATGGTCATCCCTAGCCATTGGCAGGATGTGGCTTTCTTAATGGTTACAGGTCTTCACCCTGCAGTGGCCATCAGTGACAAAAGAAGTAGGAGAGTCCAGGAGCAAAGTAACACAGAGGTGTTATCATTAGCACCACCAGAGCACTGCATGTCTGTCAACAATTTGTACAGCAGGACTTCTGTGTTGATTCTATTGGCAATGCCTACAAACAACTGCCATCAAACAGCATGTTTCCTTTCATACACAGACAATAGAGTTCCTGTACCATATGTGTGGAAGCAAGCTTTTGTTTTCTTTCATTTTTATGCTAATTTTTTATCCTCTACGAGTGTCAAGAGGGGAAATGACTGAGTTGGCCAAAAGTCAACACAGTCATCCACCACAGACTGAACCCTGGTGTTACTAATTCATGAATCAGCAAATGCTTAGGCTACGAGCAGTAACACACCATCATCACGATATGAATCACTAAAACTCTTTCTGATATAACGACAACAGGAACAAAGAGTGAAGATTAATAAACCATGTGCAGGACTACATAGCCTAATGCAACTTCAGTTTCTTGTTGTACAACCTTTCTCTAAAGTAACGTAGTCAATCATCCACAGCCGCGTTACAGCCTCACTCTCCCTGAAAGTCTGAAACATTCATCCAGTAATGTTGTTTCTCACTATTATCTACCAACTGTTTTCTCCCTGCCACTGAGTTTTTCTACAGCAAATGTGAACGTACCTTCCAGTGCGTTGCCCACTTCTCTTCGAGTCACATACACAGCATCACTTGGGAAGGCAGCACTAGTCGCGACTTTCCTCAGTCAGATGTGAGCCCAGAGCTCCATGTTCTCGATCAGGGGGGGAAAGGCTCTTTATGTTTTTACAAATAATAATTTACTGCCAGACGTTACTCCCAATTAATTGAAAATAACTATTCAGGACGTCTAGAAAACATACGACTTATTTACATTTACACAAATAAGCTATGACAAGATCAGGTTTTTCTTTTTAATTTCGAGTGATACCCCCACTAGTTCAAAATGGTTTGGTCCGACGCTACTTGCTTTCCAGACACGCTTTGCGTATTGACACAGCACGCGACTCACTGAGGGGGGGGGGCTTTAGTTATCTGAAAGAGGCATAAAATGAAGAATGGAGGGGGAGAGAAGTGTCCGGAGTGTGTCCGGGACAGCTGGCTAGTGCTGGTGAAGTCTACGGACCCCACGTCTTTCTTTACCCACGCTACAAAACATACATGTATCTTTCAATGTATCTTTTTTTTTTTTTTAAACTTACAATAGTATTCATTCAAAACATATTTTCAGAGGCCAAAATGTGTTACAGTTTCAAATTGTCCGAATTGTGTATTTTGAAGCGTATTCTATGTGAAATATATTTTTTACTGTCTGGTCACAGTTGATCCCCATAATAGTAATATTTTTTGTAATATCTCCATAATAATAATACTTTTAATAGGCTATTTGTTTTCAGCCAGCTATCCCAATGTCTCCCGCTATCTTAACCAGGCCCTTGGGTATTTCAATACATCCTGAAAAGCCTCCTCCAGATGGCCTGCTTTCTCCTCTCGTCCCGTGATGGAATGAAAAGATCAGCTAATTAAACAACGTCCCATATCCATGTGAAAGAACCTTGTGAGCCCTTAGGGAGACGGAGCTGCATGCAGATCGATCCTCAGTTTTGAATTGTCTCCGGGACCACAATGCATCTCTGCAAACCATAAACAGCTTTATTGCCACACAAACAGACACACTAAAAATCAATCAGCTGACAGACAGATAAACAAACATGCACATTGGTAGATGCACATTGGGGTGAATAATGTTGTGATGGGATTTGCATTGATAGACATTATTAAGCAATCCCATCCCATAATAGTGGGATGGGACTGATATGGCCCTTCCAAGAAACAAACAAATAGAAAAAGCAAGTCCATGCTAATGTAATCCAAGAAATAATATAAGAAGTTCATTTGAAAAAAAACAAAAAAACCCCAAGAACTTTCCAACTGCTGACACATAACAAATTTCCCCAACTAAACATTATAATTGACAATAAGCACTTCCACTTTCTTATCAAGACTGGAAATGTGACACATTTTTGAAGAAGCCATTTCTAAACATGGATGTGTCCCTGGTATGTATTGTATACGTGATTTCCTACAGAATTTCGGAAATTTGAAAACACAATGAAAAATCCACTAGGAGATGCATAGCCAGACTGTTTGTTCTGTAATATAGGAAGATGCTGTACATTAAGAGAGGGCCACTGTGGTGAGAGGACGCAGGGGATGATGGGAGCCGATGGGAGCGATGGGAGCCATGGGGCCTCAGTGCTCGGACGTCTGTGTGCGTCGCAGGTTGTCCCTCACACGCACAAACTCTGGGATCTTCTGCTGGTCCTCCTGCCGCCTGATCTCCTCCTCCTCATACTGACAAAACAACAGAGGAGTCAGCACATTATGGCTTCTAGGGGTGACTAGGATTAGACCGATGTATCGACCCGATAGTGGGCCTTTATTAAACATCGGACCGTCCACCTCTGATAGGATGGAGGTTCCTCCCTGACCACAGCTACATAAAACATAGTCTGGAAATCCTGTATCTTATTTTATTTTTTATTATTTGTTTGATAATGATTTTGTGTAAATTAATGCTTCATTTAAAGACAGGAATGTTCCATTTACTAGGTGTGGTGGTTACCCTGCCTGAATGACATGCCTTCAGAAACCCATATCTGTCGAACCCTATAACTTTGATATTCTATGACCCCGGTGGCTGCTGGCCTGCTGTAAATGTATTCCTATCCCATAGTGGCTTTGTGAGAGGTCGTAGTTGTTGGCTGTGTGTCCTGACCTCTTGCAGCTTCTGTTGCCTCTTGCGGAGCTCTGTCTCCAGGTCTGAGGGCCTCCGCTGGGCCAGCTCCGCCTCCCGGTGCAGCTCCAGCCTGCGCTGCTCTAGCACACGCTTCAGCTCCGGCTTCTCCTCCAGCAGCAGTCCTCTGTAGGGCCAGGTTTGTTTTCTTTATGTTTGAATTGAATATCTTATGTTACTCCAAATGAGCCATAATCACAGTTACAGCCTCTCTCTCTCACACACACACACACACACACCACTTAACCATCCCCACTCTGCATTGTTTGCCATGGCCATTTGTCATCATTTGATCAGACGAGAGCCATTCAACTGAGAATTGTTGGGGGTTTTTTGAGGTGTTTGACTTCCGGTACCGTTTGTGGCTGAGCAGCAGCTCTCTGTGCAGGTCCTGGTGGCTGGGAGTCTCCACAGGGTCGCCATTCAGTTTCCTGGGCTGGACCACTTCCTCACCACAGTGTGTTGTGTACTGGTAGGACGCAGGCGTGTGACAGACAAAGTTCTCTGTGCGACACAAACGACCTGAAATCACTGTGTGTTCACTTGAAACTGTAAAAATCTGATTTAAAAAAATAGCTAATGAAATCTGCAATAAATGGACAACTTGACCCCATACTACAAGCAAATAGTGACTGGTCTGTATGAAAGCTTTGCCATGTTGTTAATGTATGATATCAATCAGCAAAATGTGATATTGATGATAATTGGGATCAAAAATTGAAGATTTTATTTCTAAAATGTGATAAATCCATGTTGGGGTGAAAACAACACCACCTGAAGTTTATCATTCAATATCACTAAATTACAGAAGAGCGTTTTCAATTTGTTGCCCAAGGACTTACCTTCTATCCTTAATAAAGTTAATTCAGTGCTATCAATCATTTTGTGAGATAATGTTTATGTCAAGTTTTTTTTATTCCTAGAACAAAAGTCTTCAATTTTTTTTCAGCAACTGTTGCACCAAGATACCTTTTTTGTGGAGTCCAAACCCTGGTTTCTGAGAAATCAAAAAGTTGAAAAGTGGGAAGGAAAAAAAAAGATGAAACACCCTGTTAGTCCACTAGTAAATCATTTCACACTCACAAGCTAAAACAATTATTTGAGCACTGGTGTATCAAAATCTGTTTGTTGAATCTATTGATCTTCACCTTATTGGACAGATAACATAACAATAACATAAGAGCTAAACGAGGAAGTGCCTGCTGTGCTGCTTAAGCAGTTGAGCTGTGTTTACTAATACTGGAGCACAAAGCTGATATAACCTCTCAGAAAGACCTTAATGTGACTTTGGTCTGGCAGTGAGGTTCCTTCAATCAGCCATCAGCAAAGCATGACCAAAGTGCTACCAGTAAGAAAGAATCCTGAAAGAAAATGATGTATTGCATTATCAATCACACTGTATGTCTTTTAGAAGCATGCAAACATTTTCTATCGTGGCTTGTCATGACATAACACCCCCCCAGCACTCAGTCAGACAGATACCTCTGCCACACCCATTTGAAACCAGATCACCAGTCTTCCTTAACAGAAATGAAAAGGATCATGTTAAGCAGAGAACAGATGGTAGACTGCTGTTGTGTTGTGACTGCTCCAACCAGTTTTACACAAAGACAAAAACACCAGTTAGCTATCAGTTTATTTCAGGTATGACTGCCCCGTGGTTGATGTTGAGATTCGAGATTCCCCGCTGGGTGTTGAGCTGGGAACTGGGAGATAAAGTGGGTGACTGGCTCTGATGTCTGATGGGAGCCATGTTTCCAGCCAGGGCCGAGATAGATGCCAGCCAGACTAAGTCATGTGATCTCTTACTGTTTTAGCACTCTTTTTTGGACACTTGGTAGTATTTCACCATCAGAAACAACTTATTTGACATTTGACATTGGAGTTTACTGATCTGTGAACTTTGACCTCATAGTTCACAGATCAATATAATCACATGTACAGCCACCCACTGGCCACCAGGGGTGACATCAGATTTCTGAAGAATTAAGAGATTCAAGTGACCATACAATGCAACATTCAAGCTCACATATTTGGGAGTTTGTAAGTAAATTACCTTAAAATTTTCTTTATGGAAAAAAAAACCCTGATTAATTTTGGTGTCACAACACACTGCACTCTTCACCTCAGCCAAAGCAGTTTCACGAGGTCCCAAGTTGATACAGACAACAACAGACCAGTCAGTTACTGGGAATTAGATTCAATTATCTTGATCATCCTAATCTGCCAGATAGTTCTAGATAGTTCTGTCCCAAAAGAAGCCATGTAGTTGCATTTTTTGGTCCATAGCACACAAAATGTCCAGAGAGATATGTAGTCTATACGCTATATGGAATTCAAAATTAACCAGGAGTCCAAAGTCATCAGCACCGTTACAGCCCATGATATTCTCTGCTCTGTTGGCTAGAGGCAGAAGTCCCCCCACCTCTGACAGGTGGCCGCTAGACCAGACAGTGACCTTTCATTCACTGGACAGGAGTAAAGGGGTTAAGAAACAACTTCTGAGAACTCACTTTCTTTGCGTGTGACCCCTCCATGCTCTACTGTTTCTATCCAGTAACAGTGTTCCCGATTTAGTCAATAGTCCATTCTCAAAAGCAACACACCTCACATGCAGCTGTCTGTTTCTTTGCAGCATCCATCATATTGCTGTTGATAAGGGAGCCTTAGACTCAATGTGTCGCCTTGCCGTAGTCAATAGTGGTAGTACACACTGAAATCTCATTATGCCATTTAAGATTACCTCACAACCCCCCAGGGCAGAGGATGCAAGATTAGCTAATTGCTGTCGACATAAATGCAGCTATAAACCGAGCTAGCGTGGCACTCCGACCAATTGCTTTGTAGTCTGCTCCTCTACCACTGAGTCCTTTAATACGGTTGAGTAATCTGACAACATGCCAGAAAGACAACAGAACTATACTTTTAGGCAAATTAATGTATATGTAGTGTGAAATAGTCTTTTTTTTTTTTACACTCCATGGTCATTTATTCTTATGGCAAGAAAGACACAAAGCAATTAGGCCTCAGGGTGATGGTATTGTCCTTATTGCACTTGAACAGGTAGCAGTTATTACAGTGGGAAGTAGTCTAAACTGTGGTTTGTGATATTGACTTGACACAATAAGGCTTATTCTGTTTTAACTTCTAACTTTTAAAAATTGCATTTGGAACAGGCAGTCTTAGTTTGTCCACATGGTTTGTATGCAGCCCACTCTCCTATATTTACACCACTTTAGTTTAGACCGACATGATGCCAACTTTTACAATGTGTTGGTCAGGTATTTGCAACAAGCATGAGATATTTTCCATAGTCATTCATATCGTGCAAAGAGCTCTGTCACATCTCACAAGGAGGATGTCACTTCACTAAATGACCGCATGAGGGCGACATACCACAGCTTTCTGATAGATTTTCCCGTGATGCCATGCGGTGTTTAACCCCACCCAACCCGGATGTTCCCGAATCCATATTTGAATGGTTTGTGTGTCGTGCGTTGAGTGTGTGCCGAGTGCTTGACCGAGTGAACGTGTGTTTGTGCGTGCGTGTGGTGTGTTTGGTTGTTTGTTTTATGTGTTTCTAAAAATCTACACCGTGATCTTATTTGATCTGGTCGGAGTCTGGCCTTGCTCTGCTCCAGAAATGATAGGACCCGACTTGCTAGCCTTCGTGGCGATGAGCAAGAAGCATCACAAAGACTCTAGGGCCTCCACAATTGAAAGTTGTGGTCAGACATGATGAATTGATCAGATATACTAGTTCTGAATGAATTTGGGTTTATCTCAAACTTCACGACGGACAATGAGTATAGAAGCGATTCTGATCTAACCATAACCTCAAAGTTTGGACCCTAGTGTCTCTTTTAGCTAACTCAGTCCCTAAAGGTTTTACCGTTTGTTTAATCTGACAGTTTTTTCATTGTTTTAAGATTAATGTGTAGTCTTATATGCTGTTATGTTTTCCAGTGGTTAAAAGAGGTGTCAGGCGAGATGAAAGGGGATATTTTACACAGATTGTTCATTTCTGCAAGCATTTCATTTCGCGGCGAGAAACGAAGCACAGGACACACGAAAACCACGAACCTCATCGAATGGGATTTGGGGAAACGTCGTTTATTAACATAGGTAATTTAACGAATATGTATTATTGCTAATCAAAAGCTTCATTCATCAAAGTATTGTGACTGGTTACGTTTTAGGAATTGGGTGGAATCCGTTTGAAACAAAGAATCGAGGAAACGGGATCCATCTCCTACCCATGCCATCTTGTGCCCCAGAAGATCAAAATAAAGTATCAAGAGGATAATAAAATAAACTCAGAACATTGCACATTGCTCCAGGGTATATCCGGTCTTTTTGTGGGAACATATATCGAAGGAATCAAGGACTACAATCAAGTAATGTAAAAATGAGCATGAGCGATTTGTTTTCTAAATTTCGACCATGAAATAAAAAGTAAATCGACTACAAAGACAATATATGGATATTTTTTACAATCAGAAATAATTACATGTTTTGTACCTGAAATGTTCCCGTTACCTTTCTATTTATGTGTTGAACACTCATCACAAAATTTGTAAACAATGGCACAAACAACCGTGACTCGCTACTCCGTGGTCAAATCGGCCGCTCGTGAGCCGAACCATTGTGTTGCGCGTCTACTAGGTGTAATTACGGTAAAGACGTCGTGTCGGCACAAAGA
Source organism: Hoplostethus mediterraneus (assembly GCA_034670385.1). NCBI lineage: Eukaryota > Metazoa > Chordata > Actinopteri > Trachichthyiformes > Trachichthyidae > Hoplostethus > Hoplostethus mediterraneus. The sequence goes on along the minus strand of JAXDDW010000001.1, from coordinate 18,809,661 downwards.
CGGTGAAGCGACGCAGTCTAGAGGAAAATAGCCAGTCAATCTAAAAAAAATGTATTGTACAGTAAAAAAGTTTCATATTTCATATAGGTATAGATGTGGATGTCCTGCGTAGGAATACAGTGGAACTGTAAAGAAATGAATGTGAATCGTGCTTTTATTAAAGATGGGGATTGTTTGAAAGTAATTCAGAGATTTCAGTGTTTTCATTTTTTCCAGGCACGTTCTTGGTCACATTTGTGCTTTTCAGACAAACACACCTTCTGTGAATATCTTTTATTATATTAAGTACAATAATAAATAGTTTTAGATTGACTCTGGCTCTATTGTTCTACTAGACTGCGTCGCTTCACAGTCTATGTGCCGACACGGCGTCTTTACCGTAATTACCCCTAGTAGACGCGTAACACAATGGTTCGGCTCAGGGGCGGCTGATTTGATCACGGAGTAGCGAGTGACTGCTAGCTTAACCGCAGTCACAAACAATAGTTGCAAGGTAGATTAGGTTTCTAACCCATAGAACGTACATTTGATATCACTATCTGCAAAACTATACATGACTAAGTGCTCGGTGTTATTAAGTATTAACAATGACAGTGTATTACTTAATTTTAAATACAATATAAATATATGACATTGCAAACTTCCAGTCGACTAAGTTACTGGAAGACTAGCGGAGTAGCGTGCTCGTTAGCCATGGCTGTGTCCCCTGACGTCATAACTATGCGACATCATTTCTGAGCAGTTTATGACCCTGGATCCAATCACTGTTTCTAGTCGTGCAATTGACTGACAACCGGAACATAACTTTTTTTCAATGACAACCTGTTTACGGTGATACTTTTCATTACATCTCAAAATAGGAGATGATAGACTGGAGGTGACGGAAGGTATGCTTAACATTACTGGCAATGGTAATGTTAGCTTCCGGGCTGGAAGCTCACGTGTACACTGACGCTATCTTTTGTGTACACCCGTGACCCATGTTGTCCAACCAGCAATCGACAACCACTTTGGTGAGGCGCGAAGGCGAAGCTTCCCCTCTCCGTCTGAGATCTCCACCATGGCTGAGCCGAGTAAAAGAAAGCGAATAAGTCATGTCCCTAACACACAAAGTTCGAGTAATGTGCCGACTATGTTCGCGGGCAGTCAGCGTGATGGAGTCGCTGGGGAGGGACCAATGGGTCGTTTTGTTGAGGGATCCATACTTCGCATCACAATGAAAAACTTCCTGTAAGTTACAGGACCTACGCTGTCAGTCAAAACAACTTAACGTTACTGCGACCTAGCACAACAAACATGATGTAGCTAACGTTAGCCAGAGCAGTATGCTGACATCTGATGTTAGCTAGCCAACTGACGCTATTAGATAGCCTGCCCAGTTAACGTTAGCCAGCAAGCTATCAATATACCTTGACTTACCAGCATTACCAAGTAACTCGTGGTAGTATAGAGAACCAGACACTTGCTAAAAGTTAACGTTAGCTACCTAAATGTAAGGTAAAATAAGGAGAGTGGCTGGTGAATATCTGAATACACCACATATGGTGGTTCGTGGACTAATCACCGGGGAGTTCTGCGAGCAATGTCCCCGTCTACAGGAAGGGCACAGCGCAGGCGTGCAGCTACACCCCAGCACACCCTTGGGTGTGATGAGATACATTGTCTTGCTCATGGACACTTCAGCAGGGTGGATGCTTGGTGAAAAACGGCTTGAAATCTGGTTGTTAAGGATGGTTTCTAACAACTAGGCCACCCTGCCACCCACTTAGTTTCAGTTTCATGTTCAGTTTTCAGACTATGACAACAGGTTGATATGTATTCTTTTTCCCCCCACTCTTGTGGGCAACAAAAAAACAACCAAAAAACCTTCTACTCTGACAGGACTTACGACTACTCTGTGGTGTATCCTGGAGCTAACCTGAACATGATTGTTGGGGCCAATGGAACTGGCAAGTCCAGTATCGTGTGTGCCATATGTCTGGGTCTGGCTGGGAAGACTGCTGTACTGGGCAGAGGGGACAAGGTAAAGACAGAGAAATACAGTGTTGAAGCAGTTGGTAGGTACCTGTGTCATAATGTTGAGTTTCACTTGCTCCACAGTGCAGCTCTGATGCCATGCTGCCTAAATGCACATGGTGATAGAATGTGAATGTATATACAGTACCTTGCAAATGTATTCAAATCCCTTTTTGCACATTTTGTTGTGCTATTAAGTTCTTTCAAAACATTTATTTGTTTTTTTTTGTCTTGAGTTCTGTGCAAACCACTCTATTCTATCAAAGGGAAAACAAAATTGTGTGTGAAATAGTGTATATATGCTATTCAGGAACCTGCTTCAGATACATTGTCAAAAAATAGAAGAAATAAAGAAATGAGAACACTGTCAAATGCTAACGCTATTTAATTTTTAGTTATGCAATCAGGATGGGCCTACAAAGTTTGCTGTGCATTAATTAATAATATAATAGCACAGCAGCCTCTAAATGACTTCACCAATGTAGGCTAAACTGGTCAATAAACCATAATGCTACTGTAACAGCCTATATTACTGTCACTGCTGTAGCTTTGGATGCATCATAACAGACTATTTTGCTCTTCAAATAGGTTGGACTCTATGTGAAGCGTGGGTGCAGTAAAGGATGTATTGAAATTGAACTGTAAGTCGTGTTCCACACTGTTTAGAGTCTCACACTCATATTATTAACACTAAGCTATAAAACAGGTTAAACCTCACCAATTTGTGAGGGGCTTTATTCCAAAACAATATGAATCTATTCAGGAAACATGAAATGTTACCTGGTAATCATTAAAAATACCTTAAATCAGTTATCTACTACACAAATAAATTCTAAAAGTTATATTTTCATGCCAGGAATAATTGTAACATTTAAAAATGTTGGCTGTATCTAATTTTGAGATGAAACGCCTTTTTATATTCCCAGATACAAGAATGGAGGTAATGTGTCGATTAGCAGAGAGATCCACATGGAGAACAACCAGTCAGTGTGGATGCTCAATGGACGACACTCCAGCCAGAAGGCAGTGGAGGAGGAAGTCAAGGCCCTACACATCCAAGTCAGCAACCTCTGCCAGTTTCTGCCTCAGGTGTGTATGACTGCAGAGTAAGACTGCACAATTATGGTTAATCAGAATCATCCCTGTGGTTATTTGTCTGCCCATACATATCCTTCCTTGAAAACAAGGACACACAATTCTTAATTTCTTTTCAATATTTTAAGAGCTGGCTACCTTTCTTCCTGCCTACTGATATGACTGATGTTTCCCTACAGGAGAAAGTGGGTGAGTTCGCCAAGATGTCCAAGACTGAGCTGCTTGAGGCCACAGAGAAGTCAGTGGGACCGCCGGAGATGTACGAGTACCACTGTCAGCTCAAGAACTTCCGAAGCACAGAACGAGAACTGGAGGTGAGCATGCAGCTTACATGGCACATACAACAACAGTTCAGAGGTGACGGCTGGTCCCACTCCGTCTAGGTGGGCAGACCCATCTAGGGAGGGTTGCTCCAGAATATTGAGTAGAATTACAATTATTATAAGTTTTGAAAACTTCTTTCAGTGAAAGTAAGTAGAAAGTAATGGCCGAAGAAAACATCAACCCAGTTCCACGTTTATGTATTTATTAACTTTCGATAAAAAAAATTGTAGTATTACAGATTCTTGTAGGATTTTCAGTGCTGCTGTTTGTTGTGCATTAGAACGTGGTGAAGGAGAAGGCCAGCTTCCTCGAGAAGGCCAAGCAGAGGAACGAGAGGAACAAACATGACGTGAATCGGTACTATGAAAAGAAGAGGCATCTGGACATGATCGAGTTGCTTGAGAAGAAGAAACCGTGGGTGGTGAGTGGTCCCAACGAAACGTGCGTGTGTGTGTGTGTGTGTGTTACAACTTAGTCAGCGAGAAAGTGCATGCCTGTGTGTGTGTGTGTGGTGACCCCATCTCTGTTCCCCTCTGTAACCAGGAGTATGAGACAGCCCGCAAGGAGCTTGAGGGTGTGAAGAAGGAGCGTGACGAGGCCAAAAAGCAGTTCACCACCTTGAAGCAGAGCCAGGCACCCATGTTGAAGAAGATCCAGACGATTGACAACCAACTGAACCCCATCGAGGCTCAAATGAAGGCTAAGGTCAGAGAACACGTTTTGTGTGACTGGTGGACTAATAGAACAGATATGGGCAGTGTTTCCTGTCGTCAATCCTGGATCATTTCCAGTAGGCGTTGCAGTGTAAGAGTGGCTATTATTTGGATATACATGTCATAACATCTGGACAGTTGTGCTGGAATTGCAATTGCAGTTGTGTCTGCTGTCAACAGATTGTAAAATGGTAAGAATGATTAACTTCGTAATGCCAAAAGGCGTGAAGAAAAACTGGGAGCATTGCTACGGAGTAGGCTAGACAGCACAACTATCTGGATGGTCCTTGGAAATGTTGTTGATAGCATGATGTTGATGAGACGTATGTTTCCAGACTACCAGCATCAAAGAAGCCTCTCAGAAGTGCAAACAGAAACAGGACCAGCTGGACCGGAAACACAAAGAGGTCAGACTGCTTTTTGTTTTGTTTTTTTACATCGCCATAGGAAAACCGTAGCAAATAACACTGATGGTAGCCATGTCATCTGATATAGACAACCCAAGTTGTCTCGTTATAATGCCATCTTTTCTTGTAATAATATCTTTTCTTTTTATTTGAGTTTGTTTCTGATCTGTCTTTTCACCTTTCTAACAAAGAAATAAAGAGATGTTAACAAACGAGAGATGTTAAATATTGACCCCCATAAAGTATAGAGCAGACTTAGTGTTAATCTGTAGTAATGTGGCTCTCATAAATACAGTGATGACTCTCCCTCTCTACAGATTGAGGATATCAAGCAGGTGCTCAGACTGAAGCAGATGGAGAAGGAGGATCACCAGAGACGAATCAGCAATACCAGACGGATAATTGACGACTTGAAGGCGGAGCTCGCCAAAGTCGCCGACCAACCAGATGTGGCTCCCCGGTTTGATGCTGTCAACGCTGAGCTGAAGCGTATCCAGGAAGACAAGGCCAGGATGGAGGGAGAGAGGGCCGACCTGCGCAGGGAGAGGGACAACCTCAGCGCAGAGTCCAAACGTGCGAGCTTTACACTTCCACTACACAGAATGTAGAGTTTAGTGTTCAGTATGTGATCAGAATCATTTTAGGGGCACTGTGGGAAATGTTCTTTATTACTCTGTTCACTCTTTTTCAAATAATGACTTGATGTTGTTATTTCAGTGTGTGTGTATATCTAAGTAAGCTTTATTTTGGCTGCATTTTTTTAATGTTTAATTTAGCAAGCTCAGTATCTTTGTTCAGGCAGTCATACCCTTTAACTATAAAATACTGAGTCTAGTACTAAAGCAACATTAGCTGATTCTATTCACATGTAGCTCATCACCACCAACTATGAAAAATGTCAAGTTTGAATGCCAGTTTATTGCATCAGAGTACTCAAAATATATCTAACACAAAAATTGACCTGGGCGGGCCACCCAGATATGGTCACTAAATGGGGAATCCTGTATCATATATCATGCATGCTTGCCCAGATATATGATTAGAATAACATATACAGTGGGTGCTTTTATCCAAAGCACCATGCTTTAACTCTGGGCAGTGTTAGTCCCATGGAGCAATACACGACTGTACAATAGTACACAATGTAGTTAATGTAGATCATGTATACTATCTTTGACAGTTTTGGCCAAAAAGCTTAATGACATGAACAACATGTTGAATGCCAAAGAGGAGAAGCTGAGGGGACGCCACAGGGACACACACACTGCCCTCCAGTGGCTCAGGCAGAACCGACAATGCTTCGCTGGAAATGTCTATGAGCCCATGATGCTAGTGGTGAGTGTGAAGGTATTTAGTCGTATTGACAGGACGAAGTAATGGAGTTTAAGAAGCTATGGGTTAGGATTCTGCACAACCCCTGAAAACATTGTTTCGGAAGTTCTCTGGGAAGCCCTAATGCCTGTCTTTCCCTTCTTCCTCAGATTAATGTGAAGGACCATCGTTTTGCTAAGTACGTGGAGAACCACATCTCTTTCCATGACCTGCGGGCCTTTGTCTTCCAGAGGAAAGACGACATGGAGATATTCATGTTGGAGGTCAGAGCGCTGGAGACCATGATTGTCTTGAGTGCTGACTTGGACGGACTCATTCTACAGAATTCATTATTCCTATCATTTTAAAACTGTTCAATCAGCTTTTGTGGACAGCTCACTCTCAAAGCTAGTAACCATTGACTAATCTCTGTTGTCATCAAGAGGTAACTTTATGGAGCAGCTCAAATGAATGTAGGGCAGACTTTGTCCCTCACTTTTAATCGCTAACTGGCCTGGGCTGCCTTGTGATTAGCTTTTGGGAAAGAGTTGGTGAGATTCACAAATGTCAACTGAGCTTTTCCTAGAGCATACAAATACAAAAATACAAAACATAAATGTATTTTATGTTACATTTAACATAAAATACTATTAGTGAACCCAAGTCAACTTCTCTGTAGAAACCTCACCCCACCCACAGGTCAGAGTGTCTTTTTCAGTCTTGGCCCCCCCAAGTAAGAAATTTGGTTTCACCCATCCTGACCCTCAGGTCCGTGACAAGATGAACTTGAAGGTGAACTCCATCTCCGCTCCGGAGGAGTCGTGTTCTAACCGGGCCCCATCCCGACGTATCGAGTCCCTGAGGTAGGAGGAAAATTCTTCACTTTGTTCTTTTCAACAATGTTGACGTGTAACTACTTATATAACTGGAGATAGATGTGTTGAGCTGAACGGGAACAAGTCTCTAAATTTGTGGAACGGGTTGTATCTGAAATATGTAACTGGTAGGACAGATGCACGTCTATGAAGTTATGTTATTGTCACTGTGATTCTCATCTTGTTATCCACTGCTTTCCACCATGTTGTGTGTTGTCATATAGAGACTTATCAAATTAAATTATTTTAGCTGAGAAGTTTTTATGAGCCCTTTGGATTTTGTTTTGTCTAACTTGTTTTTCCTCTTTCAGTGTTTATTTTATCATTTCATCATAGTGTTTATATCAATTTGCTTCTATGTTTCATCACTGTGCAAATAAATTTAAAAAAGTTGGCCAGGTATTGTAATGTATGTGAAACAGATGTCCTCCTTGAATCTATCTGCAGGCGCTTTGGATTCTTCTCCTACCTGCGTGAGATGTTTGACGCTCCTGATGAGGTGATGAGTTACCTGTGCCACCAGTACAGGGTGCATGACGTCCCAGTGGGAACTGACAAGACCAAAGAAATGATCAAAACGGTACGTTCCTCTTCCCACATTGTTCAAGGTTCTCAACACAACAACAGAGAATTCAGGAAGGGGTGTTGGACCTGGGACATTCAGATCAGATATCCAATGTAAATATGTGACATTTGCAACATAGACTCTGACAAATATCGGTCATGGAAATTGTGTTATATGCCAGAACAGTCTTGGAAGCGCATCTTTGGCACAATTAAGATGGGCAGCAATGTTTTTGTTGAGAGCAGTGGTTTCCCCCTTGGTATCCCCCCACGAACACCACTCTTGTGAGTGAGTTTTTCTTATTGTGGACTCCTCGTTACACAAGATGGCTTCAGATCCTCAGCTGTTACCTTGGGGGTTCTTTCTCACCTTCTCTTGTCTTCTCTTGCTGTGATCTTTGCTGGATGCCCCTCCCAGGGAGAGTAGCAATGACACTGAATTTTGTCCATTTGTATCCAATCTGTCTGACTGTAGTCTTTGGAAATGGTTGTGTACCCTGATCCCTTTGTCCATGGGTTTTCTTCCAGGTGATTGAGGAGCCCTACATCAAGATGTTGTACACATTAGAGGAGAGGTACACGGTGAAGAGATCCTTCTACTCCAACAAGATTAGCACCAGTAACTCCGCGGTGCACCCTTCCCAGTACCTCACCATCACTGTGGACACTGAGCAGAAACGCCAGCTGGAGCAGCAGATGAAGGTGAGCAAGAGACATGTGTTTGTATTTATGTACAGAAATGGAGGGACTCGACCGGAATATCGATTATAAGTTGTCAATTTCGTCCTTGTTGCTCTCATTGTGGAAAATTCCACTTCACATAGATAGGGCCCTGTTTTTTTTCATGTTTTCATGCATACACTGAAGGGGCCTGATGTGTGTTTATGTATGTTCATGTGTCAGTCAGCATCATCGTGATTTTTGATGGTATTCTTTACCCTCCACTGTGGCCAGACATGTGAGGCGAAGTTACAGGACAATTGTGAGCAGATGACAACCTTGCAGCAGCGTGTTGCCACATTGGATCGCTCTGACAACGAATTGCGTGCGGAGAAGAAGCGCCTGTCTGAGCTGAAGGGCAAGAAGAGACAACTGGAGCAGAAAATCAGCACCAAGCAGGAAAGGTAAGTCTGAAGTAAAAAGTCAAAGTCCTATTCCACAGAATGCCAAAAAATAGTTGGACAAAAATCAAAATATTGTTGTTTGTTTAACAACAATAGGTGTAATTCCTTCTTTCCTTTTGTGTAGTCTGAGGCAGATGGAGCAGGGTGGTATAGACCTGAAGAAGATTGAGGAAGAAACTAAAGAGAAAGTCTCAGCTGTCAATTCCCAGAAGGTGGTCATAGTCACGGAGTTCATGTCCCAAATGAAGGTATGGATAAATGGCGATGAAAACACTATTTGTGCTATTGTGATCATGGATTTTCACAGATACAGCTTTTTGTACGTAATGTCTCGCCATAAAGTGAACCTCATGGTCTGCATTCTATTTCTGTCTTTCTACCCTCTATTCCCCTTTTCTCTCCACTCGTCTGTAGCTGAGAGCCAAGCTGAGCATGGAGAAGGTGTACCTGGCTCTGGAAACTGTGGGGCTGACCGCTGAGAAGACCAAGATGGAGAATGATTGTAGAGAAGGCGCCCTTGAACTGAGGACCCTCGATGTAAGTGATTCACACACATTTACACAGATATAGATCCACACTGTCCTGGGGGGCAGGGTACCCTAGTGGTTAGAGAGTCCGTCCTTCAACCAGAGGACCAGGATTCAAGGCCCATGTTGGCTAGTATCCACCCTGCTGAAGTGTCCTTGAGCGAGACACTAAATCCCTAGCAGTGGGGCGCTGATCTGTAGCTGACCCAATGGTCTGGTCTCCCTGGAGAGTTTACAGTTTTAGCTCATGGAAAACTAAGCATAGAAATCCATAGGCATCCATAAAGGATCAGATTCACTTAAACGGTCAAACTCATTTACTCCTTTTTATATATACACACTCACACACTCTTGTGTTTCTTGATTCACTCCTCGTTCTGTATCATTGATTTGCGCCGACTGTCCATGTGTCCTTGCAGCAAGCGTGCAGCCGGCTGGAGCAGAGGAAGAACCAGCTGACGGAAACTTGCAAAGGCCTGATGAAGAGAGCCAGGGAGATCTGTAAGATGGACCTTGGAGAGTCTGTATCTGCAGAGCTACACACGGTCAGTATCCATAGCAGGGTTTGATGTATCACAGAAGAGATGAAACAGGCTGCTCCTGCTTCCCTGGAGAGTGTTCATGTCATATGGGTTAACTGCTGTTTCAGATGCCTTTTTAAACCCACCAAGAAAAACAAACAGGGAAGTACTGATTAATAAATCAATTACATCACTACATAGTCATCTAGGTAGGCAAACACGTGTTTGTGACAAGGTTAGTTGTGTTCATGAAAATTGGACCTGTTGGAACTGTTTTGTAAGATATGACTAGATACTTTTAACTCAGATCCACAATGACTAGATCATCACTGATTGATTTATTAGTAATTTTAAGTTTATTTAGAGCAGTGGTTCCCAAACTGTTTCAAACCAAGGCACCCCTTCATAGTCAATTTCTTTTCATGGCACCCCCCACCCCCTTTAAGCTAAAAATGACACCATAAATATGTTATAAGAATGTATTTTAATGAACTGGCATCAATATGAAGTGAAATAAAACAACTTCTTAAAATGAAACATTATTCTCAACCACTCAGCTAATGATAAGAAAAAATAGATGTCAACCATTTTGATTGACTTGTTTGAACTAAGGCTATATTTGTTGCTGTGTGATTTATGCAGATTTACAGATCAATGTTTAACTTAAAATAATAATAAATAATTATGTTAATTGGTAAAATAGAAAAAAGTGCATTTATTTTGCTTTGTTCAAAATGTAAAATAAGCCTACTTTTTAGTTAAAAGTTTAGTTTAAAAACAAAGAACGAAAATAACTTTGCATATGGAGCTATCAGGCATTTTAATGGGACGTGTGAGCCTGTTGAGAGCACAGTCTCTTGATGCAGGGAGAGATTGAAGAGAGCGCAACGCGTAGATCTGACTCCTCTGACAGGCGATGCCTTCTCTTACTTTTCACGTATGTCAGGGTTGAGAAAGCTCACACAAGTATGATGTTGGGAACGGCAATAGCACACTGATCGCGCAGTTTGCCAGAGATGGATATTTGTGTCCCACAAGCAGCCAAAACTTGTCCGACCACATTTCTCCAAACTTTAATTTCAAAGTGCGATCCATTTTCAGTTCTGCAAGTTCTTCCTGGGCTTTGATTGTCAACTTCTTTGCTGATTCTGATGGTCGGGAGTTGAAAGGATCGCGGATCCAGTCATAGTCTTCATTCTTCGAAGTGGGGAAATAATCCCTATCCCTTTGAATAGGGATGCTGTCTGAAATTAACAGATCTTGCGGCACCCCTGGCCAGTCATTACGGCACCCGTTTTGAGAACCACTGATTTAGAGGACAAATGGACTGGGTTGGGTTTCCAGACAGGGAAGGTCATAATTTCATAAATGATGCAATTTACAGCTTGTTTTCCCCCACATCCATTTAGTTAGATGGTTGGTAAACAACTTTTTATTCTTACATTTTAGTGGCCTTGCTTTCTCAGCAAAGCCAAGAAGGGTTTGCCAGGGTCAGGATCAACTCAAAAGGTGCCGAACAGGACTGAAGTCACTACTTGTTTATTTGAAACTATAACCCTGCCTTCTGGGTAAGACGACACAGAGACACAGAAGTCTCTCTGGCTGTTTCCATTTGGCCCTGTTGTTGAACCAGTTTGGTGCTGTAGTGGAAACAAGACTATCTCTTACCGGTTTTCTATGCTGAAAGTATGAATGTCAGGAATTACAATTTTAACTCATGGAGAACTACACTTAGGAATTCAGGCTGCATTCGAAGGTTATGTAGTATGTTTACAAAGTAAGTCTTGTTTTCTGTTCATACAGGCTCTCAGCAAGCTTCCTGACACGCTGGACGAGATAGATGCTATGCTGAACGAGGAGAGGTCCAGAGCAGAGTGCTTCACTGGCCTCAGTGAGAACGTAAGGGCCCATGGAAACTCCAGCTGAGGGGTTTCATTTGACTGTTGGCCAATTAGCAGCTCTTCATGTTCCCCAACCACATTTTCCATACAGTTGCACGATTCAATGTTTTTATCTGGTCTTTTGTTTAAGTTATCCTGTATAGCTCAATGACTATGACACTAACACTGCCATGACGAAGGGTTTGATTCCTGCTTGAGCCACCCATACTAAAAATGTTTACATTAATTTTAATGTATGGTGCCAAATTCACCAAATGGCACATGATGTGCTGTATATTGTCTGCTTCCTCTCTTTTGTTACTGTTTCTTTCTGAGTCTGAGTGCATCTTGGCATGTACACTCAAAGATGTTTTTCCCCCATTCCCTTCACGGGTTTCCAGGTTGTTGAGGAGTACAACAGGAGAGAGCAGGAAATCAAAAACCTGGAGAAGGAGCTAGATGATAGGAGCAACGCCCTGAATGCCTACCGACAGAACATATCAGAGGTACGGTAGGGAAATACCTGGCAGTAATGTTGAGGTTTTTTCTGCTTGACATACTGCCTTCAGTAGCATTAAAACAACTGCAACATAGCATGTGCATCTGCTGTGAGTTCAGTCCCCCTCATTAATCATGGCACACACATTCCTGATATGACACAATGGTACAATAACCCCTCTGTATAGATAAGTGTATATCCTGATTTTGATGCCTGTGTATCTGTATCTTTCTCTTTCTCTGTCTCTCTTTCTGTCTCTCTCTCTCTCTCTCAAAGGCTAAGGAGCGCTGGCTTAATCCTCTCAAGCATCTGGTGGATCAGATCAATAAGAAGTTCAGTGATTTCTTCCGCTCCATGCAGTGTGCCGGAGAGGTTGATCTGCACTCCGAGAATGAGGTAAAGCTACTCAGGGTACACTTAACATGACACCGAATTTAATCCTACATCTGCTGAGTTTACATGCACACCAATATCTTAATTAAGCAGCTTAAGGCAATATTTAGCATGATTTCACCAATAACCTGGTTTACATGGATCCATTGTTGTGCCATGTAGCTTGCTTTGTAAATACAACATCCTAATCACTGCAGTTTGAAAAAGCCGAAAGAACTCTGACTATGGTGCTCGAATTGAAAGATTGAGCAGAAATCTAGATGTGTTAACCGGGTTATGCTTAGTCTGATTATGGCCTTACCTCGATTTAGTTAAGTTAGTTAGTTAGTTTACATGACAATTTTGGGTCACCCCACCCAGTGACTATGGGCAGGCCAACAAAAAAACATCTAGTGAAGAGGTAATATATCACAATACAATCTGTGATAATAATAATAATGCTGCTTTGTCATTGCTTTTTTGGCTTGAGAACAACGCTAATTCACCTCCATAACAGCCACAGCCCGCTCGTGGCTTTGGGGGATTGGGAGTGTCTCTAAATTCCAGAGGGCGGGGAGTTTTTGTTCCAAAACAAAGTACAGGCTGGAAAGTGAGTTTTGAAAGCCAGAAACCTCAGAAGCTTGTGAAGTAATCATTGAGTCATGGGTATTCATCAACAACCTTATCAACCCCCCCCCCGCAGTAAAAACCTTTCTTATTGCCCCTTAAAATGACCAGTGTCTGTCAACCGTAGGAGGAGTATGACAAGTACGGGATCCGTATACGGGTGAAGTTCCACAGCAGCACTCAGCTCCATGAGCTGACGGCCTACCACCAGAGTGGAGGGGAGCGCAGCGTCTCCACCATGCTGTACCTCATGGCCCTGCAGGAGCTCAACCGCTGCCCCTTCAGAGTGGTCGATGAGATCAACCAGGTAGCACAAACACACACCAGCGTTTTCCATTTTGATCATGCTAACATACTGCACTCCAATCAGTTGCATTCAGTTCATACCAAGACAAAGAGTGTGTATGCACAAAAAGGTTGAACAAATGATAGTTACATCTCACCCTGTGGTCTGGTCATTGTATTAGGTTACTTTTCATCAGAATACAATACATAGAAACTAAAGAAGGTGGTATCTTGTGGTTTTCACAATATCCTTTGAGATTGTATATATATATATATATATATATATCTGTTTTGGGCAAATGAGTGGTAACACAAAAATATCAAATCACACAGACAAATTAGGTCCAGAATGGGGCTAACCGTTACATGTACTCTTGAGACTATAATCTGACTTGACTAATCCCTCCCTGGATTCAAGGAACATGCGTAACATACTTGATTACATGTTTGACATGTTGTGCACCTGATAATTATCACAGTTAAACTTGAACCCACACACGTACCTCATGGCACACCTAAACCCACACACACCTAGCACGTCAATATTGTATGGCGTACAATTTTTGTTTCTTTTTCACACCCTGATCCCCACTCACATGCCCAAGAGCAATAACGCAACAGTTAATAGCCACCATCTTGCTTATGTAGTCTTGACTCAGTGCATCTCCTCTACACAGGGAATGGATCCTATAAACGAGAGACGGGTCTTTGACATCGTGGTCCGCACGGCGTGCAAAGAGACAACCTCCCAGTACTTCTTTATAACACCCAAAGTGAGTTTGTAAGAGTTCTAGCCTGGTGTGTGTGCGTGTGTGCGTGTGTGCGTGTGTGCGTGCGTGCGTGTGTGCGTGCGTGCGTGTGCGTCTATATGCTGTGTTAGTTGTTTGTGCACAGGTACACATGTCGGTGAGTCTGTGCTCTTCTGATCTTTCTACCATTCTTTATCCTCAGCTCCTGCAAAATCTACAGTATGCAGAGGAAATGACCATCCTGTGTGTCCATAACGGTCCCCACATGCTTCCCCCCAACCAGTGGGATGAGAGGGCTTTCCTCAGGCGGTGTCTCCAAAGAAAAGCCAGGGCATGAATCCACCGGCTTGGCGTAACATTTTTGGGGTCTATTTAAAGTTTTCAGTTAAAAATGTTCATCAGTTAATGGTATTGCATTTATATGCAGGTGTTTTATTTCAGATAGGATGTAGAAACCTTTTTAAAGTGGAAAAAAAAAAGTTTTAAATTTTTCTACATTGCCATTGTCTGAATTGTATGAATGTTATTCTAATAAATATGTAATGAACATATCTGCTCTTTTTGCACTTTTTTATAATGTGTGCAGCAAGATGTCTTAATGTTACTGTTGTGATAACACAAAATGTTTACAAATGTTTCATCTGTTTGTTTACGGTTACGCACACCTTTATATTTAAATAAAATGTTCTGTTTATATTCTGAATGGCTTCGTTGAAATAGATTTGAAATTGCTCAACATGTCTAAAACGTACGCTTTGGGGAGCATGCAGCATAGGCCTGTGTTGTTTTGATCACATGCACTTGCCATGGGAAAAAGGCAGCAGGTGTCTAATTGTGTATGGTTGTACAAAATGAAGTTTCCTAAAAGCTTATCCCTGATGGCTGCATTTTCTACACTAGTGCTCATGCTTTTATTGCAGTGCTCAGTTGTCAAATTCAGGCCAATTCAGGCCCCCCCCCCCATCACACACCCCCACCCCAACATCTACAAAAACATTACACAGGAAACACTGTTTTCCCCCACCAGTGGTCAGAATTTAAATATCTGTCTGTATAGCATTGGCAGTAACACAAGCAGTACAAACACGCTGTCTAAGAATTACTTTATTTTTTTGATGTTGAGCCTTTATGTTGAGTAGAAGCCACCATCATGCTTCCTGGAGTATCCCCTGTTTGTAGAGGCATTGTGATGAGACTCTGGAAGGAAAAGAAAGGTAATTGTATTGCTATTTGGGGGCACACCTTGCTCAAATTCTCCTTGGCTTAGACTGAGTGAGTGAAGGTTAGTGCCTTATGCTGGGATTTGTTTCAGAAGTATTGTTTGTTTCAGCACTTTTCTACACATTATCTACTGTAGGGATGTAGATCATAACCACATAACTGCACTTTACCGATGGTGCCCTTAATGCTGTAAATGGAGCTCTTCGGTGAGTTGATCCACATTCTGATATCTTTCTCCAGCTCATTTTCTGAGACTTTCTGCTTTTCATGGTTTTTCAGAATCCTCCTGTAAAGTAAATGACATGGTTGAATTATAGTCCTGGGATGCCACTGCCACCACAGAGGAGCCGCAGGTCTATGAGTAATACATTACATAAGCCCCTTCTGAACACAGACACCCACCCATAGTCCTCAGAGACGGTCTCCCTCTGGTATAACGTCTGGCTCTTGCCCCGGAGGAACTCTTTGTGGTGATCATAGATAGATTTTAGACTGAAGTCAAGGCTGTCGTTTGGCGCCTGGGGTGGAGACATTGAGAGCATTGCATTAGCTTGGTTTATGAAATGTAGCTCTGGTTCCATAAGTGATAGGTGGGGGATGAAATCACATTCACTGGAGCTTACCTCTTGGTCATAATGCATAATGCTCCGCCGGGTACTGGCCAAAGTCGCCGTATCATGGAGGCGACTCCATGGTTCCTCTTGTTGGGCAATGTGAGTTGGTTTATCAAATGGCTCCTTCTGCTCAATGGGAAAAGGAGAACAAATGAAGAATTTACTTACAAAGTTATAAATGACAAATCATCCACAATTTGAAATAAATGACACCTCTTGAAAAGAAGGACTGTTGGCATAAAGGTAAATCACATAATGGGATACTCTTAATGTTATGGTTCATCTCATGACGAGTGCTTAGATAATAGTTCTGTTTAGGAGGATACAGTCTATCTATGTCTGAGCAGTAATGAAATACTGCAGAATTTTCCCAAAGTGGATATATTGTGTTATGGAATGAAACTGCCAGTGTAGTAGACCAGATACAGTACAATAGTACATTAGTCTATAGTCTAGCCCTACACTTACTGTCACTAACTTACTTACTTACTGTCAGTTAATTAGAAATCACGTACATGTAGAAAACACCCATACGGAAAAAATATATTGCACATATTGAGAATATGTTATTAGAGATATATAGAGATATTTCAAAGTATACAAAACTGCCCCAAAGATGACATTCATACAAAATATGTTTGACATAACTAGGCCTAATTGTTATTGCTATGTCAGGAAGAAAATATATTTCCAATCTACAATGTATTTCGAATGAACGTCATGTCATCTACATGTAGAAATATATTTTTCACCATTTTTGTGTATTTTGAAATATCTCTAAACATTATGAAGTAGGGTTAGGTACTACCGTTTCCTGTTTGGATATGGTATGTCACGAAATAGCTTTAGATGAGCAGTATCTTCTTGTAGGTCACATCAAACAGGCTCAATATCAAACAAGACCCACCTGCTGTTGCTTCGCCCCGGTGAAAGAATAATCGTTTTCTAATTTTGGGAAGGGAAACGGGTCACGCTTTGTCATTCTCAACAGAAACGAGAAGTTTAGGAGGCGAGAATCAACATTTGCCCTGAAATGGGTTCTTGTGTTTGTGTGTCTGCCCCACACTAACGAGGCCTGGGACGTTTACAACTTGGTTTCTAAGCAACCACGAACTTCCGGTCTGAATTTAAAATAAAACAGAAAATAAACAATACAAATATCGGTGAATATGATTTTTAGTAACACAGTAAATAGTAAAATAAAATACCAAAGTAAAAATAAAGAAAGATATAAGCAGGACGCTGTAGTAGATTAAAATACAATACAAAAAGTATTTTTTTCACAGCATTACTTGTCAACTTGAGTCATGCAGGCTTATGCCAGATTCAATAGCCTATGAAATACTGAAATACAAAAAGAAAGACTGAATCCAAAAACACATACTAGACATTTTAGATGGATGTCTACTACCTTCTATCCACGCCAATTTTAACCGACCATCATTGCCGACTGTCAAATCCGCCAGAATAAGCCACCACTGAAATGCTCTGTCCTTGCTCAAAAAGGCCAGCATCCAAAAATGAAAATGAGGAAAGTGCGCCAAGTGTTATGAAAATGCGCAAAACTATTACATAATAGCCTATAATTGCAACTCTCTTAGATGAGCATCCACCAGCTTAAACTTTCTAGCAGCAAAGTAAAATGTATTGCCTAACCTCTCGGCCATATCAGATATCTGGAACGTAGTACAATACTAATATTTTAGAGAATGCATAAGGACAAGACTGGTCAGTGAATATTAGGTAACATTAAAATTGGGTAACATTTCTTAAAAGATACTGTTCTGGTGTGAAACTGTTGCATCTAAGCCAATCACCTACCTGGATTCACTTCATTCATACTGAAGCCACGCCTACTGCTGATGTTTGGTAGCACCTGTGGCTCAGGTTGGGTCTGGACTCCAGTAGCAGTCTGGGAAGGAAACGATGCAACTCTACTTCTGCCACTTTCTGTGGCTCTTTTTTGTTCAGACTTATGCAGAATTGCCCATGTGCAAAGAGGTGAGGAGATCAACATTGTTGTCATTGTTATATTGGTCTAATGTGGTGTGTTTTGTCAGTGTGCAACATTATTATAGCAATTCATGTAAAATTAATGTTGCCGTTGAGCATAGTTTTTCAAAATTGCTTTTATTGTAAAAAAAAAAAAAAGTAACATAAATCTGGCAAATTACTAGAACTTCATAGACGCACACTCACTGGAAATTTCATTCAAAATCTTAAACAAGAGCAGAGAGAGTTGTAGCATGTGGGAGTAAGGGTCAGTCTGCTGTACTGTCTGGAAGTTATTTATATGTAGAGCAATATTATGTTTATAGTGCTATTGGCTAGAGTAGATATTCTTATAACATCTGAATTGGCTTCTATGAGTGTTTACATGTACTAAAACAAAGAAACTGCTTGACGATCCGAGCTGTTCATATTTGTGGGAGTCACACATAGCACAATTCAATTTTGTATTGTTGGAATATCATTCAAGTTACAATGACTACAAATCACAAAATGACCTCTTCATGAAATAGAATATGTACCCCACTCTGTCTGTTAAATACTCTGGCCTACCTCACTTACATTAAGAGTGATACGCGTGGGAAGTGAACATATGTTAGCCTAGACGGCATATGTTTGCAGCATTACATCAGTCGTTTAATTGTGCGTACTTTAGTGTCATCATGGTCACGTGCTTGTGTTTGACAAGGGCTTCCACATGAAACACCTTGAGCAAGTATACCATCCCTTAACTGACTTTAACTGCTAAACATTTGCATGACAACAGTACCATTTGATAATACTGAAACATTTCCTTTTTATCAGTACACTTATAGTGGCCTGAAAGTGTGTGACAGAAAGCTATCACATAGTGCCTTATCAAGTGGCGTGATGTGAAAACCTAGTTGTTAGGGATAAGTTACCACATGAGACCAAATCGCACTTTCGTTTCAAGGTGAGTGAGCTAAGAGTTTGATTGGGGTGTAGGGACCTTGTAAGCAGCCAGGTGAACTTGTTTTCTGCCAAGACCAGCCGTTTGACCATGAGACCACGCCGGTCACAATGTCCCGTTGCCTTGGTTTCCTCATGTTTGTCTAAAGGAGGTGATTAGGCCGGAGCACATCTCCTATTTGATGCATTTTACATCAAATCCTCCCGCCCAGACCCATGTTCACCTGATACCCTAACCACGCTTAATGTAGCAGCACTAATCAGAAACACAAGCTCGGGGGAGAATTCATTGCTGGTGTGCTTCTGTTAACTATTAATCCCACGTGGCTGTGTGGGCTTGGTTTAGTCTGCTAAGTGACCTTCTCAGAATACAGAGTACAGCCCACCGGTATTGACCAGTGGCCAAATCTTATTATTATGCTCTTTGCCTACTCGGTATTCAGTGGTAAGATCAACAAGATCATCTTTAACATTAATTTACTGCATCCCAAATGACATCATTACGGGTGGGATAGTTTGTTCATCACCCCTCTATAACCTCCAAAAGTAGCCTATCAGACACCTACAGCAAAAGCAGCGTCTTAACACCTTTTGTCCCCCGTGCGATAGCAGCGCTCTGCAACAGCACAAATTAAATGTTTACAAAAGGGTTGGACTAATCTACATTCTTTTACCTCTGGCTAAGTAAATAAACCCTGGAGGGAGCTTTGGTGGTTCAGAGTTGCAGCACATCCTTGACGAGAAAGATTAAATTTACAGGTGAGACAGCCTCCTGGGCAAATATTAGCCTCAGCTTTTATTTGGAAAGGAGGCTGGCCTGGTTTCGTGAGATATACATGAGCTATAATATTGGCCTATATTGTGGATAAGAGCGAAACTTATTTATTTCGCTTTGTCACAGAATTTCAAAGACAGCTTTCATGATCCAGCTTCGTCAAGCTCATTTTGGCTTTATCCAGTGGTGTGAAACTCTCATCTGTGTTTTCTCCTTGCAGTCAAATTATCACTTTGAGTATACAGAATGTGATGTACTTGGGTCCCGATGGAGAGTGGCTGTTCCCAACCAAGCCAACACATGCACAGGCCTTCCGGATCCTGTCAAAGGCACTCAGTGCAGTAAGTGTCCCACTCTTACACCTTATTTTATACTCCACTGCATGATCTGTATTACAGCATCAGTGTGTAAATAACAGTCAGCACATTTTAGCCACTATGTGTTCCTTACCATATGCAGGTCTCCATGCCTTTCTAATGAGACCACTCTTCTCTCCTTTTGCCCTCTTTTAATTCCTTCCTTCCTGTAGCTTTCTCCTGTAGTGAAGGGGAGTTCCTAGACATGAGGTCCCAGCAGTGCCAGAAGTGCGCTGCAGGCACCTACTCTCTGGGGACAGGTGTGGCCTTTGATGAGTGGAGCAGCCTGCCAACTGGTTTTGTCACCCATGGGATGAACACAAATGGTGGGGATGTCCACACAAACTGCTCCAAGTGAGTATGCCTCACGCATTTATTTTTTGATTGTTTATTTCATGCGCTCATGCAGGTTTCACATGTAATTCGACACACTGATTTTGTTACTGATGTCTGTTGCTGTTGATGTTTTTCCAGCTCAACATGGATACCAAAGGGTGATTACATCGCCTCAAACGCAGATGAGTGCACTGCAACGTTGTCCTATGCTGTGAGCCTGAAGAAACCTGGAACTGTGTCCTTTGATTATTCCTACCCTGACAGCAGTATCTACTTTGAGTTCTTTGTAAGTGTTTTATCTATCTATCTATCTATCTATCTATCTATCTATCTATCTATCTATCTATCTATCTATCTATCTATCTATCTATCTATCTATCTATCTATCTATCTATCTATCTATCTATCTATCTATCTATCTATCTATCTATCTATCTATCTATCTATCTATCTAATTGGTGACTTCTCTGGCTTATTGCTCCTTTCCAGGTTCAGAATGACCAGTGCCAGTCTACAGAATCTGACAGCCGGTGGATGAAGGTTTCGGGGAGTGATTGGAGCCACAAGAGCGTATGTCTGACTGTAGCTTTAGCACAAAACACCTCATTACACTTGTTGGCATGCAGCTTGTCATTTGGACAGCCCTCATGTTTATCTCTGCCCCTCTGTATTGCTTTCTTTCCTTCTCACTTCTCTGTACAGGTAGAGCTGAACATAGGCAATAATGTGCTGTATTGGAGAACCACTGCATTTGCTATGCTGGGAAGTGATGTCACACCTGTGCTGTTAAAAAACATTGCCATCTCAGGTAGAATATTCCCTGTAATGTTCTTTGTCCTTTTTCAGTTTGTTGTGTTAAGTTATAGGTTAAAAGATTACAATACTTTCCAAAAATCTGTACACGCGTCACCTCACCTCCTTTCTTCTGTTAATGATTACAAGTTGATTGATGTTTTCATCCAGGGGTGGCCTATACGTCAGAGTGTTTCTATTGTAAGCCGGGCACCTATAGTGCAAAGCCAGGATCTGCCCGCTGTACCCCCTGTCCCGCTGATTCCTACTCCAATAAGGGCGCCACTGTATGCTACCAGTGTGAAAAAGGCCAATACGCAGGTATGTTTGCATTTGTAACACGTTACTTACAATCACACGTCACACATTTGCATGTGAGCATACAAGAGCAATCTAAATGCAAATATCTACTGGTTAAGTGTGAAGGGTTTGTCCTATCAGTGGATCTTAACGCGAGCTCTGTGTGTTCCCTTGTAACCGCCGGCTGTTTCCCTTTTCCAGAGGCTGGTTCGGGGAGCTGTAAACCAAAACCTGCCTGTACAAACAGCGACTACTTCTACACGCACACTCCATGTAATTCCAAGGGACAGGTACTGTGGGAGAAGTACATGACATGTATTTATAGTGTTCATAGGAGAGGTATAGTTCAATCTGCTGCAGTCGTAACCACCTGGTGTAACTATTAGGTTTCCTTACTAAACATCTGTTTCATTCTGTTCTGTCCTCTTTCATGTATTCATTCCTCTCTTGTTTTGTGTCTCAGACCCAGCTCATGTACAAATGGATCAAGCCAAAGATTTGCAGTGAGAATGTTAAAGGAGCGGTGAAGCTGCCTGTCTCAGGAGAGATGCAGACCTGTCCTCCATGTAACCCTGGATTCTTTGTCACCAACGCCTCCACCTGTGAACCCTGCTCCAATGGTTTCTACTCAAATGGAACAGGTGCAGAACTATAACACTTCTTTTCACTGTCAAAAGAAATGACAATTATTTGAAATGACATTACATTGACAGAGTTTGAAAATGTGGATGAAAAGTGAAACGACGTGGATCAGACTAATTGACTCAAACTTATACCTTCACATTAATGCCACCACAATTGTGTTATCTGTCAATATTTACACATGTGACACATAAACACATCATGCATTGACAGCCTGCGCCAAGTGCCCCGTTGGCACAGAGCCAGTGGTGGGCTTCGTGTACAAATGGTGGAACAGGATGCCCAGCAACATGAAGAGTTCTGTCTTCCGCCAAGAATACAGCAACTCCGACCACAGCACGGGTGAGAGACTTCATTCATATATATGACGTCATTGCGCAATAGGGAGGACATCACAGCAGTGCTGAATGATTCGCTGTGTGTGCATTATTGACATAAAAGTGTGTTACTGTTGTGTTATTTCTTATTGCAGCGTGGGAGGTGGCTGGGGAGTACATCTACACCACCCCTGGGGATCAGGACTCAGACTATATGATGCTTTCACTCAATGTTCCTGGGTACAGGTGAGAATTGATTTCCACATAAAAAGACTATATATATCATAAATGTCAGCTGTTGTGTGATGTCATACCTGTAAGAGTATGAGAGAGGTTTCATGAAATGTAATGTGTCTCCAAAGGCTGCCTCAATCCATGGCCAAAGACAATGAAAGGAGCGAACTGTCTCGGATCACCTTTGTCTTTGAGACCACGTGTACTGCTGATTGTACACTTTACTTCATGGCGGTGAGGGAAAACGTGACAACATAATGTAACATCTACGCTTCAGGGTGCAATCCCGATATAAAAAAGTTTCAGTTTCACCTCAGTATGAATATCTGAACTGAATGTATTTCTCTGTAGGGTTACAATGAATGGAATAATGATGTGGTGGAGCAGTGGAGAGGCAGCAGCATGAAACAGTCCTACTCCTATCTGGTCCAGAGCAACAGCACCATCAGCTTCACCTGGACCTTCCAGCGCACAGGGCAACATACCACGGTGAGATGGGACCACACGTACCAAATATTACCCTTCAGCTCAGTAATGGATTCCTCCTTAGAATTAAGCAGTTATGAGCTATGACCTGCCCCAGAAAAAGAAAAACACGTGTGGATTGATACAGCTATTGAATGGTAACTGATGCTTCACTTTGTCCAGGAGAGGAAGTACAGTGCCGATGTTGCCAAGATCCACTCTATCCAAATCACCAATGTGATTGGTGGCGTGGCATCCCAGTGCCGCCACTGTGCTCTGAGGTCTGCCAAAGCGGACTCTGCCTGTGTTCCCTGCCCACCTGGACACTACATGGTCAATGGCACAGGAGTGTGTAAGAGTTGCCCACCAAACACCTTCATCAGGGCTGATCAGCCTGAAGGAGAGGCTGCTTGTGTTCAGTGTGGACCAAATACACATAGGAACAAGGTAAGGACAAACAAGATATATATATATATTGTTACTTCTTGACTGAGACATTTCTCTGTATTTTTATAGCTCATCTACTCACCATGATGTCATGTAATCATGTGCCTGATATCTCTAATGTTATAGTCATATTGATATAATTGATTCCCTGATTCCTTTCCATCCTCCAGGCCCGCTCAGCTTGCCTCAGTGACTGTACGTTGGACGTGCGGACCGGTGGAGGTTTGCTCCTGCACTACAACTTCTCTCCTCTGGCCAACGTCACCGGCTTCCAGAGCAGCCCCCGCTTCACCAACAAAGGCCTGCGATACTTGCACCAGTTTAATGTGGGTCTGTGTGGGAAAGAGGTGAGAAATTGTGACGTTGACAGGCTTTGCTTTTTCTTTTTTTTTTTTTTTTTTTGTAAAATTCAGTTTGATATGCACCTTAACCTGTGGTCATGACACCTTGTGTTTCTCTTACAGAACAGAGAGCTGGCAGCCTGTGTCGACAATGTAACGGAGAGTGAGAGGGAGGTGAAAGGTTATGTCTGCCAGTCCACAGTGGTTCCCTCTGACATCAGGAGCCAGACTGTGGTGTCCTCCCAGCCTTTCGTTATTGGTGACACGCTCATTGGTACGGGCTGAATGCTGCTTTCTGGCAAAAAAGAACATTTAAGGAACCAATAAACTTACTAGACTGGGTCTTTTAAAACAAGCCTGAAAACCTTTCTCTCTATAGAGAGGTCTTTTCTATCACCTTCTACATAGTTTACCACTGCTTTTACCCTCATTGCTTTGCATTTTGCAATTTGCTTTTAATGAAAAACGCATTACTTTTGATATTATTTTTACTGCGACTATCATTACGCCTACTAGTAGTGGTGCAGCTACAGTACTATTACTACTGCTACTACATGGGTTAGTGTCAGAGTGTAGGATCATAACTGAACAGTGACTGAATTATACTTTTCAAATAATTTGTTGTGTACATTAAATGTGCGTACATGTAATATAACGTCACAATGTATAATTGTGGTATAGAGTAAGTATACAGTATGTCTTCTGTTTCTGTTTGAAGGTGTAACCACTGATACAACCCTGAGTCACATCTCCTCTCCCGAAGGGTTATTCCCCACTACGTCCAGCCTGCCAGACGTGATATTCTATTACAGGTTACTTAAATCACATTTTCTGTCTTTCATTCAGTGTGGTATTTTCAGTTGTGTATTCAATTGTAGCTATTTGATACTGTAAGTATTGTTGTTGTTTAATTATAAATTGAAACGCAAAGGTAAAATCACCTTATATATACATGCCACAGGGTTAGAGGTAAAACCTTCACATTCCATATTATGTTTGTTGCAGGTCTAGTGAGACAACTCAGGCGTGTAAACAAGGCAGATCAACCACCATCAGACTGAGGTGTAGTCCCACAGTGACAGCCAAAGACCATATCACTCTGCCAAGGTATCACCATGATTAAGCTGAACGTTTGATCTCGGAAGAGTCATCCAGACAACATTTGATTTGACACACGTATTACAAGGGTTATATTTGGCACCAGCTTGTCACATACTGAGCTCTCTGAATCTGAACTTTGGATGACCCCTTGGGGAAAATTCATGGAACTACAACTAATGTATGGGGCAAACTTCTCACTCCCTGTTTCTTGCCTTTATGGTGTTTTCCTGCACAGTAACTGTTCAGAGGGGACATGTGACGGATGTTCCTTTCACTTCCTGTGGCAGAGCCAGCATGCATGTCCACTCTGCACTAAAAGCCACTACAGAGAGATTGTCAGTGCATGCATCCAGGGAATACAGGTAATGTCGCACAGGCAAGGACATATCAATAAGAATTTATTAAACGCTATATGACTAAGGCAAATCAAACTGTTCGTGTGTGTTTCAGAGAACCACCTATGTATGGCAACAGCCCTTGCAGTGCTACGGTGGGGAGTCTCTACCAGCACAAAAAGTCAGTGCTTGTGTGAGTCTGGATTTCTGGCTCAAGTTTGGAGTTTCCACAGGAACGATTGCTGCTGTGCTGCTCATCAGTATCAGCTGTTATTTCTGGAAGAAGACACGCAAGTAAGACTAATGACCTTTACCTCTGCTTTCCTTTGGTGTTCGTTGTCAAACCACTGATATACATAATTTGAGGTTGGTGAAGTTTGTTTATTTGTTCAGCACACGCTGCATGTAATTGTGATTTACATCCAAGATTTAATTCATATGAGGGTTATTCTAGTAATGACGGAAAAATAAAACTGAAATCTAACCTAATGAGTGTGAAAATTCAGAAACCGAAAGAAACTGTAACCTATGTTGACAAGATGCCATTCCTCTCAGAGCTCTACAGTTTGTAACAATGAACATCCTCCCTCCTCAGGCTACAGTTTAAGTACTCCAAGTTGATGATGACCTCTGGGAGTAATGAATGCGAGCTCCCTGCTGCAGACAGTTGTGCAATCATGGAGGGAGAGGATGCAGAGGACGACCTCATCTACCTCACTAAGAAATCCTTCTTCAAAATCAAATCCTTCCCAAGAGAGGTCAGTAACCCCCCGCCGCAAAAAAGCTCACATTGAGAAGATACTCAAAGCATCTATTCATCCTACATGTTGCTATCCATATGTTTTCAGAGGACATCAGATGGATTTGACTCGGTTCCACTGAAGTCATCATCTTCAGGCCTGCTTAGAGAAGATTATGACTCAGATGGTCCTTAAATCAGAAGATGAACAGATCCTTTATGAAACCCTACTATCAAGGCACAGAGGACATGTTGCATGAATGGTGTAACATCAGTGCATCTCTAGTGGATGTCTCCAAAGGTTCTCCAAAAGAAAAGCCAATCAACAAAACCTTTCGGTTTTCAATTTTTCTTTTAATGCCAACTATGTTTAACACTGACTATATCAGAGTTGTCTTGTAAATGCATTTTATTGATTACAAATGCAATTCCAAAATATATAGGTTCATTAAGGGATTTTTAAAATCATGTCAAGAGAGGAGATTTATGTGGTATCATTTGTCATAGGTTATCAAGACAAATACTAGTCTCCATATTGGGGATATTTTTACATCCAGAGTGTATTTCAAAATTATCTTAGACCCATATAGAAACTGTTTATGTTTACTTTGGAGTAATGTTCAGAAAGTAATTTTTTTTTGTAGATGTGTGAACCTGTGTGCAGTTTACATAACTCTGAGTGTGTATGTCTTGTGCTGTATTTTTTTTTATGTAGGCTATGCCTGCCATCCTATTCTGCCTATTATGTCTTTAATACAAATTATGTTTAACAAATGCTTTGATAGCCCATTCTGCTGCATCAAAGATTAAGGTATAATTTGGCTTTTGTGAAATAAAGACATTCTGTATTACAAAATGTAACAAATAGGAATTAAATTATTCTTCAGACTTGATGTGCATGTCATGAGAACTAAAAATTAAACAGACTGAAAATAAAAACACAACAATAAAAACTATTTACACAGACTACCAAACAAGAATGTAATAACATGTTTCCCTTCTATTGTCAGTTGTTGACACTCCCATGCTCTCTGCCATTTTCCCCTCAAGACCGCTTACATTATGAATAATAATATTTCTGATAGCACATAAATGCAACATGAGTTTTTCTGGCAGCGTCTGTCTGTCCCTCGGCTCGAGGGGGTCATCTCGCGAGATTTTATGACAATGTTGCAAACGGGGCGAAATCTCAGGCACTGCGTGCAAGTGGAGGAGGGCAAATAGCGTTTTAACTTTAATACGTGCATGCAACCAACCATTCAGCAACAGTTCGTGAAGTAGATAGAGATTAATTTGAGAGTATTTTGTAACTACGAGAAAAACATTTTTGTATTGCTTTTGTACTTGGGGGAAACTTACTTAGATTGCACGGCTCAAACTAGAAACCCACCTTACACCAAGCAAGGAAAAGCAGAAGTCAACTTGGTGAGTTGTTCTGCAGGAATGTCGCAGAAAGAGGGACCGACGTTTTATCGGCAGGAGCTCAACAAGACGGTTTGGGTGGTACCCGTGCGATACCAATGCCTGTCTCCCGTCGGTTCTGGAGCCTACGGATCCGTGTGGTAAATCACGTCTTTTATGTGTGTGTAGCCTTACCCCCATTCATTTAGACGAGGCCTGCCCTGCAGATGCTAAAGTTGGGTTAGCGCTCCAGTCCCACTACCTAGCTAACGGTAGCTAACAAGTTGGAGCCACGATGTGTGTGAACAACAAAACTTAACTTGTAACTCATACTCAACCACTAAACGGCTAGTGTACTGACTCCATGTTTGACTAACTGTAGGAATTTTAACTAACCTCACAGTCTACTCTCACAAGTAACGTTGCAGGAAACGGCAACTTAGTATCTAGTTAGACAAGTAGAAATCAGGGCGGATGGTCTTATCTGGTTATGTTGTATATTAACGTCGTGTGCTGTTTCCAGAGGTTACTGTAGTGGTATTCGGTCTGCAACATACATTTGTTTTATTTTATACTCTTGAAGCCTTACAAACAGTTGATATAGTCCTACTCGAGTTGTTTTTTCTAAGTCATGCATGTATATCTGCACAGACTACGCACAAACCCAGGTGTTGAGAGCTGCTTCAGTATGTTGTAGGTGGGATGTGGCTAAGATAGTAGAGTATAATGTGTTTGGGAGGATATTATGATCCTGTGTCAAACTTCAAAACTACACCTTATAGATGCATCATATGGATGTCTCTACAGTGAGAGCAGCCACTGTAAAAACAAATATATCACTGTTGGAGATATGTGCTTAAAACATTCACTGTAGAGATCTTGATTTGAGACATTTAATAAAGGAATCTTTGTTTCCTTTATTAAATGTCTCAAATCAAAAGCAGAAAAAAAAAGATTCAGTAGGGGTTTTCCTATTCAGTCTTTGTTTTCCTGGTAAGGTTTCCTGAATGCTGCTTGGTAACACGGGAACGCTTTCACAGGACAGGCGCTACAAATTCAGATGAACCCTTTACATTGGTCTGATGATTAAATGGGTTGTGCTAATACTATCTAGGACACAACATTGTTGGCATTTAACTGTTGTTTTAGTGAGCAGATGTTTGTTTTGCACATGGAAGCAGACAGCTGTGCTGTTGCTAGGCAATAGGATAATCTGTTGCTGGTCAGATTACCGTCAGCTCCACAGTGCACTGACCATGTTTTGTTTTTATACATCACATTTGACTTGTATCATTGATGTTTACTCCTTCTAAACACGGTGGAATCGGCCCTAAGAATACTGTCAAACTCAGACCATTTCTCACACACACACACACACACACACACACACACACACACACACACACACACACACACACACACACACCAGAAAATGTCCAGTATTTCAACATCCTTATCCATCCATTATATTGTGTTGTTTTATGTTGGCCTCGCTTCTCGTTGTCCCAACAGTAGGCATGACTGCTGCCCATGACTGTGGTTAGGCTAGCTGATATTTACAGGCAGGAGGAAGTGCTAGGGAGATAGTTCTCTCGTCAGTTTGTCTGACAGACGTCAGGCAAGGCTGGTTTCAGTGTGCTGAGAGATGACATTTTCTGCTGATGTCGCTCTTTTCCCCAGCCTTCAGCGCCTCTTACAGCAGCTAATTTGGTTTCAACAGCAAACCTGCAAACTCTTGAGGGTAACAGGGTTTTTCTCATCTACCTAAAAACGACAACATAGCTCTAATAATAAAGTCTGCAACATAGTTTAAAGTATTTAGTAGATGTATTTAGCATTTATAGGCTTTATTCTTCAAATCAATATGTGCTGATAAAGAGATTGATAATAGATTGTTGCATGGGGGTGCGGTTATTATAAGAATTATCCTGAGTAATAATGTTAAAGACTAATCCCAAAGGTTTGTCCCTCGTTTAACAGTTCGTCGCTTGATGAGAAGATTGGCTTGAAGATCGCTGTGAAGAAACTCTCGCGGCCTTTTCAGTCCATCATCCATGCGAAGAGAACGTACAGAGAGCTACGGCTGCTTAAGCACATGAAACATGAAAATGTGAGTCTGTCTCTCTTCCATTTGATCTATCCAACTGTTCTGTCCCGAACCGAAAGATGTGGCTTTATGGAGGCAAAAATGAAACAAGTCTCTTTGCAATGATATCTGTTTTAGAGGCAAGTCCTTTGTATTTATCTGCTTATCAAATGCCTCAGAATGTCTGTGCATCAACAAAATTGCGGTGCATTAATGTTTTTACACTGCATATTATCTCTGTTCTTTACATTGTCTATATGACTACTGTTTTGTTATTGTTGCAGGTGATTGGTCTCCTAGATGTCTTCACCCCTGCCACCTCTCTGGAGGAATTCAATGATGTGTAAGCTGAATGCATTTGGGCTTAATATATGTATTGTAACGCCTTAACCTCAAGTTTCCCTCACTGTGTCCGTTGAGGTGGGGTCAGGGTGTCATCTCAGCAGTAGTTGTGCTTAGTGTAACAACAGTATTGAACAATATGCTGTCTGTACTTGCTGTGCAGCAGACAACCATGGCCCCGCCTGGGAAACACCTGGAGGCCAGCCAATAGTCTAAACAGAGTGGAATGTTTCTTAGACTGTCCAGTTTGTTAGTCACCCACAGCTACAACAGTAGTTTCACCATCAGCTTCCTTTCCTCTGTTATTCTGGTTCCTGGCTTTGTAAAATGTAGCTTATTTGTTGGCAAGCAGGTAGTTATTGTTTATCGATGTTGAAAGTAATTGGAAATGGGAAGTGGACAGCTAGTGCCTTGGTCCTGATTGGTTCATGCTGCCTCCCACGCTATGTATGGATGCCAGAGCGAGCGTGTCAGCCATTCACGCCTGGACCTGCAGCGGTGTTGTACGGTGCTAACCTCTGACTCTTTTCCCCAGTCATCTCCCTGAATTATATGACTCTTAACCATGTGGCC
Source organism: Hoplostethus mediterraneus (assembly GCA_034670385.1). Lineage (NCBI taxonomy): Eukaryota > Metazoa > Chordata > Actinopteri > Trachichthyiformes > Trachichthyidae > Hoplostethus > Hoplostethus mediterraneus. Next base: position 18,779,415 of record JAXDDW010000001.1, on the reverse strand, counting down.
TGTAGTGCTGCTTAAGACTAGGTCACACTAGACTAAGCTAGATTTTAACTCTTAGTTTAAGCCTGACTGGACCATCCCAACTGGGCACTCAGACCCTATGATAAATGCTGAAACAAAAGAGTTCTTGGTGGTGGACTCAGACTTTTGGACCCCACTGTTGTTTACATTAGTAGAGATTCTCAACTCCACTTGCTCTAATCTTGAAAAGTTGCTATACAATAATAATAAATCTCATTTAAGATAAAAAATGTTTCCTTGCAATAACTTCACTTCAAAATACATTTGTAAATGTAAACTAGCTTCTCTATCATGAAGCAAGAAATGGTACAGCTGCAAAACACCTTTTGTAATTGAATTTACAGTGAACTGGGAAAATGTTTTTGAATGACAAAATCGGGGAGTGTATTGTCCCTCATCTTCATGTGTGTGACAGCACATCTTTGCCCGGCGTGAACATCTTCAGGCTTTAATTATACCTTGAACAAGAATTTAAACTGGACCTTTTCCCCTCCGCCCTCAGCTTGGTGGTTCTGTGGTTCTGTGAGCTGTCCTCCCGAGTTGCCCCACTGTCTCAGATTAATATTATGTTGCAGAGAGAGTGGAAAAAGAGGGGAAAGGTGGACGGTCTGGAAACAAACTCCTGCAGTGGAGTGGAGCTTTTCCCACACTAGGAAAGTTGTATACTCTTAAGGTCTGCTGTTTTCTGTCCATACGTGTATTTATCTCCAAAAGAACCCAGGAACTGCAGGTGCTGTAGTTGTGGTTCCCCTCTGCTCTAAAAATATAGACTGACTCACACTGACATGGCAAGGCTCCTCGGAGCGCCAGCCCTCCTGTTTCTATAGGAGAGGGGAAGAGAGGTCAGTGGATCAAGGGGGGCGAGACGTCACTATTTATATACCTTTTTCCAAGCCTGGTGAACTCTGTAGTGGGAGTGAGTGGGAGTGAGTGGCCCTGAGTTGCTGTCTTTTGATGTCACTGAGAAAAAGGTTGATGAGGACAAGTTCCAGCTTAACCAGACACTATTTTAAGGTCTCACTCGCTGCTGTATGAGAATAGAAGGGTATTCATGAAAGGGTATCTGTTGAGCAGCAGGCTGGCAAAGCGTGCACATGGATGTGTGTGTTTTGGCTGCAAAACTGCCACTGTAGCATCCTGTTCTTGCCCCCTTCCAAGTGCTTACCACTCTTCGGCCTTTTTAAACAGCGTTGGTATGAGATTTGAATTATCCACTGATGCAGTCCCATTAAGCCCACTTATCTGGGCATGCTGTTAAATGACATTCCATTTGTGAAGGGCTTGGCCTATTAAGCCCTCTGGAGAAGAGTGCGAGTGAAAAGAACTAGCAGTTAAACCGGTTTGAGCTCACAGCCGTATGGTAAATTAGTCTCTGGCTGCAAAAGACTCTGAAATAGTAGTAATGTTCATTTATGTCCATCTTACCTTTTTATGAAGTGAGAAAAGATTGACCAGTCACCCACCAATTGAGTGATTTAATCTCTGTTGATCTCTTTTGTGATTGGCAGGTATCTCGTGACTCACCTAATGGGGGCTGACCTCAACAACATAGTAAAATGTCAGAAACTCACAGACGACCACGTGCAGTTCCTCATCTATCAGATCCTCCGGGGGTTAAAGGTGAAGCACCTTATTATGCTGTGTCAACAATGCTTAATTTGGACAAATTGCAGGACCGATGTTTTCTACATTGTACTGAAGTGGCACAGACCCTTACGTGGTGGTGGATCAATACAATCATTGGTGATGTAATTTAATGCCTGTGTTCTCCTCTCTCCCTCCTCAGTATATCCACTCAGCAGACATCATTCACAGAGTACGTGCCTTGTTTGATTTTGTCCACTGGGATTCAGCTATGAAATGGAAAATAGTCACTTTGTCTCTGACCCAGATTGAAAAAAATGTGTCAGGGTTTATGGTGTCTTCCACATGGCAGAATCAGGCTTGTGCCTTGAACAAACACTGGAAGGGACGGAAGTCATAAACAAGGACCTTTATTTTGCATGGTGTTGATATAATGCTGCCATTTTAACACGGGCCACATCTTTTAATTTATGGTTGAGTTGGAAAGTGGTTACATGACACCAGTTCAAGAGCATGTATTCAAACCCGTTACTAATATATATCCAAAATTAAAGTAATCACATGAACCTAAACTGCAGTAATTTACTGTTACGGGGTTTTCTCCTCTAGGACCTAAAACCTAGTAACCTGGCTGTAAATGAGGACTGTGAGCTCAAGGTCAGTGAACTGCAGCTTTCATTCGAAGCATTTGTTCATTCTGAATCAATCTGGTGAGGATTTGTAAACAACAATGCTTTTCTTTTACTTCAATCTTTCTCAGATCTTGGACTTTGGTTTAGCACGGCACACTGATGATGAGATGACTGGCTATGTGGCCACCCGCTGGTACCGTGCCCCAGAGATTATGCTGAACTGGATGCATTACAACATGACAGGTAGAGAGACGACTTCAGAAGCTCATTTCTGTTGCTGACTTTTCCAGTGACCTGCATCAGAAACTTTCTGCTTCCATGTGTGTTATGATAGAAGACTTTTTTTTATTGTTGACCACTAAATTTGAAGTTTGTGCTTACTTTCCTGTGTTTCAGTGGATATTTGGTCGGTGGGGTGTATAATGGCAGAACTTCTCACTGGAAGAACTCTGTTTCCTGGTACTGACCGTATCCTTTTCAGTTGAGGAAATCCCACTGGTTAAGCACACATGGTTGTGGAAGCACTGATTTATGCTGCTTACAATGTTTTGCAGGTACAGTTGCAGAAACTGATCTCCAAGGCTTCTTTTCAACGTCCTCTTCTAATCTAACTGTTCTAATGCTCTCCACTGATTTCTGCCTCACTCCTCCAACATGACGCCACCTGAAATGTCTTCATGTTCTTCTCAATATAATGCAGCTAGTACTCATTGCCACTGTCCCCTCTTGCTCTACACATACCCTTTGCTGTAACATTTTCCCCTGGCTTGTTTCAACTCTTCCAACATCGTCCGTATGCATCCTTGGCCCGGGTCCATTTTCCACCTTCACCACCACTAGTCTTTGTGTGGGCATATTAATCTGCGGCGTGTTTGTCCTCATTGTTTTGTTTATCTTTCTCTCCACCTGCCAATGTTTTCAGACTAACGGCTGAGCTCTTAAGTAGGTATACAGCAGGGTTGCCCACCGTGTCCACTCATTTTTCCTGTTGTAAGCTGCCAATATAAATTACACGCTGCTTCCACAGGTTACATTGCAAGTACTCTTTCCGCTCTTCTCTGTGCAGTTTGAGATGTGACTTTTATGTAGATAGAAAGCCTTTTTCCTTTGTCACATCTGGTCTGTGGAATATACAGATCAAGTCATGTTGGTTTGATAAGGAAGATAAATCTAACGGGTCAAATTCCAAGGTGTCACTTGTCCAGCTCCTGGTCTTCCTTTACCGTGTGCTGGTAGACATTGATCAGTTGAAGCTAATCATGCTGCTCGTCGGAACGCCAGGGCCCGAGCTCTTGATGAAAGTATCTTCAGAGCCTGTGAGTTCACAAAGTTATGCAAGGTCTTTTTCCTCCTCATTTGCCGTTCTAAGCATTCCACTCTGCTGTGCATCAATGTGTAATTAATTATCTGCTACTCGGTTTTCAGCATGCTTTGCACCCTTCAACTTTGTGGATTTGTGATAACATGCAAGGCTTGGTTTCAAGGCTTTTTATCTAAGTGAACGAAATTACATTTGGCATAAGATTCTTCCGCCACAGGTGATTAACTTGGGTCCTGTCTTTCACGGACTGATCAGACCCTCCTTCAATCCAATAATGTAAAGCATGTTGTGTTGTTTTTCTCTCTTAATCTGCCAACCCCTAACTGGCTTCTCTTCACTTTTTTTTTTTTTTTTCCTTTTTCCACGTATTGCTTCAAGCTTGGAGTTCCCCTTTTCACACCAGCCTCATAGGGTGACTAGAGGTTAGCCACACAGCGTTAGATTGAGAAGCTGCTTCTTAACCAACTCTGCTGTATCGCTATACTCCCCTTGACCAGAGCCTTGTAGATATAAACCAGCTTCAGCAGATAATGCGTCTGACAGGAACGCCCCCAGCATCTCTAATAAGCAGGATGCCCAGCCATGAGGTGAGCAGGATCCACAGTTGCTTTCTTTAGACAAGACCAGCAGACCAGGGCAGGACCACAGGCCTACTGTAGTGCACTTTCTCCTGGGCTTGTAAAGCAATGCAGCTCTTGCTCAATATCCCTGATCTATGTTGGCTTGTTATCCCTCGCAAACAGTATAGTGACAAATAACACAATATAGCCACACCAAGAGTTTAATAATAACGGTAACATTTGATACCAAAATGTAAATATACTTAATCTGATTTAACTTAAATTGTTAGTGATGAAGCAAACAAGGTCTTTTTTTCAACTTTAATTACAGTAATTGAGTGGTGATTGACCTGCTTGCTGCATGTAATTGTAACAGTGACTGCCATGAGCGGCTCCTAACTTGTTGGCTTCAGGAGCAGTCATTAACAGTAGGAGATTCATTACTATGCTTGGCATTTCGCTCATACAAGCAGTAGCAAAGTTTGCATTTTTCAGAATGACTTTGAAACAATTAAATGTACACAATGTGGACAATAAATGGGCACCTTAAGCTCTACAGTAACAATCAAGTTCCTGTTATTGACAGTTACTAACAACACTGCTGTGTTAAAGATACTTGGCTATAAGGTGTTCTTTCTTTTTTTGTTCTGTCTGCACATTCATGAGATCAACTGTCTTACCTCTCTCAACATTACTCTTTGTGTGATTCACATGTAATTCTTTGTATCAATCAGTTACAAGGGTTATCTAATCAGAAACAATATGCTTGGTAAAATAAAGACACAGGACAATGTCTTTGTTATTGGTGTAGAGACAAATTGACAAGTTTGTTTCAGTTTCACTGTACATACCAACAAGACAACAGGAACTCCTATACAGTGCAAAGGGACAGCGCAAGACAGTAGCTTTGAGATTAACGTTTTTACAGTGTCTGTGTACTTTAAGTATTATGGCATACAGTATAGTTGTAGCTGTAGAGAGAAGTGTAGTGAACATTGGCCCAGTCTACCGTGAGCTAGTTATGTTGAATAGAATCAGTGGTATGAAATAAGTACCGAGCATTATGGGACAGACGCTACAAAATGTGAATGACTTGTAGTTTCTAGTGGGAGTTGACCTTTTGATTTTACAAATTTTCCCAGGCCAGGAACTACATCAACTCCCTGCCACAGATGCCTAAGAGGAATTTTTCTGATGTGTTCATTGGCGCCAACCCACAAGGTAAAACCGGAGGAACCTGGCTTTTCTGAACAGAGGCTGTGTTGTTGAGATTAAGGCCCTAGGAAGTGCATTTTAATTTCCCCCCAAATTCCCTTTACACCACACCCTTGATATTTCCTGTCCATCCACTATGACTGATGGTGCCTAACATTATGATGAATCTAAACCTCTGCCACAATAATTTCTACAACGGAGTGAGCAGTGGCAGCATTAGGCTTTGTCTAAAACCTCACAACTCCATGCAATTTCACAATTTTTGGAATTCCATTTTTACACCCAGTTTTCATGATTGAACTTATGATTTCCACAAAGCAGAAAACGGAGCACTAGGATGATTATGCATGGATCATAAATGCAGCCTGTGATGCAATTATAATTTTTTATTTTTTTATTTTTTTTTAAATATAGCTGTGGACCTGCTGGAGAAGATGCTGGTTCTGGACACAGACAAACGGATCACAGCATCTGAGGCTCTGGAGCACCCCTACTTCTCCCAGTACCACGACCCAGACGATGAGCCTGAGGCCGAGCCATATGACCAGAGCTTTGAGAGCCGTGAGCTGGAGATCGAGGAATGGAAACGTATGTGTAATCATTACTCTACAGTGCAATTCTAATAGACATTGTGACTGAAAGGATCTCTAATGGTCTGAAAGTATTCATTTTAGTCTCAGAATAAATCTGTTCCGGATTCTTGCCGGGTCTGTAAAATATGGAAAATGAATTTGTTAATTTGATAACTTGGAGGTCTTGAAAAGTTCAAATCTCACATTGCCTAGCCATTATGCATACATCATACTGAACACCAACCAAAATCCTCAAATTGAGTCAAAAAATTAAGGTCTGGGAAAATGTGGAAGAACCCTGCTATAGTTTTGGATTTGTTCATATTTTCTCTTTTTTACAGGGTTAACCTATGAGGAGGTGCTTAGTTTTGTGCCACCTATCTATGATGGAGATGAAATGGAGTCATGAGACCCGCCGTACGCATCCACCCCAGCATCCAGCAATTCATCATCACCCTGAAGATCAGAATTAGTATCATACAAACTCTTAGACCGTTTTATCAGTGCCTACAAATCTTAGTCAATCTTAAGTATCAGACAATGCATTCTCCATGATTAGTTCTTGTCAGGGGATCATTACCAAACTGGGTATAGGAAGATCTTGACCAATTATCATCATTATGATTTATGAACCACTAGTAATAATCTCTTGCTGGAAATTTTCATGCATCAGTTCTTGCCAATAGCTGAAATAGTTTTATATTATTCTGACGTTTTTTATTTAGACTTCAATGACTCGTCACTGTGACACTCAGAACATGAGATGCTGAAACAGCCGGACCTATAGCTGTGCTATTGTATATTACAAATTTAATATTGAATAACTTATGAATAGCTTTTAGTGTCTATCAATTAAATATGCTAGTCTGCCACTCACTCTGCCAAGCTGTTCAACATAGCACTGTCACATGCATTTGTAAAATCACCATTGAATGATCCGTCTCAATTATCTACATCATAGTTTCCATTAACAATCAAAACAATAGAATGAACTTTGGAGGGCGTTCATACCT
>JAXDDW010000001.1:18080000-18167500 GCA_034670385.1 Hoplostethus mediterraneus | reverse complement strand
AAATCCTGACTACGATGCTTTTGAATTGAGGCTTACAGTGAAGCTGGTAGAGGTTTGAGACAAGCCTCCTTCCATGGCTGTCTGTCTGTCTCTGTGTGTGTGTGTGTGTGTGTGTGTGTTTGTAAATATTAGCGAGTGCAGCTACACTCCGGAGGCTGCCTAGTCAGTCATGGTAGCCACTGGCTGGTAAAGGGCAGGCCAAAGCAGCCCTCCACCTATCTGGGCCTGGACCCACTCAAATTGGTTTCAGGCTCTTACATGGCTGCCATTTGAATTGAACATCCATCTTCAGTGTGTTTGATTCTTTAGTCAATTAAGTGTGTGTGTGTGTGTGTGTGTGTGTGAATGACTTGCCCGTTGAGCCAGCAAGAACCCAATGTTGCAGACAATTACATGAAGCAAGATCAATCAGTTTTTTGCTCAGTTTGATCAAAAAAAAGGTTTTGTGTTTTGTTTCAAAGCCATTTTGTTAATTGAACTCGTGTGATTTGTTTTTGTTTTTTAATCTAATAATTTGCTTGTTTTCTGGAAGGTACCATGCCAGGCTAAGCAGTAACCATTAGGCTTGTGTACTTCATCCATCCCCCACGTCACCTCCTCCTTCCCTCCTCTGCAGAAGTGTGTTTTTGTCCTGTGCAGTGTGAATGTTTTTGTTAAGAAGATGAGGGTTCACGACCTGGCCATACCACCAGTCACATTCAATTTAACAGCCCAGCCGGCCCAGGCTGCCCCCCTATTCACACACACACACAATGTGAAAGGGCTGAGGACACTTAAGATGGCTGTGTAATTTGGCAACATTTTAGGAGATGAGTGAGAAGAGAGGATTTTAGTCTCCCCACCAATCAAATGCAAGGGTAACGGGACATATTTATTCAAGATGGCAGAAGTTGTCTGTTTTAGGAGTGGGGGGGTAGTGAAGCCAGTGTTGCTTACTGGTGTACAAATGGAGTGGAACAATAACATAATTCCCCTTGGGCGTAATGTTTGCTTTGGAAAGGCAACCTTGTAGCGCTCCAAAAGTCCTTAATCCTATTACTCGCATTCCAATTGAATTTGACTCAAGGAGGAAAATGGCTTTTCAGCAGAGGTAACACGACGAAATATAATACATTACTGACTCTGGCATCTCTTTGCAGCACTGCATAAAAACACGCCTTGGGACGTGTGAACATCTTTCAATTCCACATTTTGTTCTCTCTTCCAGATTGTGTGTATATTGAGAGTCGGCGGCCCAACACTCCTTACTTCATTTGTAGCATTCAGGACTTTAAGCTGGTGAGTAACCTTTTTTTCTTTCTCTCTGTCTCCCGCATGTCCAAGTGTGGTCTATGGTTCAGCAAATCTCCATCCCTATCTGCCAACCTCACCACTGTTGTTCTAGCGACTTGGGAAAGCCTCTTGAAACGAGGGCTTTCTCCTGCCATAATAGACTGTGCAAGGTTAGGAGAAAGATGCCGACTTGCACTTTTCCCCTGCACCATGGTAGTCGGATGAGAATTAAGCACAAGTCATCGTGGAATACACTTTGAATTGAAACTGGTTTATATTCAGAGGTTTTTATTGCGGTTCATGTGGAAAAAATACTTTTGAGAAACAAGCTTGAATATTAACCAGCCTCACAATCCACTGGCAGTAAATGAAAGCTCGTTAATGGAAATAAAGATGTTTGTCGAAACACTTAATTGATTTAATGAAGGAGGCCTTCGCCATTTCAGTTTGAAATTGATTTTTTAACAACCCAAATTAGCCAAATTAGCTCTTTTACCAAACAAAGAAATCATTTTTTTAATTTGCTGCTAAGAAGGGCTGATTCATCAGGGCTGGTCAGTTGAGGGAAGAAAGTGTTGCTGGTTTTCTCGGCAAAAGGACACCTAAAATCACACTCACACACCATTTGCTCACACAGCTTTCTCTGTGTAGGCTAACAGGCAGGGACTACTGACTACTGGGATATGTAGTCCATGAGTGTGGGAGAGGGAACTCAGGTCTGAGTAGCCAAATGAAGCACCTAAGCCTACTGGAGTGAGCATTGCTTGTCTTTTAACAGCTCCATTGTCTGAACCGAGAGCAAAGGGCTCGGTGAGGGCCGGCCAGGCCCCAGGGGGGCCAAGTAATGGCTGCCAACAGCTAGGGTGATGATGGGAGGTCAGCTCAGAGGCCACACGCACCACTTCTGTGTGTGTGTGTGTGTGTGTGTGTGTGTGCGTGTGTGTTGGAAGGGCAGAGGTTGTGTCAAGAAGTGGTTTTAAGGTGGGCTGTAGGCCTAGGAGAGGGGAGAGTAGCCCCATAGCAGCAGGGCTTTAATCGGATTGCTGTTGCAGAGTGCTGAGGATGGCAGGAACCCCATCTCATGCACACAACATGCACACACACCTGCACCTTGATTAAGAGCGCTAGCCGAGGTCTGGGGCGACAGAGGTAATTGTCCAGGGAGAGAGAAAGAACACTGGCTCCATTAGCTGACCTCTCTCTCCCTTTCTCTCTCTCTCTTTCTCTCTCTTCGGGCTCTCTGTTTCTCCCTCCCCCCTCATCCATCTGTAATTAATGAACAGCCATCTGCATGCCTGTGTGTGTGTGTGTTTGAGCAGACTGTACCCTTGTCCTCCTATGTTAAAACAACAAGCCCCACTGGCTCTTTAAACAAGTGAAGTGCTGTCAGTGAGCGCACTTTGTTTTGGGGCTACAAATTACAAAAGGATGACTGATCTCTATTTACTAGACGCAAAAAAAATGATGGCTGATTTGAATTGTGATTTTACTGGCTTCAATGAGCTACCGTCTAACTGGCCAACTTTGACCCTGCCCTGTCACCCTGCACTCATAATTGGGGTACAAACGTCTGCCTCTGGGAGGGGAAAAAAAAAAATGCTCAGCCAACCAAACGTCCCACCCTCCGTGTCACATTATCGTCAGTATAATCTCATTCGCTTCCGTTTCCCACAGTATTTTGAAAGGGACAGACAGCAGCCAAGTCGAGAGCCATATAAGCAAGCCACTCATCAGACGTCAAATAATCCTTTTCATTTCCCATCCACTCAGCCCTCCCGCCATCTCTCACCCCCACTTTTGCTTGCTGCACAAATTATCGATCAGCCCCCTTCTGCGTGCGGGTGAGCAGAGCTTCAGAGGTGCAGCAGGGGGGGGGGGATTGCATCGGTCCTGAACCAAACAACCTCATCAATATTACCCCCTCGCACCCCCATCTCTCTTCCTCCGTCTCTCCCTCTCTCCTCCTTCAGTCTTTAGGCTGTAACAGTCTCACCCATGCACTTTATCTAATGACCTGTGAATCCAATTAGTGGTGTGTAGAAATCCTGAATGCAGCCATCAATCTCCCCGGCGTGGGGAAGAACGCGGATTGAAGCCGTCCTCTCTCTGGTTTTCTTTCTCTCCTCTCTATCTCACGGTCTTCCCCTCTGCCTTGTAATGACTCTAAAACAACCCTACTTGCATGCACGTGTGGTTTCCTTGCTGCTTCCATACACTGCAATACACCACCGTGTAGAAGAAATCCATTCTGCCACCTCATTGGGGTCATTCTGGTCTTAGAGGACAATCATTTTCCCTAGTTTGTTTACTCAACAGTGGCAGCCTTGGTGCCCACTGTGACCTGTGTGACATATTGATCCGGCCATATGGATTTCAGTCTCCTGCCTAGCTACTAAAATGTCTGCCCAGATACAAAAGTGACCAGTGGGAGGCCATTTTAACTGGTATAGGCTGTAAACGAAAGCAGTGCCAAGCTAATGCTAATTAAAAGCGGGGGGTGGGGGACAGGCATCACCCCTCCATGAGCATTAATTCTCTGCTGTGCCTATGTCGAGATCATTACATGCATGCATAGCGGCGCACAATGTTCCTCTGATGATGTGAGTGATCTGGTCAATTAAGTGTCATAGTGGAATTAGCCGTAATGTAGCTTCCTCCTGCAGAAAGTGCGGTTCCTGCCTCCTGCGTGGAAAGTAACCGCTGCCTTCACAAAGCCTGCCACTAATGCTCCGGTGTGTTTTCCACAAGGGCTAGTTTCAGTTTACATCTCGTGCCGTGACCTTGTAATGTGTTTACAATCTATATTTGATGAGAGCGATGCAGTGAGCCTGCTGGCTGCAGCCGTGGTTGTATGGGTGTGTGTGTGTGTGTGTGTGTGTGTGTGTGCATGTACACGGATGTTAGCATGTTTGTATTCTCAGCAATGATCATGCAATTCCTGTGTGAACTGATTGTTGGTGTGAGAGAAGGAGGGGGGGGGGCGCTGTCTGCGGGTCGAACAGCTAAGACGATATGAAGTCGTATCAGTCTGCAGCGTTTGCCCGTTGGCCCCTGGCTTCAACCATCCATCCTGCTTTCCTCCTTCAATCGTCTCCTCTGTCTCTATTTCTTTTTCTGACTCTCTAATCTATCTGTTTCTATACTTCATCCCCCCCCCCCCCCCCCCCCCCGCCAACTCCTCTCTTTATCTGCTGTCACTCACCTCCCCCCCCCCTCCTCCCCTCCTGTTCTGTGTTATAGTCCTAGTCATTGTGTCCCTGTCTCGATGCTCATTGACCCCCTACCCCCCTCTCTGGTTGGATCTAACCTCATTTGCTGTTATTGGCCAAGTCAGCTGTGTTCCGTCCTCCTTCCCTCCTCCGCCATCCCTCACTCCCTGCTTTCTCCCAGCCTCCCTGTCTCACTCCCTCTTTCTCTAATGGAGCGATTGCAGCGTCCCCCCCCCCCCACCCCCCCCAGGAACAGGGTCGTACTGCTGGAAGGGACTGAGGAGCCCAACACACACACATCTCTCTCTCTCTCTCTCTCTCTCTCTCCCTCCCTCCCTCCCTCCCTCCTCCCTTGGATCCCTCTGCTTATGGACATTTAATTAGATGCCATGTACAATGCAATTATCTTCCAGGAGTCCTGCTCATATGTTGCAGGCCAGATCAGCTTAAAAGGATGAGGGATTTTCTTTGTCATTTAAGCAATATACAGTGGGGGAGTGGGGGGGGGGGGCGGGGGTGGTTTTCATTAAGCAGCCCTCGTTGTCTTTGCATCAGTCTAAAAACACAGTGTAAGATTGTAGCCATCTCAAGGTTGAGTGAGCACTGTTTGCACTGTGAGATGTGTGCAAGCAAATTTGTGATAAGGTGTGCATGCGCATGTGTGTCCAATGCTGGGATGGATGCTGTGATGGAGTGTGTTTGTTTAAGCTTCCAGGCCTGCCGAGGAAACACGCTCATACATGCGCACACGTATTATTGTATGTCGCAACTTAATCCAGTTGAATAGGTGTGTGGAAACAGTAGGTGTGTCTGGGTGGGGAAATGACTTGTGAATATCTAATAAAGCAGAAAGACCATTCAATGATCTTTTATATATATATATTTTATTTTATTGTATTTTTTAAATGTTCTTTACATGTGAATCTCACTTTGACTGTCCTAAAAAATATCTGAAACATCTTAGTCTTCTCTGAATAGCACTGCAATGGTAGCGTTTGCCATTGCCACATGCTCACTTAGCCGTGACCAGCCAAACCTTTTTTTTACCACAATTTGGAGGTATTTGACAATTTGTTCCATCATGAAGGGTGGCTTCCTCCTTTTGCTTACAGCATGAAAATGAATGACGAAAATGCATTGTCAATCTTCCATTTCACACTTTATTTTCAAATTCACTTAAAATTCTTCATTTTCAATTCATTTTAATTCTGCACAAAACAATCTGCTATGCCAGGATATGAAAAACCCACAGTACTCTATATAGCTTCCTGTTCTGCAAAAGTAATAGCAGTTAAAGTGAATTTCCACCACAATACTGATAATAATTTAAACTTGATCAACGTGATTACCAAATGAAGAACATTTGAACATCAATTATCCATGAACATCAACACCACAGAGTCCTGAGCATGCAGCCAGAACATATACACCGTCTGTGTGTGGAGACACATGTAGTAAAATGCATGTTTACGCTATCGTATCGAAGCAAAACCTGTACAGACACAAACCCACACACACCAAATGCCGTCTCACAAGGCCTTCCTTATGGTCTTAGCTGGTGCTTATCGTACAGCCATGGAGAAAGACGCCCATTCAAAGCCCTTAATTAAAAAATGTTTGATGAAGATGCAAATATATGTGCATAAATACGTATGCACAAAATGGGCTGTTATCTGGTTTTCTATGGATCCTGAGTGTGGCCCTAATGGAATTCAAAGTGCCCAGAATTAGCCTAACAATCAGATCCACTAGCTAATTAGGCTGCGGCTAGCTTGTCCGCACATATTCAACACCTTGCAGAACCATTGGTTACTGTGCGGGCGTAGCGTTGACAAGTGCAGTCCCTCGCCATCCCTCTGATCTGCTTTTCAGATTTCTCCATTTATGTAAAGCCACAGTGAACGTCAAAGTGCCCCGTGATGCATGCAGTGAGGAGTCGATGAAAGCGGGTGCATTAGACTGTAATGAACGTCCTGTGTGTTTCTAGCACCAAAAAGCCTCCCCTCGGTGTTGAGCCACTGAGATGATGGTTTGAGGTTGACTAGGCAGGCATCACTGTGGTTTCTGCCTAGAAGACTGTGTTCCCTTCTTTTTATCTTCACATTTCTCCCTTCGCTCCCCCCCCTCCCCCCTTCCCTCCACCCCCATCGAACATTTTGAAATGCAATTATGGATCAGTGAGCACCGCCATCAGTCGCACTTCTTGTTAATATTTATCGAGTGGAGCGGCAGCCGCTGCCATCTCTTCAGAGAGGGGGGCTGCAGTCATTAGAGGCTATATAGTTGCGTGTGTGCGTGCGTGCTTGCGTGTGTGTGTGTGTGTGTGTAGTGCTCAGCTCTCCATTTCATTCCATGGTCCACTCAGCTGCCGTAAGCGAGCCGCTACATTTCATAGGAATAAACATGTGGAGGTGCAGCCTTTCGCGATTGTGTGCGGCTGCCTTAAGTGTCAGCTTGTCTTTGTGCTCTCTGTGAGGAAGCAGCTTTGACAAGGGCATCTAGACGTCTATAGACATGGGTGGCCAGCCGAGCCTGCTGAAAGCTGCTTGATTGAAGCATTCTGGCTGCAGTGTTGCCTATTGAGTACGAGCCTTAAAGCAATAGAATCGCACCGCAGCACACTAAACACTGAATGGCCAAGAAAACAACAACCAAACCAACAAATCAACAGCCAAAAAAAAAAACCCACCAGACCAGAAATTGTTGCTGACACTACACTCCTAACCACTAACTGGTCGGCTAATACATGGAGGGAAATAATTTTTCCATTTGGACAAATTAATTCTGCTCAGATTACCCTGCTTTTATTTGACAAATACCCCCCCCCCCCTCCTCCTCCCTCCTCCTCCTCCTCCTCCCCTGGTTGGCTGTGACTAGCCTGTGTGTGCAAAGGCTTTTTTTTTTTTTTTTTTTACTACTGCTTATGCAGTATCAGGCGATTCCCAATTATGACCATTTAGATTAATGGTCCTCAATGAGGTTTGCATCCCCCCCCTCCCCCCTTCGTCCCCTCCCTCCCTCTGCACACTTGAAATTTCATTGAAGGAGGCATTAATGCTGTTCTTTGTAATAACATTAGGTCATTTAGCTGAGGTGCTGGGTCACTTACTCCTAGCTGCAGCAGCTGCCGTTTCCAAGCAGGCGCATTCTTTAGCACAATGTGTGTGTTTGAGGGCTCGGAGGAGCGAGTCCTACTCCGGTGTCAGTTTGCCATCTTGATGCGTTTTTGAAATCGAACGAGAGATTGGCGCGCGTCTCCCAGACAGCTACGGAGCCCCGTCTCTCTTCGGGGAGGCAAGTTAGATTGATTGTCCACACGAGCACGGCGATGAATAAATAAAGCAATTCAAATGGCAAGGTTGAGATAACAACACAGTTCAGGCCCAATGAGAGGAGCCAGGCCGCATTCAGCTCAGCTTGAGGACATAAAACCAACCTACCCGACCCACTCCTGAGCTCCCCACCTCTCCTCTCTCTCTTATCCCCTCTTTTCATCTTTTTGGACAGATAACCTTTTTTTTTTTTTTGTCGTGCTGCCCTCCCTATGCATTAGCTAAATGCTGCTATGGAAACTGGTTGTTCAGCCAATAGGATTATCTCTTTCTCTAGGATAGAAGAAGGAAGGGGAGGGAAGTAGAAACAGGCTAGAATCAAAATGGAGTTTCGTGTGTGTGTGTGTGTGTGTGTGTGTGTGTGTGTGTGTGTGTGTGTGTGTGTGTGTGTGTGTGTGTGTGTGTGTGTGTGTGTGTGTGTGTGTGTGTGTGTGTGTGTGTGTGTGTGTGTGTGTGTGTGTGTGTGTGTGTGTGTGTGATTACCTTCCCAGATGGAGAGGGTGCAGCCTCTGGACCGAGGGGGTTGGTAGGGGGGTGAAGGGGCCAGGCCAGTGGCCATAGCATTTTTATAAGGCTCTTAAAAAGCTCAATCAATAGCCACCTCTTTGACCCACTGTTGATAAATTATTCAGCAGAGAAGCCTTTTGCCTACTCTCCCCCTTGGAGTTTCATTAGCTGGGTTTACCTTCACTGCGTCTCACACACGGATACGAATTTGGCAAATTTGGCGAGTTGTTTTCTGTGGCAGAAGTCATTTGGGCGTCCCAAATCTGAGTGTTAATTTCACCCCTTGTCGCCGAGTCGCTGCAATATTCAGCGGTGCCTCAGTCTTTTTTTTTTCTGGCACATCACAAGTGAAAATGCGTCCTCTGATGTCTTCACTAACATCTGAGGCAAACTCACTGTGCTCCTGCATCGAGTGCCACGTTTTATCTTTAAAGCAGGGGAGCCAACAGACTCGGCTATCTTCTTTGGCAGCGGCTTTGATGACAGAGAAGGAAAACAAATGTAGCAGAAACGCAAAGGAAGGCAGGTAGAATTGACACTTAACGACTGCAGCACACCCAACCCAATTGTTGGATACGGACGTAATGAAGGCGCCTGTTTAATTACAATGACCAGGTCTTCCTGACGCACTTAAAATGGCCGACTCCTCCGGAGGGGGTTGCACACTAAATTAGAGGGTGAAGGGTTCTTTGAAGTAGGCCAGTGTTCATAGCACCACACAAACACCGGGGCTAGACGGTTTCCACTGGTCGGCTGTGCTCCCTAGGATTCCTGCTATCTTTTTTTTCCAGTCCTTCCTTTCCTCAATATCGTTTGGTTGTTTGTATCTCAGGAAATTAAATGTGATCCTGTGACTAGTTGGTTACGAGTGTTGCATTTAGAGGAGAATCTCTTGTCTTTGCCAGGCCACCCAGTGCTGAGCGAAGCAACCTGACACTAAACACATTTGTGTGGATTGGTCAAGCTTTAATTGGATTGGCCCCTGCTCTGACATGGGCGGCTAATTTTACCACCCCCCCACCCCCATCCCATGCCCCTACCACTTTCTATTGCCCCTTCTCTCTTGTCCCCAATTTTTCTCCTTTTCACCCTCCTCTTTTCCCCTCTCTCAGTTTAAGTGGGTATCACCACTGGTTCCCAGCTCAGCACAGTGTAATTTCCAGCTTGTCCAAAGTGTGACATGCCAATAAAAAAAGAATGAGAGAGAACAGGAGAGGCGGAGGGGGGCGGGGGGGGGGTTTAACACTGTGGAAGTGGAGATTTACAGTGGTATTGGGTTCACACGCTTCCACCGGAGCCCTCCTTTTTTTTTTTCTCTCTCTCTCTCTCTCTCTCCATTTAAGAACACATGGTGCAAATTAACTCTCAACAGTAGAGAGAGCAAAGGGAGGAAGGAAAGAGCGAAGGAGGGCAGGGGCATCGGTCACGGAGAGGAGACGAGAGGAGGAAATTTCAGGGATTGCTGTGAGGTCTGAGGAATGTCTACACTTTGTGCCTTGCAACCCGCCGCCTCACACAGCCCTTAAAACAACAACGACGTCCCCGTGGGCCGCCAGCTCCTGTGGCTCCCCTGCAGCAGCATCGCATTTTCACATTGGCCCCGATGACATTCTGTACTATACACGCTCGCTGCGGCTCGACTCGCTGCTAGCTTTTGTTATCTGTGCTCTGTCTCTTGATTGCTTGTTGATCTAATGCAACACAACTGGCTCACATATGCTCGAGCTTTAACAATTCACATAAGTCATTTTTTCTGCAGCCTCAGGGCCGTCCAAGCAGCAACAGCTCTTTCCCCCTAGCCTAGAAACCAGAGAACCATGAGTCTTATCTGTCGTGTCATCAGGATTTACAGACTGGAGCTGCTCCATAACAAATGAATGGGAGACTGTATGAGTTTAATGCTCAACCTTTTGCACTCAAACAAACATTTTTGGTAGCGCTTCCTGAGCTGAACCACAAAATATACCCACATCCCCAGTGATTCATCCTGCGTAGTCTCACCTTCTGCAAAATTGACACTGTGGAGGTGCACATTGGTGTGACAATCTAACACTAAAAAGTGGAAACTTAACATGTTTAAAAAAAAAAAAAACAGATTATGTGGCAGGACACGCTGCTCTCTCATTTCTGGTTCTAGGATATTTTAGTAAATGATCAATTTAGACGTTTCTTTCCTTGGATTGAGAGGTTTTCTGTTCAGCGCGTCATATTTCAGTCGACAAGGCTGTGACTGGTGTAGCATGTGCGTTGATAGGCAAGCTTCAATTGTGTTTGCCTGCCTGTCACTGCCAATGGATCACATGAACTGAGGGAACCACAGCTGCGAGCGCTTGGAGATGCTTCACCACACACACACACACACACACCCTTCATTTATTCTGCACATAGGTGTTGTGCATTTTGTGACTCACATGCACACTTCATTATCCCTGGGTTGTGTAACCCTGGGACCTCTGCTGTGCCTGCCATAAACCAGCCAGTCCCAATGTCTAAACTCTCCCTGCCTCTACCATTTCCTCATCTCGTTCCTCCTCTACTCATCTCTTGTTCTCCGGCGCATTCCCCAGCCTCCCTCTTCTCCCTCCCTCTCGGCTCCTTCTCTCCCGAACACCGTTTCCACTGAGATTTCATGCTGCTACCGGTTTTATTGTTGCCTCGATCTTCAACAGTATGCCATGAAGCGGCGTAAACACTATCCGCAATGGTAAAGACATTTCCTGGCATCAAAGGGCTGAGCTGCGCTATCCCCTCAGTAGCTGTATTCATTTCTGCTCCCGCCACGCTCAAACGCTCTTTGTTCTTCTCTTTATAGGAATGTACTTAACAGTTTGGCAGTGTTGTGTTTGTGAACTGAGCTGCCTTTGTTCCAGCAGGCAGTTAACACTTGTGCACCGAATAGAGGGAGGAAAGTCGACGTTATTAAGCCTACTGTTAAATTAGGCTAAGCGCTATCTTAATGGAATGATTAAGAAAATACCGAACTCTCCTAAGTCCCTCTTTTTTTCCAGTAGTCAAATCCCTGTCTTTGATCAAATGGGTTCTCCTCTACCCCTATGCCGTTGTTAAGGCAAGCCGCTGCCCTTCATGGCGTTCTGTGTTGAGAGCTCCATCTGACGTGCAGTTTTCTCCGCCCCCTTACTTGCTCTGGAGCTAATGGAAATAATCAGAGCATTTTAAAGACTCGTCTTTGATGCAGATGGGACCGGCTGGGTGTTTCTGGAAGGACTAATACTATCGGCCATGGAGCGCTGCAGCACCACGACAAGCTAACCTTGGGCTATTGAGCTTAACGGCTCATTTATAGATCACTGTAATGCCCTCCCCATTTGAGGGTGAATAACTCTTTATAGGCTCCGTCATTTGCACTTTTCATATCTTGCACCTTTCCCTCTTTCTTTTTTTCCTCCTCTCCTCCCTCTCCTCTACTGTCTGGTACTTGTGATGAATCTGCACCTCAAGGCATTGTGGGACGGGGGGGGGGGGGCGTGACGCAGACTGTTATTGATGGCGGCCCAGCACTTGGACACGCGTGTCCGAAACAGTTCACACACCAGCGAGAGGGGGGGGGACGGAGCAAAAATTCCTCTCTCCTCTCCCTCCCAACCTCCCCCCCTCCTCCCTTCACCCCCTCTCCAGGTGAAATGGAATGATTTAATGTGCGGCCCTGTCAGAGAGGGTAATGGAGTTGGCGGATGAGTGCGAGAGGCTCTCTCCATCAGCAAGTGTGTGTGTGAGTGTGTGTGAGTGTGTGTGTGTGTGTGTGTGTGGCGGGGTGGTGGTGATTGAGACCCCCGTCTGTCTGGGTGTGCTCCCTGTACAGACAGTGACTTCTTTTGTCCTCTCCTCCCCGCAGAGCCAAGATACACACACACTTAAAAACCCACACCTCATTTCTTCAGCATGTGCACTGCAGTGGAACCTGTGCTTACACACTCCTAGCTGTAGTCTCGTGACAGGACCTGTAGGGGACTGATGGAGCTTGCTGCTAACAGATGGCTGAATGTCTCTCGGAGTAGTTTCTGGCCCAAAATGCCATGTCTGAAGATGCTTCACCGGATCATTAGGGTGTTCTGTGATGGTTGGCGTGATAACGAGACATTATGACTTTTTTTTTAGTGAAGTGGTGCTTGACGCAGCTGCTTTTGAAGCTGCTGATAATCAAGTTGTGTATGTAAGTTAATTTTAGACTTTTTGTTGCTGTATCGGGTCGCGCCGTTCAAATAAAGTCACTTTGAGCCTGACTAAGGAGGTTGAAGGCTGTGCAATAGAAACTGCTAATTCAGACAGCGAAAGGTACAGAGGGAGAATATTGATCACTACTATTGATCACACTGTCCTTTCTCTCCCCCTCATCCTTGTCTTTGTTTGGACTGTCGTTACCTGTTAGCATTTTACACAGTACATATATAGAGCCCTCTCTCTTTGAGAATGAAACACTTGCATCCAGTCCACTTCAGCATTAAACCTGCAGGCTGAGGTATTGGCTAACCATAAGGGAGCAGATATAACGGCCCTGCTGTGGTGTAGATGGCTTTTTTAGACTCCAACACTACTCAGGACACAGCAGCAGCTAGCCATAATTAGGTGCAAACTGTTTGCTGCCACGCTAAAATGACATTTAAATGCCAAATGGCAGGGAGGGCGTGTATAATATGTGGGCTCTCTGGCTTGTTGCTGTAGACTCTCTGCTGGATTGTTGCTGGCACTGGAGTAGGCCAGAGAAGGGTTACATAGAGATAAGTGGTTTTGCGTTTGCGCCAGGGGCTCACACTGCCCTTGTTAGCTCATCAGCTAGCACTCCCTATTCAAAACCTTGAGCTCTCCCCGCCAGCTATTGTTAGCAAAGATGCTATCTGGCAAATGGAAGAGGGCAGGTATTTAACTAATTAATGTGCAAGTGTGTACAGATGAGCCAAAGGTCCGCCCCTGCTGCTGACACAGTTGAGGATAGCTCAGCTTTTGGTGTGGAAATTCACTTAGGCAGTGTAGCTTTCCACTCACCTTGTAAAGATGCTTTATTCTCAGCCTCAAATCCCCTACCTCTGTACACAGCTGATATTTGCTCTTTGATAAAGTCTTCAAGGTCCGTTGTCTATGTGGGTTTGACACCCACTCTTCGCTCTTTCATTTTAACTGCTTTGGCTTTAGCTGGCTAGCTACTCGTGTTTTGCTGAGAGTGCAGCGCCGCAGGCCCATATAAGGAGTGTGTATCAGCTCTGGGCTTCTGCACAGAATCACAAGGTGTCTGCAACCCACCTGCCAAGTCCTGCCCAGGCCATCGTTAGCACCAGCCTGAGAGAGAAACCACCAAAGCACACCCAGGCAACTGCCAGCCTGTTGATGTGTGATGTTAATATGTTACAGCAATGATGTTTGTTATCGTAACATGTCGTGCTAAACTCGCAGGGTTAGTCATTGGCTACTGTGAATGAAGAGAAGCAGTATTTACGCATGGCTGGAGTAGCAGCCGCTGAGCTGCATAGGCTTTAAAGCAAGGCTACACATCCCTGTATCCCTACTAAAGACTCTTTGTGTGTGTGTGTGTGTGTGTGTGTGTGTGTGTGTGCGCATGCATGTGTTCTCTCGTCCCTGTGTGTGAGCGCTGTGTGTAATCACTCCTAGCTGGCGGGCTCAGAGGGAGCTGTAGAATCAATGCAGCGGGCTATGAAGAGAAGAGGGAAAAAGGAGGAGAGAAGGAGGGAGGAGGCTGATCAATATCATAGCAGCAGGGTAGGGTAATATCCTCTTCATGCAGGGCTGCCAGAAGGTGGGTGGGAGTGAAGAGGGGGGGGGGGGGCAGAGACAGGAAGAACAGAACAGAGGAATGAGAGAAGGGGAAAGGGAGGGGCAACGGTAAAAGGATGCAAATCTCTGTAGCGTCAGTAAACAAGAGGCTTTGTGTCAATCACCAGATGAAGTGGTACATTTAGTATTCTCCTTTTTCCCTCCCCCCCCCCCTGCACCACACCACACCACTGGGGATTGTTTGCTTGGCAGCCGCATGCCCATTGGTCCAGGCCGGTGAGGGGGCGTGGCGTTGCGGTGATAATGTATGAGTTGCCGTGGCAATGATACCCGCTGTTTAGGAGAGAGTCATCAATAACCCCGCCCTGTTGTGTTCCACACACTGTTAGTCAATGTCTGCTGGATCATTCCATCATCAGCCTATCATATCACACAGCCTACACAATCTATTACACACATACACTCTGTTACTAGCTGGAGGAAAACCTAATCACCCCCAGCCCAAGGACAGGTGGTTGTCAATCACATCAACACAATGGAGGAAAAAGCTAGAATCTATCAACCAAGCGGGCTGAAAGCTGACAGCTTCACACACCAAGCCACAATGAGCTAGTGCGCTCTCTTCATGTTGTCGGTGCTTTGTTGCGCTAGGTTGCATGCTCCTTAACCAGACCTCATGCTGATGCTGATTGTACGGTATAGTGTACTGTGTCTGCTTTCTGCTTGATTGAACTTGTAAGGCGTGACCGGGCCGAGCGGAGCGGGCCTCACATGGCTGTTCAGAGCCAGGAGACAGGATGTGATGGCGGACAGCTGAACTGTACACTGTAAACGGACACTTCCTCTGTGGTGGGTAGGAAGTCTCAGCCAAACCATATGGTCACACTGGGATGCACAGGTCGTGTGTGTGTGTGTGTGTGTGCGTGCGTGCACATGCATTCCTCAGTTTTTTTTCGTTCTCCGGGTTCCCGGATGTACCGTGCGTTTATTCCTCTCGGTCCGTGCGTTAGTGCGTCTTGATTCGTGCGACGTTACAACCACTTAGATGAACGCAGCTTCTTATCCAACAGGCTCCACCGCCACTTTGTGTGTGTGTGTGTGTGTGTGTGTGTGTGTCACCTTGCGAGGACGGTGGCAGGGGCAAGTGAGGGGTGAAAGTGAACTCATAGGCGACACACAGGGAACAAAGCACTGCCTCAGACACAGTACTGACCTCTCACCCTCACACACACACACACACACACACACACACACTCTTTCTCGCTTACATACACACACACAGCACTGCGGGTAAACAGTCATCCCTCTCTCCTCCCTGACAGAGTGAGCTGAAGCGAGTAATTCTGTCTACGGCAAAATCCTTTACCTCCCCTACCCAGCCCTGGATGCTGCTTCACAAAGCAAATGCAGTGTTTGTGTGCGCAAAGTATGCCGTTTGATTCACGGGCGCACACACACACACACACACACACACACACACATAAATGGGAGGGGAAGGCTTTGATGTGCCTGGGTTGCAGAGAGGAGAAATGTTAGTGTGTGTTCTTCAGCCTCTTTGTCTCGCTCTCTCTTGGTGGGTGCTCTGTATGTGTGTGTGTGTATGTGTGTGTGTGCACGCGCTTGTGTGCGTGGGTGAGTGTGAATGATAACCAATCTGTTTGACACGGTATGCTCATCATGACTGCCATGTTTTTCCCATGTTCTGCATTAGTGAGCAATTGTGTCCTTAACCGTATGTATTTTATTCTATTACAGTGCTGGGAATCAGCAGGGTGCTTGCAATTGGATGCAGCTTCCATTCATAGGGGTTATAATATGATTAGAAAATGATTCCCAATCGTCACAATTCAAGACATGACATTTCTTATTGTTATACTTCCAAAATTGTCACCCTTGCTGATTAAATACTGCATCGATTGAATGTTCTCTAGGTGCATTTTCCCTTTATTGTGTAAATGTTTAACAAGAGGAAAAGCGCCAGAAAATATTCGGAAAATGAGATTAAGAAAATCAGTGTTGAATATTTCACATCAGTGCAGAATTTCGAATGCAGACTGTGATTCTTACATGACCTTTTTTTGCCACCGTATTGCTATTGTACTCTGTCCTTCACACAGACATGCAGACCGTGTTCAGCGGGTCCTTAAAATAAATGATCTAAATTCAAGGCCTTAAAAAGTAATAGTGTCTTAAATACAATTATTAGAGGGCTTTTTTTTTTCCGCTATGAAAAGACAGATTAACAACAGGCAGGGTTAGTTTTACAATGTGTAAAATGTGTTTTTCCCCTATCGTATCTGCTTTACTAGACACAATGGTTCCTTAACAATTAATTACCTGTTGTCATTTTGCTTATACTGCCCATTTATAGATAGTTAACTTTTATTAACTATGTTCAGGCGGAAATAGGCTGTTTTTGCCAGCTTTGCTCTTTATTTCTGTTCATAAATTCAATTCTGCATGATGTTAAAAAGGTGTTAAAAATCTTTAATTAAGTTTCCGAAACTTGCAGATATCCTGACCATAGCCATGTTACAGTATGGCGGCTGTTGTTGCCGGTCTAGACTGAGAGTCATGCAGTACATCCCCTTCTAGCTCTGGACCAGCCTTGTTATTGCAGCTGTGTTGTCTACAATACATCTCTTGTTGCAGAGCAGCAGGAGACTGCTCCCATGTGTGTGTGCGTGTGTGTGCGTGTGTGTGTGCGTGCGCTGTAATCACGAGCAAAACGTTGGAACATTCTTCCTCCAACACTTAGAGTACAGTTGCTGCAAGTAGCTTGTTTCTTTTGTCTGAGGTCTAGCAGGTTTCGGAGTTTGTCATAGGCTCACGCCATTTAAAATCTTTTGTGAGCATCCACACGGATACCAGACACATCACAACGATACATCATCACACACTTGTCATTTTCATGTCTGTATTTGCATTCGGTATACATGTAGCGCTAGTTTGCCAGGCAGACCACCCGCTACTTGGCTAGCGCGCCGTCTGGCTGATACAGAGCTTACATGATGTATGACTGATAGGAACAGTGTCATCACTAGGGACTGACAGACAGACAAGGTCACCTTCAAAGAGAGAGATAGGGGGGGGGAGAGAGAGAGATGGATATCTTTAGAAGCGGTGGCCAGATAAAACAGTACAATTACAATCTTGGTTGTGCTCATGGCTCAAGCTCTTGAAGGCAGCGGCAGGCTATCGGCGTTGCCCTCTGTCCTGTTTCACACACAACACTATCTGTTTGCATGCCGGCTCTCTCCCTCCATCTAGGCTGATTATTTGCTTTTTCTCTCCTGCTGTGTATCACCGCTACACTGTCTCCTTGGGTGTGTGTTTGCGCGGCTGTATATATTTGTGTATGTGTGTGGAGCTTGGGTGTGTGTGTGTGTGTGTGTGAAGGGTCATAAATATTCCTATCAGCTGTGTATCGACGTTAGCAAACTAACCAGACAGACCAACAAACACGGCATGTCACTCTTTCTCTGTATTTCTCTCACCACCCCTCCCTCCCATGCACACACACACACACACACACACACACTTCTGAGCCCCTAACAGCTGCTCTTACATAAAGCAGAGTCCCTCCCAAAGCACACACCCTATCAGTCTTTGGAGACGCACACAAATACAGGCACATACTCCCCGGTGAGGCAAATAGTTGACATGATATATACACACGCAAACTTGTACAACCGTCACACACGTATCCTGATATGCCTTTGCCAGATGTTATTCCGTTTCCTCCGTTTCATTACTGCATCCACCTAAAAAAACCTCAGCCCGAAAAGCTTATCGTTTGTGAGGTGTGTGTGAGGAGGAGAGCGAGAGGGAGATCGATTAGCCTTGGCTTAAGCAGGCCTCATTTCCTGTCTTCCATTACGGCGCTCAATCAGCCCACAGCTCCTTCACTACCACACCGCGCGCAGGATGCTGAAACTGGTAGTCGTGTACACACACACACACACACACACACACACACACACACACACAGGGTCCGGATTAACTGGCTGGGCAGACATCCAAAATGACAAGTACACACACACATACACACAGCCTCATATTCGTATCCTTCACTCTCTCGTCTCTCTCTCCCTCCCCTTCCACAGCAGCAGTCCAGTCAGTATTAGTAAGATGTCTGATTTGCGCACCAGGCTATGCTAACAAAGCAAAGCTAACACAATGGATCACAGGCAGAGAGCCATCCAAACAAAACACCAGGCCGTTTAAACACTCCGCTAGCTACACTCTACAACACAAAGGAAGCCTGTGTTGTGGCAGCGCTACCAGTCCAGAAAATACACTGGAGCAACATTCTCCAGGTTTTTTTTTTTTAAATACTGTGTGTGTGTCTGTCTGTGTGTCTTTGTGCGTCTAACCCCCGACAGCTGAATCCTGACTCATGGTATTACCTAGAGACCAGACTAGTTTCTCCTCTCAAGAGAATCTCCCCGTGTATATGTGAGCACACACACAGTTTCACACACAGTCTTTCTACTCACACACACACACAGACACACACACACATACACAGAAATCCAGGTATCAAAGAGAAAAGGCTTTGAAGCAGCTAAATGAAAGGCTGAAGGCAGAAATGACAATGTTGTCTGGCTGGCTATAACTGTATGTCTGGCTGAGAGGGAGAGCTCGGGAAATAAAGACAGTATTATGATCTGAACACCCAGATATGAGCTAGCTAACCGCCTCCATCTGTCCTCACACAGACTGCATTTGAAGTCTCACTTGGATCTGCATTCTCGTCTATACCCTGCTAGTGCTGCGAGGATTTCTGACTGTGTTCTCAGAAAAGCGCCTGTGTGTGTGTGTGTGTGTGTCTGTGTGTGTGTCTGTGTATTCGTGTGTAGTCTAAATCACTGAACATAAGTTGTCAGGTCCCTAGTGCTCTGTGTCTGTGTGCTGCAGATAATGATCATTATTAGCGACTGTATTCTTTACGTCCCTCTCTACTTACAGCTTCACAGAGCTGCTCTCTGCGCCATCGCTGTGCTTGTCTCAGAACCAGGCCGGCGAGGGCTCCGGCTTAGCATGCATCGATCCTCACAGCCCCCCCCCCCCCCCCCCCCTCCCTCCTCTGCCTCAAAGAGGGGCGCCTGGTCAGCGTCATGGTTTTTTTTTCTTATTATTTACGCCATCCATTTACTCTCCCGACACAAATGACGTCTGGACGAGATGAAACAAAGGCTGCTGTTATTAGCCCGGTTTGTTCTCGGCGTGGAGCGGAGCTGAGCGCTGAGCAAGCCAGTCCACAGATGTGGCCGTGGTCATGTGTGGATGCTTGTGACTCTCCAGTTTGTAAAGTGTGGCTGTGGTCGGCAGTATGATTCCACCAACGGTGGCCCTCGGCCCTCAAATCTTAATTAGTATCATCTGTGAGCTCTGCATGACTCAACCGCTATTCTCTGCTTCCTCCCTGCCTCCAATCCCTCTTTCTCTCCGTCTGCCTGAAAGACGAGAGGACCTGAACATCCTTGGATGCGATGCTGCCATGTCGACAGTTTCTACAATGACATGACTCGGGAGTCTATTCAGAAGTGATTTATGTATGAATGCGTGATTCCTTGAAGGGACCTTTTTTTTAAAAAATTTGCAGCGTGGGCGCGCCTTAAACACACGCGTGCTCACACACACTCACGCACACACACACACACACACACACACACGCACACACACAGCAACAACAGAAACCCTGCCCACGTTGACACGGCTAATGCACATGCAATCCAATATGAAGCCCGGCTGACAGATGGGCCCAGTGTGTTCAAAGCAGAGGGTACCGATTTAATATCCAAACAGGTCGGGCCAAAGAGAGGGAGAGAGACACCCCTGTGTCAGCACAGCACAAAGGTCCTGACAGCACCGCCGTCACAGCTGGGACTCACCTCCTTCCCCTCCCCCTCCCTCCTCCTCCCCCTCCTCCCCCTCCCTCCTACACTCGCTCCATTTGTTCTTGTTGCCAGGCGGGGAAGCAGGCTGTGAATAGTCTCTCGCAAACATTGTAATCAGCATTTATTTAGCGTTCTGTTATACGTGCTCGCCGAAGAGAAGTAGGCTAGAGAGGGGCAGGTTTCCTTTCCTTGTTGCGAGGAGTGAAGTGCTCACTACAAACCCCTTAAGGAGATTTGGATTCTTGCTACTGCTGGCTCTGACAGGCTGATTTAGAGGTGCTTTCTCTTACCTCTGACACTGAGTCCCAGCCTGCCCCGCTGTACTGCAGGGTTGGGAGAAGAATAGTGGTGCTTATCCTGAAAGCCTATTATTTGTGTGTGTGTGTGAGTGAGTGTTTGAGTGAGCGAGCGAGCGAGTGAGCGAGCATTTGCTTGTATGTGTGTTTGTTCACACAGCATGCTGGCTTTTCTTTTTAACAACCTCCTTTGTCAATCATTGAGATGTCGAAGGTTGCGTGAGCACAGCAGATCTCTTGTACCTCACCAGTGTACACACACACACACACACACACACACTGTGTGTTCTGTCGTCCAGATGGAAGTGCTTATTGAGTGCTGGTGTGCTGGCAGATCTCTCTGTCTCAGAGAGAGAGAGAGAGAGAATGAGGAAGAGAGCGAAAGAGAATGAGGAAGAGAAAAAGCGAGTGGAAAACCCTTCCAATCAGATCCATCATCTTTGTGTGGGTGTGGGTGTGGGGGTGTTTGTGTGTGTGTGTGTGTGTGCGTGCGTGCAAGCATTCATGGATACGTGCACACATGTGTGATCCTCCCAGCCAGCTCTTCCTGCCTCTCTAATCATATCATGTCGGAGCAGCAGATTAGTCCTCCCAGATCCCATCTCTGCCTCCCAATGCTACAATCAGCCTTTTGTTCTTTGGTTTGCTCTCTCTCCCCCTGCGGCGGGCGAGGTAAAGACACCCCCGATCCACCCCTCTGTGGCGTTTTGAGCCTCCACCTGTCAATGTCACGCCACTACCAGCCCCTATCTACTGTGCCCGAACCTCCCTCTGCTCCAGGGGCGTCAGCTAGCTAAGATATTAGCTTAGCAGCCTACTAGCCTAGCTGAACTGCCCGCCATTCCTGGCTGACATCAAGCCACCACTGCTCCCTTCCGTTTGACCTTCCCCTCCTCCCTCCCTTGCTCCCTCTTTTCCTTTGTCTGGGTTTGGGATCTTTCCTTCCTTACTTCTGGCTGCCACCTCCTAAAGGAAGTCATAGATCCTGGCTGCTGATGTCACTAGTGAGGGAGATGGGGGGGGGGGCGGGGGGGGGGAGAGAGTCATTTTAACAGGGTTAGCAGAGGAAGAGGAGAGTGTTTGAAAAGTGGGGAAAATAAACAGAGGTTTCCTGTTAACGAGGTGCACCGGGGGCCTGTCATGTGGGAGCACGGGGGGGTCTGGTTTTGTTTAAAGCAAAGCTCTAGTGTTACAGTACGGGGAGGAGGAGCAACCAGGGCATTGAGTTTGAGGGTTACAGGTTGTAAGAACGTTGCCTTGGATTTGTCCTGACCAGGGCTGGCTGAAAGATGGCAGCCATGTTGTACGTAAGGCCACTGTGAGCAAATGTGGGAGAAAGTGTAGTCACTGCCAGTCTACTCTCCCCACCGATGGGATTTTGGAGGGAGGGTGTTTGGTGTTATTCCACTTTGTCATTGGTTTTGTATTGAAAAGCACTGTATTGATCTTCTTAGTTGAAAACATGGAAGTAAGCCCGCACACTCAGTCCATCCTTAAGTATGTATCCCTACAGATTTGCTCCCTCGCTTAATGTGAGGCCTGTTTTTCGTTTCACGCGTAAAGCACTTTCCTTGTAAAGGGGAAAGCCTGCCCTCTGCGTTTCCCTCTCTCCCCATTCTTTGTAGTGGAGTGGTCGTACACGGGGGCCCAGCTCCAGAGTTGACTGCACACACACGCAGTCACACAAAGAAAACTACACAGCCATTATGGATCCGAGGGGCCAGCCACATTTAGCCAGACAGAATACCTAGCGTGTTTTGGTCACATTCAGCGCAGTGATGCAAGATGTTGTTGTATGTATAGAAATGTTTGTTTGTTCTACAAGAAACATTTTGTATTACTTCCTTTCCCAACATTGCCAAACATTTAGCCTTTTTAGCAGCGGCTCCATCCTACCATCCACCCCCTGAGTGTTCCCAAGTATGCCAGAGGCCAGGCTGAGCCACTGGGGGGGGGTGAATGAATGAATAGAGGGCTAGCCTTGTACCCTGGGGGCTTCAGTGAAGCCAGAGGAGGATAGTTGTAATTTTAAGTCTGAGGAAATGAGAAGGCCTAGCCCCTTCACCACTTTCTCTCTCTTCCTTTTTTTCCCCCATCTTCTATCTCCTTTGCTCTTCTCCCTTGTGCTTTCTTTTCTCTTTTTTTTTTTTTTTCCTTCTGTTTCATTTCTTTCTCGTGGTAGTGGGTTAGTAAGTCTCTTGGCCTCTCCACAGAGAGCAGCATTCCCAGGGTTTAGGGCCCAGGAGGAGGGAGGGCAGGGCCATGTTTAGCCTCTGGCAGGACAGACAAAGATGGCTGACATTGTGCTCAGCGCTGCTCAGCTCTCTACAGGCAGCGTGGAATGTCCCTAATCAATTCAGCATTGAGGCTCGCTCTAATATGTTCTGTCTCAATTATTCTGTATGACTGGCTTAGCTGAAGCCAGACAATACAAGCAGCATGAGTTTGTGTGGCAAGTTTGAGCTTGTTTTGATTTTGTCTGTCATTCGCTCCACTTTCTCTCTTATTGCAGTCTCTTTGTTTTTTTTGCTACCCCCCAATTGTAAAATTGCGATAATTGAAAGCTATCCTTGACACTTACTATTCGCTCCATATTTTTTTCTGCTTTCTCTCGCACTCGCTCCTTTGCCTGAGAGGGCTTAACGCCACTCTGGGCTTCTGAAAAAGCAATCCGCTATGGACACCAGCAACTACTCTGTCATGACAAGGATATTGATGTTAGTTGATGTAACGTTCGGTCTTTGCGTCAGTCTGTCTCAGGTTTGATGAAAATGATGTAGGATGAGGTGTCAAATATAGATGAGGTGTAAAACCTGTGTGTGTGTGTGTGTGTGTGTGTGCGCGCGCGTGTGCCCGCCTGTCTGTCCTGGCTGCTCTGTTTGCATCAAGCGCAGAGCCTCTGTGTTCCAGCTCTCTGAAATCCCTTTGATTTTGTGGTTTTACAGGCAGAAAATGAGATGTTCAGGTAGCATGCTGGCAGCGTTTACAATCTCCTAAAAGCATTAATTATGTATAAGCGCTGGATGACTACTTGTTCTGCCGCGGCAGGCAGCCTGTCTATCTAGAAGGCAACAGTCTCCACACACCGGATAGACGAGCGGTTGGGATGGGTGGGCTAAAGGCCGGGGAGGGAGGGGAGGGAGGGGGAGGAACATGACGTCATCGCACACATTTCTTCACACTGGGTGTCTAAGTGCTCGGGGTCTGTGTCCAAGCCCTCCGGTGAAGCTCTCTGTTGAATCACTAGTAGTGTGTGTGTGTGTGTGTGTGTGTGTGTTGTATGTGGGTGTTTGTGTGTCATGTCCGCGTGTGTGTGTGTGTGTGTGTGTGCACAATCAGGCAGAGCGGCAGAAATGCAGCTGACTGACTGTGAGCCAGCTGCTGTTTAACACATCCAGGCTCGCTCACTCATTCACTCACTCCCCCCACTCACTCCCCTCTCCCTACTCGGGGGGGGGGGGGGGGGGGGGGGGGGGGGTTGGAGAAACAGAGGGAGGAGAGGAACGGAGCGAGAAAATGGAGGGAGGAAGAGGTGGTGGAATGGAGGGTTAGGGCGAGAAAGGTGGGGAAGAAGGGTGCGTGAGGAGAGGGAGGGAGGGAGGAATGAGAAAAGCAGAGGTGGGCTTGAGGGTGAGGGAGGTGATGATTTGCTCAGCTGCATATACTCAGCCTCCTCCCCAGTGATGTAACAGAACAATGTACTCCAAAGGCTTTAAATATCTTTACACTGACCTCATGTTCCTTTAGTAACACACACACACACACACACACACACACACACACACACACACACACACAGATATTAGATGAACAGTCAAGCATCCAAAGGGCTGATGTTAAGCTGTCTTAGATTAACTTAACCCTGCTCTCCTTCCTTCCCTCTCTCCCTCTGTTCCTTCCCCCTCTGGTCCCTGGGTGGTGTTAGTGGTTGTGGTGGAAGCCTGTCAGTGGTTAGTAGGCAGTGCAGTGCAGTGGAGCCCCTGATAGAGATGGCCAATGGGGCCGTGTCGCAGTCCCGCGCCCAGCCCAGCAGTCTCTCTAATGTCCTCTTAAACCACAGTGACGGTCAGTTGGGCTTGGGTGAAGGCACAATAAATATTTTATAACGTGGAATGAAAACAGTATTTTGCCCTTTTCATCCCTCACCCAAGCCCTGGCCTCAGTTTCCACGCTTTCTTTTTTTCTTTTTTTTCTTTTCCTTTCCCTCTTTTTTTTTTTTTTTCTTTTTTTTCATTGACTGGCCCTGGAAGCGCCCTGCTTGCCTCAGTGCTGCCACTTGCTGGTCATCCAGAAGCACTGCAAGCCCTCGCCTACTTGCACTACACCAAAAGACCAGTGGATGGCAGCAGTTAAAGAGCACGATGACCAAGCCAAGGTGGAGGGGCTACCGTACCTATAAGAGAGTAAACTAGTTTGCAAGCTTTTAAAGGCTGTTAGCGTGTTGAAATCACTTAACAGGCCACTTGAGTGTTGTCATTAAGTGAAGGGATATCAAGGCAGACGGCTGGCTTTGTAGAAGGGAGAGATCCTACACTCATTCACCCCCTCCCCATGGCTCTCCCTTCTCCAGACTTCCTCCTGCACCGGCCATCCCACTGTTTACTTTATTAAGGCTCTAAATGCTCAGCAATCCCTTTTTAATTGACTTGGTTTCACCGCGGGCTTTTTGGCATCCGTCGGTGTGAATCATAAACAAGGCGTCTGCACGGAGCTCTGTTTGCCAAGAGGCCAATTTGTGACGTCGTTAACTAACAAAATGATGTCTGTTTATTTTACCACGGGATCTTTTCTATCCTTCTCCTCACTCACTCACTGTCTCTCTCCGTGTTGCAGAGTAAACGGGACCATCTGCTGATGAGCGTGAAATGGTACTACCGCCAATCAGAGGTCCCCGACTCCGTCTACCAGCACCTGGTGCAGGATCGCAACAACGAGAACGGTGAGGCCGCCTTGTGTGCATTGACACATCCGCACATGCATACACACACACACAGACACACAAAATAAATACACTTGTGCACATACTTGCTCTGTGACTCAACACTCAATTTCTCTCTGTCACATACACACACACAAACACACACACCTGCTTGTGCTTGCCAGACTGTAGAAGATATAAGAGCTAGCTGTGAATTGCATTTCAAACAGAAGCCAGAACACACACTGTCCCGGGCAGACGAACCAATCCCGTGGCTCTGTGCTGTTCCCTGGGTAACACTCCTTCAGGCCAGACGGCAGCACTGTCAAGTGCTAATAACCTGCAGTGTCATGTGGCCCTTGAGCACACACTCTCAACACTTATCAGGAGAAATGGACTCATCGCTCGCTCTCTCTCGCTCTGTCTCTCTCTCTCTCACAAACACACACACACACACACACACACACACACACACACACACACACACACACACACAGAAGCACTGCCTCTGTTTTTTGCTAATTCAATTTCAAGTCTTCTGACCAAAAAAAAAGTTTCATGGTGGAAATTCAGATTTAATCTTGGAATTTCTCTGTTGTCCTCATTGACGGCCTCAAACCCACCCACGTTTGGCTTTCTCTGTAGAAATGAGGTGATTAAAGTATACCAGTGTATTTCACCAAAACCGACTCATAGTTTGAATTTTTCTGTTGTGATGAATGAGAGCTCATTGCTGTTGTTAACTGTAACACTGTCACAAAATCAGGTTGTTGGTGGTTTACATTACTTTCAGGAGTCTTGAACATAATATTTTGTTGATCTGTATGTTGCACTCCTCAGTGTTTGAAGTTTGAGTCTGAACATACTTGCAGTTTGACATTTTGAACAGTGCAGGTTTTGACTAGTATTTCTCTTGATAATGGTTCTATTCAAACTACATTTTGAGAAAACGTGGCAGTGTGCACACTCTCCCTCACAAACTGTTGACATATCCGATTAGCAGTTGCCAGTTCTCGTTAGCTAACGCAGCACTAATGTCTGAGTTTGCCATACGTCTCCCCTCACACTGTACTACCCCCTATAAAGTCATTGTACACAGTCTTGTAACCAGACTATGCATTCACAGTTACAAATTCACTGGATGTGATGAAACTTCACTCCGTTAGAGAGAAGGGTTGAGTGCAGGTATGTCATTGAGGTTTTTCCTCCAGAAGCAGTTTCATTGCAATGCGACACACCGGTATCTGCAGTCTGTCCTTGCAGCAGGGACTCAGCATTATTAGAATTGATATCACAAGGCTGGAGCGCGGTGACCACAACACACCACAACTCGGGTCATTTGTCAACTTTTGAGTTCCTGCTCATCCCCGGTGCCGGTGATGCGTCTTAACCCCCACAAGGGTCATTTCACTGGAGAACTGAACATAATGTCCTCTCCTCGGGGGACAGCCACTTTATTGGCTTTACTGAATTATGTGGCATAATATTGACCTCAGTGGAGACGCTTCGCACCACATGTGACTCTATTAGTGTGACTTTGAAAAGCGAGGCTACTTTATCTTGGGTATTTATTCTGTCTTGTGTGTTTAGCGATCTTTAGGAATATATGAAACGTATGTATACTCGGGTATAACTGTTTTTCTTTCCCCCCAGACTCTGGCCGGGAACTGGTCATCACAGATCCAGTGGTCAAGAGTCGAGAACTCTTCATCTCTGACTATGTGGACACTTACCATGCTGCTGCTCTCAGGTAAACACGCACGCACACACACACACACACACACACACACACACACACACACACACACACACACACATATAAACACACATTGACTAATAGATTTTATATGCTTAGCCCTGGCCAAGATATTTCAGCGTCTGAACGTTGAAGGAACATTGTAAACTCCCTACAAGCTCCTCTCAGAGCAAAACCGATAGCAATCACTCTCGATGCTTCGCGCCAGGAAAAGGGAGCACAGGCATGATTATTGTCTCGGTCTGAAACCAGATATTCTCCTCCGTGCACATGCGATTCCTCCCTCCTTCTCCTTATCCGCTCTTGGCTGACCACCCCTCCTATCCTTTAACCAAAACCATCTGTGAGCAGCACAGCGCCGGGTAGTCAAAGCCATGTCTCCCAGAAACCACTGATTTCAGGGCAAATTAGCTGCAACTTCTCCTGCACAGAGCACCCCTTTGATTTGACTTATTCTCAAGGCTTTAGATAAACGAGAGGGAATTCCAGCGGGATGCTGTAATGCCGCAGCTCTCCGGCGACTGCCCTCCCCACTTCCCTTTCATCTTGCGAGGGGGAGGAAGGTACTGTTTCTCAGCGAGGCGGCCTCGCTCCCGACCGCTGTGATGTCTCTTATTTTGATAGACTCAGACACCGGGGTGCTGGAAACAGGAATGGTATCAAGATGTGGTTGTGCAGTCCCAGCCCTCTCAGCTCATCGGGGGTTAATAATGTCTGGAGAAGAGACACACGGGTTAAATTCCTGTCTAGATCTCTGCAGCGTCTGTCTGCCTCACCTCAACTGCAGCAGACAAGGAAGGGCTGACAGGTTCAGCTGGTGTTTACAGGTTCAGTAGCCAGAGCCGACGCTTCAAAGCAAAGTCAACAGGCACCGACACGCACTAGATACCTGCTGCTGTGTTTGTCACTTCCAGTAGACGGAACACCACAAGAGCTCCTAATTACATCCCGTTAGTTCATCGCTTTGCTGCACGGTAGTTTCTAGTCTAATAAAGCTCATTTTCTCTCTTACAGGGGGAAGTGCAACATTGCCCATTTCTCTGACATTTTTGCTGCCAGGGAGTTCAAAGCCCGGATTGACTCCTTTTTCTATATCCTAGGATATAACCCAGAGACCAGGTGAGAAATGCTTCATCCTTTCACTTCCACCACTACACCTCCGTTCTCGATCCTCCCTCAGACCAGAAATGGGTCGGGTCTTCATAACAGAGCATCATACTGGTCAAAGGTCATGAGTAGGATGCTCTTTGGCTGTGTGAGGCAGAAGTGGCTGCATGGTGCTTTGTCTAATGATGCTGTCTGCCCATCATCACTGCATACAATGTGATCAGGAAAACACAAGGCATGATCCCAACATGCCATAATTATGGGGAAAGAGCCAGGAAACCCCATGGCTTTATCATTTTAAGGGCTATTGTTGTTACGTGTCAAATCATATGTCAGGCTTTCATTTGGGATCTTCTACAATAATTTAATTCAAGATTAGATTGGAAAATCCACAATGAGCATTTTCATTCATACTTTGAATCGCCTGTTTGATTGGGATGGGCCTCTCTAGTAACTCCAGAGAATTGACATTTAATGGGTTTGTCTCTAACGAAGCAGAAAGGAGTTGTTTCAGGGAGCTGTGTAGTGACTTTGGATAAAGTCATTGGATTAATTAGTTGTTGTTGGTTTGTTTGTGACAATGGTCACAAAGGTCACAATTTTGACATATTAGTATGATTTGATGTGATAAATACTACAGATTAATGTTTATATTTTGG
Source organism: Hoplostethus mediterraneus (assembly GCA_034670385.1). NCBI lineage: Eukaryota > Metazoa > Chordata > Actinopteri > Trachichthyiformes > Trachichthyidae > Hoplostethus > Hoplostethus mediterraneus. Next base: position 18,138,796 of record JAXDDW010000001.1, on the reverse strand, counting down.
TTTGGGTTGTATGTTCTAGTAGCTTTGATCAGGTTTTCTATTAGAATAAAGTGATTCACACTCAGTGTTATGATAATCTCATTTTTATTACACAACTTAACTCACTATTACATTGCAATGCTGGTGTTGTTATGCTTGAACAAATTGATTTAAAAACATGGGTTGTCTTCCTTCCGGTTGTATCCTATCCAGTATGACTATTATTGTCATTACTGTGGACTGATTACGTAGCCTTTGGAATAAAGTGACATGAACTCTATGGAGACATGAGCAAACATAGAAGATTGGTTAAGATTGGTGTCAAACCTGCTGAAAGACAGAAATGATACATATCACTAGACATTTGAGCTTCTGTTTAAATGCAGTTTAAAAGTACAACAGCTAACAATTTACATTGGTTTACTGTTGTGATATAATGTAACTAAAAATATCACAGCATTACTTGTTATATTTCACTTTATACATATGTTGTAGTTGCTCAGCTTTTTATTTGCACTTTTGCTCTATTAATGTCAATCCTCTGTATTTGCTGTATTATTACCAATCATAGTCCTTACTGCTGCAATGACCCAATTTCCCTACAGGGATCATTAAATGTTGCTCTAAATCTAAACGACAGTGGGGGCTTATTATACCAGTGCTGTGGGTTTTCCTCTGCTCCAGCAAAATTAGCTGTTAGGTGGCTACAGTGCCTCACGTGTGAAGTGACAGTAGTCCTTGTTATGCGTACTCGGGGGTTGCCAGTTGGGAACCCCCCACTTCAGGGCCCCGTTCAATCTCAGCCTCCCGCACCCCTCCCTTCCCTGCTCTGCTTGTTTGGTATGCTGAGCGGGGTGTCTGCAGCCTGGCAATTTCAGTCCTGTTTATTATGGCGCAGACATACGGGGAGAGATGAATTCCGTATCCTGCATGTGTGTCTGGGTGTCTGCGTGTGTGTATGTGTGTGTGTGTAAGGTCGCAGCACATGCTCAGTAGTGTCTATAGAGAAGAGGGCTGGCTACGCTGTACGTGCAGGCTGAGGTCACAGCACAAGCTCAGTGAATACCTCTCCGGAGCGAATGCGTGGTTCTCCATTTTGAGCACCTAGAAATAGGTGGGAGAGGGGAGTTAATTCCAACGAGCATTATACACAAAGTGTCACCACCCAACCTTAGAGCTTGATGTCAGAAATGGACGATTTGTTCAGTCCACGGAGGTAGGTTTGCGATCGTATTCTCGTGCTTAGCCGTATTAGTTACTGCGCGAGTATTCACTCGTCTCATTTGTGACTCGCATTCCATCTGTCTGACAAACTGTAACGTGTTTTCAAGCTACCTGCGTCAATGTCATTAGTTTTACCTTTACTGCCTTTTGTCGGGGAGGACGAAAGCGAGTCCACACATTTTGTTACTACGTGGGAATTGAATGCTGCTGAGCAGACAGGCTGCCAGTCCACATCACATACCGTTACGCGTTAGGGCTACCGTAAAGGTAATTCGGAAGGCATGAGATATTTTTCCTCCGTAAAGTCCCAATACATTGTGTTTTCGGTTCACCCGCGCATACAAGCATGATGAATGTGTATTGTGTATTGTTGTGTGACGAACATAAGACTTTGAGAGACTGCCATGGCTCCATTTTGCAGTAGCCTCTGTGCGCTCGTGTTTACAATCGAGATGACATGGCGTATGGAGCAGCGGGGTGCTTTGTGTACCCTCACACAAGCAGACATGGTTATGCCACTTCTTGTATAAAATGCGTTTTGTAGAAACCACTTGTAATGTTTTTTTAAATGCCGAAGTTGAGTCTGTTTTTGTGTGCTACAATTATGTCAGTGTGCCACAGGCTGGTGCGGTGATTCGCTGAAATTGATGGAAGGGGCGGAGTTAGCCTTGATTGCACACAGAAAGTTGACCAGACAGTCACGTTGTTGTTTGGGTTTGATAAGTAAGTCTGTAATTACTTCCCAATATTTCAGGTTAATGCTGAGTTAGATCTGAACTTGTTATTCATAACTACTAGATATGTTTCAGATTGTTTATTATACTAGGCCACAGGCTTTGAGGAGTTTATTAGAAGAAAAAAAAAAAAAAAACATTTTATGAGAACCAGTTGTTAAAACTAATAGTTCAGCCAGACCAGCTCTAAGCTCATGCTTGATGGACTCCTTTCAATTCAGTTCCTGGCTTATCTACCTCAAGAATATTTTCAGCATTATGGAAACTCCAATAAATCATAAAATAAAAATGTCAACTTCTCTTTGATTCCTCCTCTGTAAAATTTGAGTCATTTATTCCTCATGGAGTGCATACAACAAATACTCTTAAGAAATGTCAATGTTTCTAACATGGACCTAACTTCTCACATGCTTTTATGTGCTTTGCTTATGCAGTAAGCTTTATATGTTCCAGTATACCTGTAGTTCCTTTAGGAACTCCTGAGAGCTTTCTGCTGCGATATATCTGTATTCAGCCTGCTCTCTCAGGACCATTGCAGCATTCCATCTGAATATCGACAGTCTGCTCTCAGGATTTGCCTGAGTAAAACCTGGCTGTCTTCAGACAGTGTTCTTATTCTGGTGCGCACATCCTCATTTGTCATCCTTACAGCCTCCTGCCAAACGCACTGTGGACCTGGCCGACTGCACATTGTCGGCAACACGTTTGTAGAACTTTCTCCCCCAGGTACACAGGCTAGATGTTCACCCACTCAATATTTCACATTTCTATTTTAGTTGACTACCTGCACAGAAATGCAGAGAAACTCTGTTTTTTTACTCCAGTGTTTTGTTTTTGACAAGTCTGGTTTATAAACCTGTAGAATATATGGTTTATAAACATGTGGAGTATATGTTGTATGTGGGTATAAACTACCAGACTTTGTGTTGGGTTGTTTGTGGTTGTGTGTTTGGCTAACATAGAGGTTTATTGATCTGTCATGAATCCAGAAGAATGGTGCTCATTTACTAAGCTCATCTCAACTAGCTCTCTGCTAATCATTTGAAATAACTGGTTCCAAAGTTTCCTGTGAAGTAATAACACAAGAAATGCTCCTGATTTTAGCGTAGTGAAATAGTCCTAACTCCTTTCAGACACGTGTCACTGATGATATAGGAAAGCTATTTTTATTATTCATTTTATTAGCGCACCATTCATCACTTTGGCTTTTTATAGCGTGACAAATTCTGATAACTTGAGGTTTAGTTTCTCTGTTACCTCCTTAGAATATTTGTCATAACTGTGACCGTGACCTTCTCCTCTGGTGGTTGGTCTTTTGCGCCCATTTAGGACTGACCTCATGTGACTGTTCTTTGTCAACAGCTGATTAGTGTTTTTGACTAATTTACTATTTTGACGCAGGACTGGAACAACAGCATGAACAAACTGTGTCATGGCAGGCCCAGGGTTGAGCATACCTACTGCAGTTGAAATTGACATGTTGCCTTGTGCTGTTATCAACGTCTGTGCCATGCATCTGTTAGCCATATTTTATGACAGTATGGATTATTCTTCTGACAACTCGCGCCTGCTTGCCAGAGTGGAGGGAAAGGGGAGCTGGGTCAAATGTGCACCCGTCACAGGGCTTGTGGTTGGAGGACTGTATAGCGACGAGAGGGACCTGGCCTCTCAGGTTTCAGCCCGGTCTCCTCAGCCAGTCCCCATGATGGAGTGAGAGCTTCTCTGGGTGCAAATCATGCTGACAGTTTCTGGGCCGCCCCGCGCTTGTCTGTATGAAAATCGGCGCTGTTACCTAGGCAACAGAGGGAAAGGCTTTTCAAAAGGAACATCTTGTCATTTTCTTTAATCCACTGCAGCTGGAGATTCAGAACACTATTATTAAATTGCAGTTGCTATGGCGACCAACATTTGTACCGGCAGCCGTTTCAGAGGCGCTCTTCCTACTCCCTTCATAGCCAAAGCAAACCCCCCCGCCACCCCTCCCCTTTTAAAGGGAATCTTTTTTTCTTTTTTTTTTATTGCTGCATCTACAATATCTGCAAATGTGCTCTGCTCAGCTTGGTCTTGGTATTCTACAAAGAGTATTCAATTGAAATCTTTATTTGCTTTTCAGGATAAAACAATATGCAGTTGATACAATTTGTCACAAAAATGAATTGCCTATAGATAAAGATTTTCACATTAAAAACTATAACCCCAATCCCTTAGGTCATGATTTGCACTCGGCCTGGTCATGAATTCGTTTTTGACAATTTCCATCTTCCTCCCACTTAGAAGCTTACATCAGTTACGATACCCAGTTGTGAGATTATGTTTTCTCCATTGCTTAGCTGGTTCAACAGGCACACCTGCCTCAGATAGATGCCTTTGAGCTAGTTTGGAAACACTGCCAAATATTTTTTTGTTTCAATCTGTTCTCTCTTTTCCAGGCGACTAAACAGCACACAAGGGGAAATCAGAGTCGGCCCCAGTCACCAAGTAAGTCATCACACAATACACATGTCCCCCATCATTTGACTTAAGGTGGACGTACGGTCCTATTTGTGTAGCCGTTTGCATGTTTACAGTTATCTTTGCATATGCCGTCCTGTGCTCTCAGTTGAAATGGTGCAACAACTAGGTGTACGTGTGCAAGCTTGCTTGTATTTACATAGATTACAAAGTGTTTTACTTTGTCTCCCAAATCAGGCAGAACCTACACGCTGTATCTTTCAGATGTTTAAAAAGCAAACACTGAGTGTGATGAGACAATCTTGTTTTCCTGCCCTGCGGCAAGGACAGAAAGTCACCAGGGTAGCACAGCTCTGTTTTGAGCCTGTTAAGATATTGAATTGTCGTGATTGTAACTTGTCCCTGTTCCCCACTGCCACCACTCAACCACACAGTGAAAAGTAGATGACAGGGGTTTGAAAGCTGATATTTTCTTCAAGCTTGTGTGCTATTTGCAGTGTGACACCATCTGTCCCTCTCCTTCTCCCTGGACCTAATTAGGCCAAGCTCCCAGAGCTGCAGCCTTTCCCCTCTCCTGGTGGCCAGGCCGTGACCGAGAATGAGGAGCTGGTCTGGATGCCAGGGGTCAATGACTGTGACCTTCTTATGTACCTCAGAGCTGCAAGGTGAGCCAGGAGACACACAGGAGGCCTGGGCTGGGAACACCAGAGAGCAAGCCTGTTGGTTGAAGAGAAAGTTATCACTGATGAGCTTTAAGATAAATAAAACCCAATAAATGAGTAACCCCAAATGGGGTCTAAAGACATGGTAGTCTCCCATCTCGCTGGATTAATATTTGAGTTATTATACCAATATAAGTATTATACCAAACCCTTATAATATCTGGGATACTAAAGTAAGCATCGTATTATTATCCACATTTATGGTTTATACAGGATAGCAGCTTGTATTTCCTGCAATGTATGAATAAATGCATCCCAAAGATTAACCAGTTAAGAGGTTTTTAGCTCACCATTACCTTGTTTCTATACCTAGGACCGGTCTAACAAAAGTACCGTACTTCTTCCTAAGTGCTGAGTGGGAGTTTCCTCATTCAGCTGTTCCTCTGTGTTGTGTCCACAGGAGCATGGCTGCCTTTGCAGGGATGTGTGACGGAGGCTCAACAGAAGATGGGTGTCTAGCAGCCTCTCGAGATGACACTACACTAAACGCACTTAACACTGTAAGTAGCCTCACACGTCTAGCACTAGAAATCAAGTGTACAAAAAAAGTGTATAGAAAAAAGAAAAGACAATATAATTTTGTGTTGGGAATGCAAAGATGCTGCTGTAAGATTAGCTAAGATGTAGCTCCATATCAGTGGGAGCTCCTCAGCCACTGGAGTACCCCCCCCCCCCCCCTCTAATAAACCTGGCCTCTGAAGTTTACAATACATTAGGCACAATGAGAGACTAGTCCCCCACATTGAAAATGAATGCCGAGGAATCAAGCACAAGAAAGAGATTAGAATCATCATAAACAGGGCATTTATATTCCAAGTCTATAAACTGGAACATTAACGTAGCTGGCAGGCCATTGTCTCTCGACCTTCCTCTCTATTTGCAATTCTAATGAGCAATGCTTGTTTATTCTCGGGGAAGGAGCTTCTGTACTGCCTGTTTCTCCCAATTGAATGTGACAGGGCTTACAGCCGCGCACCGATTGCCTTTGTCACTGTGTTGTTTATATCCTCGCTGGTTCTCAGATCTTTTCATGGCGTTTCCTCCGGCGCTCTGCTTCAGTTTGAGATTTCCAGTAAAAGGTTCTCCTGAGATGTTTTTTTAATTCTGCAATTGGATGGAAAATCTATTTGTATTACATCTCAGCTCAATAAAATATATCTATATGTTCAGACGGTGCTAAATGTCCCTTCTTAGACCACTCTGTAAAAATAGTAACCTACCTTGATAAATGTTCTGTGCGTTCATATGTGAAATGATTCTCCTTTCACTCAGTACTGTTGTTGTTGTTGTTGTTGTCCTCAGCTTCATGAGAGCAGCTATGATGCAGGCAAGGCCCTCCAGCGCCTGGTGAAGAAGCCTGTACCCAAACTCATAGAGAAGTGCTGGTCTGAGGATGAAGTGGTAAGTGAATTGTGCATTTAAGTTGGAACATTCCCTATGATTTAAAAAAATAAAAATATAAATGAACTATATTAAATAAATTACTGTATGAAGGATATAAGTGGGAAGTAAGTCAGTATTTTTATTTATCAGTATTTATGTTTTTATCATCGCTGTTCCAGGTTATTCCATGTGTTTTGTGCATGGTATTTCTTGTATGAAACTACAGTGAGAAATACTGTGAGAGCTAGGTTTGTGTCTTTAGAGGGAGCTGTTGAGAGACGGTGAAAACTATGCTGTTGGCCTGGGCTCATAAGACATCAGCGAAAACACTCGTCCGTTTCCAGCTCCTCCAAGGCTCAAGAGCAGCTGCATCCTGTTTATCGCCCACAGAATAAATCTTTACCGTGAAAGACTGGAAAGGGAAAAGATTGAGGGCTGGTAATCTTGGCCTCCATTTGAATTTAGATTTGAATTTCACCGCAGCTGTTGAAGGGTTGGAATCAGAAAATGGCAGCCCTTCTCTCTGATCAAACACCACATAGGGAACGGATAGGGGGGATTGAGAGCACTGGATATAACCATGTCAGAATGATGGAGAGCTGTGGCTGTTGCCCCGATGCTGCATGGCACACTATACTCTATGTTTGTATACCCGCTCCTTTTTAAAGATAAGACTACTTACCGGTTTGAGTGTGCATTTCACATTGGTTCAGCATCAGATCGTAGCAAAACACAAGGCTGCACCACGCACAGCCTTGTGTGTTAGTTTGTCCTCATCCTGGGTGAATCATCCTCTTTTCTCTTTTTTTCCACTTTGATACGGCATGGTAATTCAGACGATGGGTAGACTATTGTCGAGCAGACAAGCTTTGAATCCAGCAACTCGGATCAAATGGAAGTGAATGCACGTATTTGTCCTGTAATTGAACATGATGGGCACATTTGAATAAAACCAGAGGCCACGGCAGTACCAGAGCAAATCACAACAACTGAAGTGAGCCATCCTTTTGTGGACTAGTTGTGAGTTACACTTATTTATGTATGCTTGCTGGCGCCAGGGTAAACTGCTGTGCGAAGATGATCAGAGCGGAGGACGGGGATGCTGACTTTATTCCTGTACTCTGATCACAGCTGACCTACCGCAGACCACATGTCAAAGAACCACAGCAGTAGCCTAACAGTAGAAGCTGTTCATCAGACAATTCAGACAATTAAGTGATCAATTCACACACGGTTTTGTTTTGGGGAGAGTTATAATACCTTTATCTGGAATAATGGACCCGTAAGTATTATATTTGAAGTCCTGAAGCATTTCTGAAGTGAGGAAAAGGCTGACTATTGATTTCATTTTCTTTCATATAGCTGATATTACTGATACAATATTTCAAAGCAACTGCTTGTTCGTTTTTCCCATGCACACTTGCAAGAGTGTGCTCCATCATGTTCAGACGGCACTATTAAGCTGCAAGAGGAAGAATTGTCAGAGAGACCAATTTGCCGTGTTGGTCATGCTCTGTGCTGGATGTGTTTGTTGTCCGTGGGTAGAGGCCGGTCCGCAGATGGCAGGCTACTACACTGGCCCCACAGTGTCCACACAGCCTGTAGAAGCAGCCTGGCTCTGGCCTGCCAAGGACACAGCTCCCAGTGATCTGATCACCAGTTGTGCCTTTTCAGCCCCGCAGCCTTGAGGGACAGGTGTAAATGTAGCCCCCGACCTTGATGCACACACAGACACCGGCCCCGCTGCTCCTCATTTATTTATCATCCCTTGCTCGGCTTCTCTCCCTCTTCCATCTCATCCCCTCCAGGACTAGCCTCATTATTCCTTCCTGCTCTTCCTCCCCCCCCCCCTCTCCATTCTTTTGGAGATGTGAATAAAAGTGACAGCGGGGACCACTGAAATGACAGAATCAGCCTGTCTGCAGGGTCACTTGTCACCCCCCCTCCCCCGGTGGCTTCTCTTGCCCCCCCCCCCCTCCCACCTCCCCACCACGACCACCCCATCTCTCTGCCTGCAGCTGCTGCCACACAGCATGTAAGCGCGGACCTCCTCTAAACTCTCTAGCACAGTAAATAGGTCTATACCTTCTCTCCACAATCATCCCACAGAAAGATAATGATCATTTGTAAATCATTTTATTAATACCAGGGAAGAAAGTGACAACGCCGCAAAGCAGTGTTGTTTCATTTTTATCGCCCTCTCACTGGCACAGAAAATGATTTCACTCCAGCAAGATTTGTGACAGCCCAGTGCTCAGTCACTCCCATGCAATCTTTCACTGTGAGATTTAGTACAAGTTTCAGAGACTGAAAATCCATCACCTTAGTGTGAACACCAGTCATTGTATTTGATATACCAATAGCTGAGGCTGAGAAATATATAGTGTGTATATATATATTTATATATAATGTTTTTTTTTATGAAGAGTATGAAAGTTAGATATTTTTTCAACAACCTAACTAATAAGAATTTACCAAAAACATCTCCTCCTCCTCCTCCCTTGACCCTTATGTGGACTCATTGGGCTGTATGTGTCATAGCAAAAACCGATCAAGAGAGAGGAGGGGAAATTAGTGTTGATTTAAAAACCAACACTAATGTGAGTCATGTGAGTTATTACAGGAGGCTGGAACAGTTTCAGACAGTCAGACAAGGAACAATCCTTGGCTTTGCTTTACCTAAGGGAGGCAATCCCACTGCAAGACATTTTTTGGATGTGCTTGTTTCTCAGGTGCTAAGTCAACACCAGCTCACTACGCAGAACTCTCTTCCCATTCCTCTTGATGATGCAACCGTTTGACCAAGGAAATAAACTCTCTTTAAATAAGGAACACAACACATTCCAGTTAAAAGCTCATAGGCCGTCCCCTTTGTTATTGTTGGATGCATTATTAAAAGAGCAATGAGTTTGCAACTTTGGATAGTTTTCCTATCTAAATGACCACTTGTCATAAAACCACAACTAGTAACAGCAATTGCAGTTATGAATAGGGCCGGCCTGATATACTGTAAGAAGAGAAAGAACTAAAGACCAATATGAAAGATGGTGGAGGAATATAAAAAGAAGAAACATGGTCACAAGCAGCCACTGTAGCGGTCCTTCTGGACATGGCACATTGCATGTGCCATAATAAACACCTTGAAATTTAAGAAGTCACATATTTGTCCAAAATGAGATTGTGTCATGTTTCTTTAGCACCACTTTGGATTCAATCTCACAACCTTTGGTGCTAACGGCATGAATTAATTGAGCCAGCTGAGCAGGGGGTGGGCTAGTGGTGGTTTCACACGATGCCCAAGAGTGAATGTGAAGTTTAGAGATGCAGCCACCAGGGGCACAATTAGAAACTTTCCTTCCCTAAAAAGGCAGAATTAAACATTTTAAAGATACAATTCTGATAATTGTCATACCTTATCAGGACAATATGGAAATGTTTGTCTTGTTTGTTTACTGATTGACCACTCCATAAGCAAGAAGCTGATATTTAAAGGTGCTCTATTTTCCATTTACTATAATTTTTACAACTGGGCCACATTCAGAAAACTGAATGAAATTAAAATAAAATCCAACTTCATCTAAAATGACTGGAAAAGCTTGTAATTTATTTTCGTCAAGATTGGACATTTATTAAGCAAGAATGTACAGCGTGTTCGTACAGTACCGTTTGCAGAAGGTCTGAAGATGCTGTGTAGCAAATTTGGTGCCATTTGGATGTAAAATGTGAGAATGTACTGAGTGTTACAGTTTTTATGATTTGGCATGAGACTGGACCTCTGAGCAAAATTTCATGATTTTAATGCAGAGGAAGGCAGTTTTGGTGGCAATAATAATTACATCAACAGCTGGTACGTTTAAACGACTGTAAATGTCTGTGTGCAGTACAATTTACAGTAAGACCGTTATGATCACTGCAGATTCAATTTATGAGAAAATTCTCTACAGATTGTTCAGTGGGGACAGTCTGACGACGGTCTCGATGACTCTTGGTTTCATAATTGCCAATAGATGCCAGTGTAAGAAAGTTTCCACACATTTGGGTTGACGTTCTCAGACAATTACAGATCTGTGGCATGTACTGTTGAATTTTTATGGATTTTTAAAGTTTCAAACTTTAAACCGCTTCTGTAGCGCCACCTTTGGGAGAATTGGCTCCATCTATACCTTGACTGGACTACTGTGCAGTTCAATGTTGTTGTTTTATTCAGCATAATGAAAACACACACAATGCCTAATACAAATACCTAAACTATGACTTTTTATTTTAGTAATGGGTATGTGACACTGGTAGTATAATCTGCATTCTGTTATTTCAGCTTTACATTGGCTTCATAGTTCTATAAATATTGCGATATGAAATTAATTTCACACTGCCTACCCATACCTAAAGCCTTGGATAACGGTATACCTTCATACTTTAAATTGTCATTGACGGATATTGGCACATGCAAGCTAAATATAATAAAATCCTCCCTTTACCTGAAGCTGCTGTTGTACCTACAAGACGTTGTAAATAAGAGGTGCTAATAATGCATCGGCCAACAGGAGGTGCCATATAAACAATCAGAAGCAGCAGCAACAGCAGAGCTATGTGTCGCCATGTGAGAGAGGGAGGTTGATCTATCACCGCTGTAGGGCGCGGGTGGGGGGGGTCTATTCCTCAGCCAACTGCACTGTGCCGTGGCTTATCTCCGGCTATGTCTTCAGCTGATGAATGACTGGAGCAGGCCTCCGACAGCGCTGAGGTGGGAGGAAGGAAGAAGAGGGAGAGGAGAGCAGTGGCCCCCCAGTGGTGGAACACAAGCCTACAGACCTGAGACACATTGCCCACCCAAAAACACCACAGGCAGATAAAACACCTCCCACCTGGGTGCGCACTATTCTCCCGTTGGAAGCTGTAGACTATTTTAGAGTTAGCTGAGATGCTCTACTTCAGCAGTCCCCGTCTACGGAGGGAGCTCTGTCGGCTACAGCTAGGGTTTAGTGTCAACAGTGTATTTTATCACCATTATGGTACAGTGCCAGCAATGCTTTTTAGGACTGTTTAGTAACTAAATAGCAGGCAGGATGGGTGTGTGCTGGAATTTCCTGTCACCTTTTGTGTCAATGTAAGCCAAAGGAAACAGAGGATGTTACTTTGCCTGCCAACGGTTGGCAGGATATCTTCATGTTACATTGTTGAGTAAATAAAAAACACAGGTTTTATTGTCAGATAGTGTAAGATTTTTGGCTACTGAAAATATTTTGTTGGCATTGGAGATTTTTTTAATTTTTTTTACAAGAACCTATTCAGTTATTGAGCATATCTAAACCAAAGGCTGTCATCTCTTATGACGTGTGTCAGTGCAGAGAGGATGTGGGGTGTCTCATGTCTGTCAGTGTGGATTTTTCCCCCCATCTGCAAGCATGTTGTGATTTCCTTTCTGCGTGCCGTGGCCAATCTCATTACAAGCTGATATTTCATATCAGGCTGCAGTGTTTTCTCCCATTGGTTTTGGATAGCTGACTGATTGTCCACGGGCCCTCGGGGCTTATACATATCAGGCTCGGAAAGGTCAGCTTTTAACAACGAGTCAAGTATAATGACTCCATATTGAGTGAAAGTGGCTTTGTTTGCTGTTGGACAGCATGAATGCTTTACTTGCGTCAGTGTTTTCATGGAATGACATTTAGACGGGGTTATGTTCCCTGTGCGAGCCTGCCTGTCTTATCATAATCATACCATCTTTGTGCATATGCCTGCATGATCTTAACCAGTTTTACAACTTTCAACAACCAACTCTCAAGCAGGAAGTGCACACACATAACAATGACCTTTTGAGCCATTTGCGCTCGCTCTCCTCCTCCCTTTATATTTCCTTTCTCCAGCTTCACAATAGTGCGCTTTTAGGCACCGAGGGAAAGCGAGGGGAAACTCGGGGGGGAAAAGAGCCAGCTCTCTGGAACACTCTCCGACAGAGAGAAGCCTGTTGTTTCTGCACAGCGGCTGGCCATTTGGTAGCGCTTCCACCCTGTCTACTCCCCCCCCCCCGCCTCCTCTCCCTCTCTTGCTCTGGCTCTTTCAGCCCCTCCTCCGCCACTGTTGCTTAGCAACGGAGGGCTGGAGCAATCGGAGCAGGGGCAGAGCGATTCAGGGAGCAGATTGGCGGATGATTTATTAGCTGGGCTGGAGAGCAGTGAGCCCAGGCAGCTGAAATGGAGCCTTAAACTGGAGCCGACATGTAGAGGGAGGAGGGAGCCAGCAAGAGAAAGAAAACGAGAGGGAGGGGGGGGGCAGAGAAGGGAGCGTGCACACAGCTCCTCAGTGCAGACGGATGGACAGGCTGTGTAAATAGTACAGTAGGGGAACATAATTAAGGTGACATAATTAGGGCAGAGACATGAGCTGCTGCGACAGGTCTAATTGATTTTTGTCATAGCAAGTCCACGGCCCAGGCCCCAGGTAATGAAGCAGCACGCTCACCTTACAGCTGCTAAAGAGACGTTAAGCGCATCATAGAAAACTACCCCACCTCATCCGCAGACCTTGTTCACATATTAGTGCATCTGTGGGTAGTTTTTACACAAATACATTTCTCACGTAAGCCAATATTTCAGATGCATGTTCAGCTGGTTTTGTTGTCACCTGCCAAGCTGTGTATTATTTATTAATTCATTCATCCTCTGCAATGGCATGCCACTGGTTATGTGGAGCTCTTTGGCTGGATTTGACTGACAGTCCTAAGGTAGTCTACTCTTAACCCTTGAGTGCGGTGGAGATGGGTATCACATGCGGGGGCGCTTGTGTTGGAGACGGCTCCATCTACTGGCTAATCAACCACTTCACCTCCAGTCTGATTAATGCAACGTACTCCTTTCTCTTGTCACTGATAGCGTGGCCTTTCTTATTTCAGTCAGGCGGCACAACTCCCTGCATTTGGCCTTTGATGAGGCCTCTGGTTGTTTAGTCTGGTGTGATTTAGGGTTATATTTTGATACTTTGTTACAATTACACTGTGTTGCTGTTATTGTTTTTAAAAAGTTAGGCTATTGAGGTGGTTTGCATAGTGGAGATAAATACAATAATTCGCTCCTCTTGTTAAGATGGGCTTCTCTTTTTTCCCTGTAATTGTTGTTGTTTAAAGGGGGTTCTATTTTGCAACTGCCTATATCCTGTGTTACTTCTGTAAAATTGCCCTTCACCCCCCCCCCCCCCCTCACCAAAGCTGGGTATGTAAACAATCTGTGGTTACATAACGTACTGTACCTGACACGGAAAATGGACTCCAGAAACTCCATGTCTGGTTTTCCTGCTCACTTGTCTCCTTTCACCGTGTCCAAGACCTTTCTCTACACAAATCGTATCAGCCTGTCTCCCCTCTCGCACTTGCAGCCAGATGAGTTTGTGCCTCTGTGTGTGCTCACCCCAAGCTCCAAACTCGTATAAAAGAATAATGTAGATTCCTCTGAAGGAAATGGGCAGCTTGGGTGCAGTTCTAACAGAAAGCTGTGGTCGGCTTTTCCTGTGTGAGGGTAGAGAGATGTTAGAGAGCGCAGGCTGAAACGAGTGCTCTGCCTGACGCTATGAAGCACCGGAGTCCGCTCCGGGTTTTCCAGCCTGCTGCGAACCAGAGGCTCTCTAGCAGAAAGATCACATGTAAAGCCTTCCCCTTTGTAGTGGAAGAGCAGAGAGTGACAAGCTATTTATTGCTTGTAAAAAAGCGATGTACCATCGGAGACATTGTGGATTTGCCCCCTAATTTTTCCTTTACCTGTGGCTGGACGTAGAGATTTGTGCCGTACTCCCTGAGGACTTTTCCCTGCTTTTTGCTGGAGTTACTTGGTGGAAACGGTTGGCTGAGATCACTGAGGAACGGGGCTCGCCTTTGGAACAAGAAAGTAAATCTGTTGGTTGTCTGCTTCGCTGGTTATGAATGTTTTCAGCCTCCGCTTTTTATGGCTCGCAGTCTGTGGCTCTTAAAGGAGAAGAAATACATTTTAGTTATTCAGCTTTTTGGGATATATTTTCCGATTTTGTTCTCGTGTTCTCAGTCTAGGTGTTATATCCACGTTCTGTTTTCACGTTAGATTAAATTAGTATGTTATGAAGTAGCGATTTCTGTCATCGCGCTGTGCTTGTCCTTTGGATTCACTCTTGTCAGGGTATATTTGTACATTTTAGCTTTTGACATGTTTTCCATTAACTCTGAAATTCAAGTGTCTGCTTTTATAAATGGCAAACAGCACAGACAAAATTATGTATTTCAAAAGACTATCCACCATCCACAGTTAGACATGTTTTGCTTTTCGAACTCTCAAGTTGACGTTTTGACTTTGAACTTTTTGCTTGTATGATTAACAACATATTCACCAGCACGTCTACATTGTACATTTTTATACAAAATCACGTTTGCCTAACTGCTGTTTCTCCCCACATGAAAAAGCGAGTGTAATCTCAGCGTCTCTCCCTGCCTTACTTGTCATTTCCTTTCTCGTTTTGCTCTGACATGGCTGTGTTTGCTCCGGAGTTTAAACGGAGGTTTCTAGATACACATCAAACCTCTTCAACCACAGACTAACGAAAGGAAAACAATGTTTTTTGTCGTGGTGCTAGCCTGTAACTTTATGTGGTTGCGTTTTAGCTGACTTCACACATACTAACTGATCTTTTTTTTTTGTGTGTGTCTCTTCCTCTGTGAAAAATTACAGAAGCGCTTCATTAAAGGGCTGAGACAATTCGGCAAGAACTTCTTCAGGATCCGGAAAGAGCTGCTACCCAACAAAGAAACTGTAAGTTAAATTGTTTCTCTGTATATTTTAAACGGCGTGTGTGTGACAAAAGTTGTTTGTTGTAGTATCATATAAAAATGAGGGACATGTGCTACGGTATTGCTTGTAACTCGTGGAAAGGTTTCAACAGCAAAACATTTTTTTAATGTGGTATTTTGAGCGTGACTGGTTTTTAATCTGAGGCCTTATTGATAAGCAGTAAGTGCTGCCTGCCAACCACTGTACTGCAGTATTATCAGATCTGCCCTGAGGCTCTCTGAAAAACATTTGTTATACCTGTAATTAGAAAAAGGCCAAATGTACTTTGCAGGCAACAGTTGAAATCTTGAAAGTTAACATGTTGAACATTAATTAGCACATGTTGGAACACAAGCAGTACACAAGTTTTGCAAATGCGTGAATCACTCTGCCCCTCACGTAACGCCCTCTGCTCCTCACATAACTCAGTTGTGAAAAGCACCATGCTTCATATGCACTTAAATATTATTTTTATTTTGTAAAACATGCCAAAAGGTTCAGTAGCACAAGAAATTCCTACCCACTAAATTTAACTCAGCACTCAATTTATTATACTGGTAGGTGAAATGTTCATTTGTTTGTTTTTTGCATTTTCACAAACTTAAAGAATAGTAAACTCAAAAGTGCAGCATTCTGACTTTTTACAAGAATTAGTTTAAAAATCAGCTTATGATCACAATCTTTTTAACAAGAAATATGTGGTTTCTAACAGCTTTGCTTTTAAAGGAAACTTTGAATTCCATGTAGAGAGGCTAATTTGAGTTGAACTCCTCCCTGGTTCACTGAGTTCACAGCATTGAGAATGATCACACTACTTGGCACTTCAATTAAAGTATTCTAATTAATAAAACAGTATTATTATTATTATAAGTTTTATTTCCCTGTAACATTATTGAATTAGGTTAGGCAGTTAGATAGATTAGGGCAGATCATAACTTTCATAACTGTTTCATATTTGTGTTACATATTTCCTGTCCTCTAAATATCTTATGATCACAACCTTTTGAGCATCTGCAGCCCAAATTAATGAGTAAAATGAACCTCACAAATCAGTGGAGTCATTCTTCTGATTTATTTTGATTTGACATGTTATTAGTTTTAAGGTTTGCCAGTCATTGATATACTTCCAGTTGAAGGAGACAAGGCAAGTTAATATCTGTCACGCTCAAAGGAACTCTTGTAATTGTTTTGTTTGTGTTCTTGAGGAGAGGGATCTTCCTCTGTCAGAGGATCCCTCCTCTTTCTCCTGTGCGTGTGTGTGTGTGTGTGTGTGTGTGCGTGCGTGCATGCGTGTGCGTGTCAATGTGTTAATCATCGCTGAACAACTGTGACCTGTAACATGGTACAAATGGGTCAAATCAGACCCAACAATGATTAACCCAGAACAGTTAACCACATTAAAGGTGATCACTCGGTTGAAAACAAAACATGGTCACCACACAGACCTTGTGTTGTTCCCTTCTGGGGCTGTTTCTTTTATTATACCCCTCTTTCTCCTGGAACTGCACATGGAATGCCCTAAGAGCTTGATAAGCATGTCAATTTCTGATTTGGCTATAAAGGGAGCATGTTGTGCATGGTTGCAAAGTCCTCCATGCCTTTGCCTTAGCAGGTAAATTATTTATAGACATGTATTTTGTTTTATAGAGCAGTGCAGGCCTTGCTGTTTGAGAGAGGCTGCTCCTACTGGGAGTGTTCAGATATAGTGTTAACACAGACATCAAAGGAAAATCAAAGGTGTTTGTCATACTTTTCAATGCTTTCCTTGTCCGCGGTGAGCTGGGGATATGTCAGCCTCGCTTCTCAAACATCCCTACATATCATGTAATATTTTTTACTGGAGAACTCTTTAGTGTCACCTCCTTTGTGTACGTTTGAGCGAGAGAAAGAGAAATTATATTCCTCAAAACCAATTTGAGCCTCTTGAATAAGAGATTAAAGTGTGTGAATACAGTTTCCTCAGAGAGGTTTCCTCAATTATTTTTACTGGTTTTGAAATATATGACTAGTCCAGTTGATTGCTATAAAGGAGGTATTAATGCAATTCAACCTGGAGGGGGAGTCTACTTGGCAGGAGAGGTAATAGACCTCCTCTAGGATCTAGGCCTGCCACCACCACAGAGCAGGGAAAGATTAATTTTCCCCCTGCAAATGGAAAATAAACTGCCCTTTAAACATATGAAAAGAGGAGAAAATGACTGGGAAAGCAAGGGGAGGGTAGCAGCAACCGGAGGAGAAGGGTAAGGTGGGGGTTAGCTCAATGTAGACACTGAAAAGCTGGGCTTGTCACACAGAAAAAAATACCCTCTTTGCTTATGATTGAACTTGCTTTTGTGTTGTAAGCCTGATCTGAGCTAGTGCCAGTCAATACCCCGAGGAAAGCTCCATTTATTTTCCTAACAGCAATCTCTCTACCCGCTCACTCCCACACTCTATCTCTGGAACATGGGGCATAACAATCTCTCAAGATTTTGTAGGTCTGGGAAAGGAGAGATTTTCCCCCTATCTCTCCTTACACACGTATATTTCTATAATTCCTCTCGCATGCCGAGCCATCCACAAAGTGGCTCGCACAAATGCGGGTGTTCCTGCAACATGTCCTACCCTGGGCCCAGACCAGACCACGGTGCTGAGCCAGAGTGCAGCCCATAAAGCCCTTGGGCTGATAGCCAGGACTCCAGAGGGCCGGTACAGCGTTTCTGCCTGTGACTGTTCCTCCCGCTAGCCCCTATTAGCTGGGTTGCTCCTGAAGCGCCAGCGCGGCTCGAACAGGCAGCGCCAAGGGTAAGCACCCAGCGCTGTGTAAACACACCAGGCCTGACTAGTGCTCAGGAATGCTTTATATAAAGTCACATAAAGGCCCAGAGGGGGAAGTGGGTGTGTCGTCTGACCGTCTGCAACTGGCTATGCTGCCACCATTTCCTTCACTCCAGAGAGGACGTCATGGAACATGAGCTGGCTGCTCCCAGTGTTCAAACAACTAAATATGCTGAAATGGTAGATCACAGATAACTCTTTGCCTGATGTTTCCACTAGAAGGGTTTTCATAAAAATCTGATTTTGGGGCATGGCTATGGACTCAACTGTAGCTCTGTTTGCTTTGCAGTAGAAGAGAGAAATTGACAGTTGAACATTTGATCAAATTAGGACTCTGAAGTTGTGGCTTATTTCTATATAGGACAGAGCACACATTATTTCACTGGTGGAAAGAGGAACCACTCTGACACACTTGTGTTTTAGCTTGTAGCTTCTTATATGACCTGATATGCATCCAAGCCTATGGAAGTCATTTATTCACTTATTTATCATCACACATCAACATGCAAACATATAATTATGAAAAAAATCGCAAAATATCTTTTTCGATGTCAGGAAATATAGTGATTGGACACACAATGTCCCTTGTCAAAATACATGTTATTTATCAGGCCAAATACAATAGAATAACCATAATCTAACACTCAGCAATTTACAACGCCATAAAAAAATGTGTGTGGGTGCGTGCGTGCGCTTTATATCAATTCTTGATTTTCCCCTTGAGGCTCTCTTCCTGCTGCCTGTTGTATCTTTCATCCAGCCTGGTCTGCCTTACTCTCCTCTGAGTATTAAGATATAAATAATAGTACAGAGTTAACAATAATATCACTGACACTAAAGACCGATTGTGGTTTAGTGAAACTTTATAAAAAATCTATGTGAATAGAATTGAATCTCTGTATAAAAAAAAAAAGAAAAGTATTCATATTCAAGCAATGCAGTAAGGCACTGCTTGCATTGCCTAACATCAACCACAAGGTCTGTAATCTTAGCTAGACCTTTACGGCGTGGGGGGGGTGAAATGAGCATTGAACTGAATCATGGGGACATTTTATGCTGCTGTTGCGTCCTACCATCCTACCTCATTTTGGCAGAATTGTGGAAGAGGCAGAAAAACGCAGTGCTGGTATGCTAGAACGCTAGCTACAGAGAAGCCACATTAGCTAGGTATCAAATGTTAACTACCTACTATCACTAGTGTCCTGAGATAGTTGGGCAAATGCTAACAATACCTATTTGAACCATATCATTTAATGTTCAGCTCACTGGGATTTATCCTTGTGTCTTCAGCTTCAGCAGCACATAAACCAACATTTTATTGGTTGAACCTCAGTGGGTCGGTTTCTGACTCTGACTTGACCCATAGGAATACAAGTAACAAATGTGAGAGGCCTCTTATGTTTGATGTTCATTCATAACATTCTGATTGATTGATTGATTGATTTATTTATTTATTTATTTATTTATTTATTTATTTATTTATTTATTTATTTATTTATTTATTTATTTATTTATTTATTTATTTATTTATTTATTTATTTATTTATTTATTTATTTATTTATTTATTTATTTATTTATTTATTTATTTATTGCTATACAGACGTTTTCAGGACACATGGCCAGGTTGAAGGGCACTGGTCACCTGGACGATGTGGCCAAAATTCCTGCCTTGTTTATATCGGCATTCAGATACAGATTAACCAGGAGATGATGTGGTGAGCAGGTCTTACTGCAGCATCCTTGTTCTATAGGAGAAAAGAGAGCACAGCCCCCCAGGCCTCATCATTTACAGGCCAAGATGGCCAACAGGAGAGCAGTGCTCTCTACACAACCTCACAGCAGATGTTTGCCCCGGTACAATCTGTACAAACGTCAAACTGAATTCATTGCCATGTCCTTAGCTCAGCAGCCAGAGCCTTGGGGATGAGTGTGATTATAAATACTTTGGTTCAAGCACTAATTAAACCAGTTACAAACTAGGGGGCCTGGTCCATTTGGCAACAGCTGTCAGGAGTTCAACAGAATAGCTTCCGTGTTTTGGTAAATGATATAGCTTGTTTGAGCAGTGAAAACGCTGTTGGCCGGCGGAAGCTCAACCGGTATGTATTGATGTTCTTTTAGCAGACCACAGGCAATTTAGCGTGCCCGAGTGTAGGCAAAATCTTTTTCAGCCTAATAGATGGAGCACAGAGAGGGGGGGCTCCCTGTGTAATTGAGTTCTTTGGTAAGCTTCATGTTGTGGTTTTTGGGGACTAGCTTATCAGCAGAACATGCAGGATCGACCCTCCAGCAAAAAGGCACTGTTGCCGTCCAATCTGCTTTCATTGGCAAAAGCGCTTACAGCGGGAAAAACGCGAGTGCTGATTCTTCAGCATGTGCATCTCTGACCTGTGAAAGCAGAGCTTATTCAGTCATTCTCCATCAGAAAGGCAGTGCGCAGCAGGGAACGGCTGTCTATTTAACCGCTTTTCACATACACTCTGCTCCACCAGCCAAGGCCTTTTCACTGTTCATTTTCTCTCGTCTGTCCGTGGGCTTGGAGGCATCACTGTGCTGAAGGTCTATTTTTGAATGAACTACATGCGGCTGGTACTTTAAATTTTTGACCTTCTCTGAACTGTATTTCACAAAAGTTGTCGGTGAATTGTGGCAGTGGCAATTTCAGCAGCATGAGATGAAATACTAGACTGACTTTGATATTTTCTTTCAGTGTCAGGAAAGAGCATGGTACATTTTTCAAAATATACTGACCTTCACTATAAAAAAACAAAAGGTTTTATCACAGTTTCAGTTATTCTAGACAAGTAATACTATAGTAGGGACACCGTAACATTTAAAATTTTGTTCTGGAATTTGTCACATTGCAGTTTTATATATTAGCATTTATGTTATCTAAGTAACTTGAAAATTGTATTGGAAATCAGACGGTAGCCAGTAGCGGCAAGCTTATCTGCATGTGACTGATGATCTGAAGTAATAGAAGACAGAAACTTGCATCCAGATACTTCCTAGCAGGAGTGGCATTGAGAAAAATAGATAAATCAACATACATTTATTTTTTACATAAGCTGTCAATTGGCTCTGCAAATATGCTCCTAATATGCTTCGCCATAGAAGCATATAAATGTATCTCCTGCAGTTACAGTAAACATGGGGAAGATATAAAAATCACGTACCACTCACTGAAAGCCTGTACTGTTAAACCGAGTCATACTTAGTGAGGAATAAAAAGTACAGGGGCGGTTCAGATAAATCACCATTAAACCTCGGTTTGATTTAGCTCAAAGAAACACATTGCCCTCCACCTTACTGAAATGAGTCAGGCAGCACCCCTCCTTCCAAAGGCTGCAGACTCTGGAGGAAGCAGGAGGAGCTCAGGCTGGCTGCACTAATGGATGTTTACACAACTCAGTATCAGCCACCAGAACCCAGGAATCACATGCTCTCCGCTCGCCTGGTCCTGGCTAGTTCGTCTGAAATGTGGGAGAGATTTTTAGGAAGGGTTGTGGTTAGATTCAAGGTTGATTGTCCATTGTTATCCTCTGTTGGCTCTTTATTCCTCCCTCTCAGCTCTCCCCCATACTTGGCCCTCCCCCTCCTCAACTCTCCCCTGTTCTCTCCTCCCCTGCTCTTGCCAGTAACGGCCTTAACCGTTTGGCTTCATGTCAAAGCAGGGGCCTTTTGTGGCTCTGTCACAAATCTGCCAGGAAAAACAGAAACCATCTGTTCAGGCCTGGGCCTGAGAGGGGATGAGTGTGTAAATACATGAGTTTAGCCCTCGCCCTCAGCCCTGCCCGTGCACACAGGACCACCGAGCCCAGTGAAGGATCCTGCACTCCCACCCATTCTCAGCCTGCACTCCTACGCAGCCTTTATACTGTGTATATAATGGTTTCAAAATAAATCAAGCGAAAACATACAGGCAGGAAAATAAGAGGACATAAAACAATTTAACAAACCGACTGAGTGCAAAACTCTGTAATAGTTTGTGTGAACTATAACACTGATAAAAGAAAATTGGTAGTATTCAGAGACTGGGAATACACTTTCCTCTAACACTTGTACTCTTCTATCAAAAAGTCAATGCACAATATGTATGTTTGAGGTGGACTTTCCCTTTATTCTGATCGTCATTTAGAATAATTTTACATGGTTTAATGTGTCGTTTGTTTAATTTGACTTTAATTCTGTTAAATTCAATTCTGTTTTCCAAGTTAGTTGTGGTGTCTCGCTTCTCAGTGGATTCATGGAAAAGCATTGAGTCAAAGGTTTTATCAAGAGCCTAAGAAATCCTTAAGATCTCTGCTGACCAGCTCAGGAGAGTTAACATAACACGGCTCTGCTGTACGCTTGACCCCTTTTCAGGTCAGAAACGTCATTGATGGTATTCCTACATAGTTCCAGTTAACGCTCTAGCCACGGCTGAGATTATTTGACCTATAGTTCATGCAGATCACAATGCATTGACTTTCAAAAATGCGTTATAGCATTATAAAGTATAATTTAAATTGCTTAAATGGCAGGTGGGTGATGATTTGTCAACCTTGGTTGAATACACGTAAAGGAAACACAGCTGCACACACAACTGGAACTCATACACTTTAGTCAATTTCACACACGCACACTCGTATGTAGACCGCCGTTTCAAGTGGCAATAACTGGAATGGAAGCCCTGAGTGTCGTGATATGAGGTAAGCCCTTTCCTTGTCGGATAATCCAGCGGCCAGAAAGCTCCTGCAGATGGAAGCATTCTAAAAGGCCTTATAATACCAAGCTTATGTTGTCACTATCTCATGTTCTGGGGAGCAGCAGCACACTCTGTACTGCTCTGCAATAATTTAGTGGCTTGGGGAAAATTATGGTGCGGAGGCCAGGGACATTCTTTATTTCTATTTCAAATATTCACATAGTGCATTACTTTTGATAGAGATTTATAAAATTGTTTCTTCTATGTTGTAGTCTTCATTTTATGAAGTGGCAAGCCTCAGTAGATATACGTGTACTCTTTGAGTGTTTACACAATGATGGAGAAGAAACCCAATGTAATATTGACAGTTAACAAAGTTGCCCTGGGCACACGCCAGCATGACATAGTGA
Organism: Hoplostethus mediterraneus; assembly: GCA_034670385.1. NCBI lineage: Eukaryota > Metazoa > Chordata > Actinopteri > Trachichthyiformes > Trachichthyidae > Hoplostethus > Hoplostethus mediterraneus. The sequence continues at coordinate 18,115,602 of JAXDDW010000001.1, read as the reverse complement.
CATTTATGTCCGGGAAAAATAATTAGTCTGAGAGATCGGTCGTCTGCGGCTTGAGAGGAACCAAACTTGCGTACAGGCAGGTCGGGAGAGGTAATCTGTCAATTTCTCGTTGACACTAATTTACGAGGCCTCTCAGCCACAGGAATGCCATCATCTTCATCTTCAGCAGCACTCCTCTCATACAGGCATCATATGTTATTCTGCTCCACATAGAAATATTTGCATCTGAAAAGATGAATTCTTCCTTTATCTATGTGATTTATGAACGGCAAGAAAAATCTATGAGAAACTATGAAAACACTATTTTATCATAGTATCTTTTTTAATATGTGCCCCAGAGCTCTTTTTTCACATAAGCATGGGCTCTCCATCACAAGTAACTTTTCAACTCAGCAGATGGACTTTGATAATATGTTTTGCTGCTTCTTTCACACCAGTTACATAGGGCTCCACACACTCATCATTGCACCTGTTAGTTCCCATTCAAAAGCTCAAGTTAATGTTTTCATTAGCCTTTGCCTAATGTAATGGTACTTGACACAGTCTAAGTGATGGAGGGGCAGGGTGACCTTTCCCTGTGTCTGCCAAGCTGTTGTTGAGGCCGTGTGGTTGTCAGCCTGCAGCGAGGAGGCAGAGAGCCACTGCTGAGAACAGTCATTAAGCACAGAGCAAAGCCAGCGCTCAGCACCACTCAACACTTTTGATCTGCACATTTCAATTAGATTTCACATCAGGACGCCTGCCTTCCCTCAGTTAGCACCTGCGCCCTGCCTGCTCTGCCGGGCCAGCCAGACTAAATAGGGAGGCAGAAAGCAACTAGAAGATTCTGTACCAGCTGAAATAGATGCAGAAACACATGGTAACTTAATAGAGTATAAGTAGATTTGAGGTGATATCATGGGCGTTGGCTTCCTGTTCTCGCCATGTGAATGTTCTCTGAAGCGAATGTTTTTTAAAGGTTGCCCATAGTGCTGTAACTGTTGTCCCGGGAGTAGAAGGTGCGTTGTTCCCTCTTTGTCTAACTGGTCCTTGCGTTACGAGTCCTCCTGGTGATTTGTCTCTGCTCCCACTCTGTAAAGCATGTGGAATCCATCCCACTAATCCAGATGTGCTCAAGTGCAGAAGTCTTTGGGTCTGAGAACTTAGCACGAGCAGTGGGGGGTTTGGGACCGCTTTATGCAAGAGCAATGGTTTGTAGCTTTGCCACAGCACAGCACCTTAATTTACCCTGCTATGTGAGAAGGTTTCACTGAGCTCAAACGCCCTCAGTAAATGTTCCCACTGCTTTGCCTGATAAGATGGAGTCCGACAGGCACTGGTAGATTTGAATTTCTCCCTAAGAGCTACATAAAGGGAGATCTTATTAAACTGGCCAAAGCCCACTGAGTTGAGCTCTTTCTATCAATCAAAGCAGTCATTGAGAAAGACTTATCTTGTACCTTAATGTCAGATATTTACAAGGCATGTAGAAGCGATAAAGGAACAACCACGTGATACTTGGCCAATGTTTTCTCTCAGCAAACATGGCAGGACCAACTAGCCCAAGATAGTCTTGCAATTGTCCAGATAAGAAATAAGAAGAACTGCAGTTATTTTCATTAAAACCAAATCATTATACTATGTTATGTGTTATTTTTCTGTTACTGAGAAAACACAGTTGCATAAATATACATAATATACTTAGAAGACACATTTTCTGTTTACAGCCTTTTCCAAATGTCCACCATTTCATCAAAACCTTTCCTGCTATTGTTATTATTGCTATTTTCTGATAGAAGATGTTTGCTGCAAAGCTGTTAGCACATAGTAGACCATTGCACTGACTAATTTATGTCAAGTTTCTCAGCCGAAGCGGGAAAGGAAAACAATCAATAGCCATTAAACCCTGGGAGCTTTGTTGAACAGCAGTTTAACAGACCTGAGGTAGTAGATGAGTGTCCTCTGGGCCTTAAAGATTACAGGTGACTTACAGCTCACCTAACAATCCCACTATGCCTTCATGAATTCATTAGAGAGCCAGGGAAGACCACTAACAAGTGAGACTTCATGGTTAGGGAGAAAGGCAAAGCCCCACAGGAAACTACATAATTGTCCCTGACTCCTGTCGCCAATTTTCAAGGCTTGTGTATTATTTTGAGTGTGGCCGGAAAGCGGCAGTTAATTTGCGCAGGCTGCCTCAGCAAAGTGCTTTCTGATCCATGATTGCATGTGTTAATGTTTCAGTTGGGTATTGATTTCCTGGCGGCCTTTTGTGCACTGGATTTATCCGCCTCGCTCGCTGGCAAGCGCGCCCCTCCGAATGTTTGATTAAAGTTCAATTGACTCTTCCAGTGAAGGGGCGAGGAGCCATTTCACTCCCTATTTGTAGCGCCAAAGCTCTCCCCGACATGTTCTTTTGTTCCCATTCAAGCGCCTGCCACCCAGGCAGCCACCAATGCACTGATCCTAATACCCCTGCATTCAGTGAGCCTCCTCGCCTAATCCTGGGACAGACACGGCCGCAGCACAAACACGCCCAGCCAGCTAGAAAACCTGGCATGGAGTGACCCGCTCCGTGAACTATCTATCTGTAACACTGTGGTGACTGCTAATGAATGTTTTCCACATATTTTGTTCAATCTCACTTCAGCCGTTTCACAGGGAACACTAATACGATAGTTTTAACTCCTTTACTTGTTTATAATTTTCATGATCTTTCTTACGTGTGGCCCGTGTGCATTCGTGGTCATTTTGCCTGTACTTCAGCATCCGTTTGTCGTTTCATTGCAGGGGGAGCTAATTACCTTCTACTACTATTGGAAGAAAACCCCCGAGGCAGCCAGTTCTCGAGCCCACCGCAGACATCGCCGCCAGCCCGTCTTCCGTCGCATCAAGACACGCACTGCCTCAACTCCTGTCAACACTCCCTCACGCCCCCCCTCCAGCGAGTTCTGTAAGTATACTTGTGAACGGGCGGTGAAAAGTGAGGTGAATAATGACTGGGAATTTGTCGGTGGCACTTTCTGTCGCTGGTGTTTGAGCAATGTGCGTTAAGTGTGTTGTCTTCCTTGCACTCTTCCAGTGGACCTCAGCTCAGCCAGTGAAGATGACTTTGACAGTGAAGACAGCGAACAGGAGCTGAAGGGCTACGCCTGCCGCCACTGTTTTACCACCAGTAAGAAATCGCCTGCCATTTACATATGGACCTCTGTGACTACTCCCATCCTGATTGAGATCGTTGCAAGCCCGCACCACACTGTGTGACAGATGGACATCAGAGGATGTCAGGACTAATTTGATCAAATCAGACATGAGCCCACAGCTCGTTCACTCTCCACCTCATTATCCTTCGCCTCTTTCCACACAGCTGGCACCCAGTGCCAACTTGCCATCTGACGATACTGAACATGACCGCCACCACAACAAGGGTGGCTAATAACTTTGGTTTTATTGAGTTAACTCTTGTAGTCCCCCACTGGTATTTATAGCTGGGAATTTGAATGGATGCAGTATGCCGGGGGAGGAGTTAGCTACTGTTATTAGCCGCTATCATTGATTCATTTCAAGCATGAATGATAATGCATACATCTATTAGATGTCAAATTACAAAGTTATTTCAACACATTCTCTATAGCTGCAATATTGATGTGGTTGTGCAATCATTTCTATGTATTGTTTGTCCTTACCGCGTGTGTGAGTGTGTTATCTCACAACTGTTAATGGCTTTCCTCAGCCTCCAAGGACTGGCACCACGGGGGTCGGGAGAACATCTTGCTGTGCACAGACTGCCGCATTCACTTCAAGAAGTACGGTGAGCTGCCCCCCATCGAGAAGCCTGTGGACCCGCCGCCATTTATGTTCAAACCTGTCAAAGAGGAAGAGGATGGACTCAGCGGGAAGCATAGCATGAGGACCCGACGGAACCGAGGCTCGGTGCGCACACACTCATCTATCCCTCTATTTACACCTTCCCCATCCAAAGTCCTAGAGTTGTCCCTAGAGCAATGTAGAGACAGACTACAAAGCATGCATCCAATGAGCATTTCTGGACATGTAGCACAACTGAAACATTGATTCATATATTTGGGTTTGCAGAATTACAGATTTGTATATTAGCCTCTTAAATTCCTCAAATGTATCAAACACCACGTGGAGGCGTACGTTATGTTGGTCGTGACTCGTGTTGGTTCTGTTGGTCGTTACCAGATGTCAACGCTACGTAGTGGTCGTAAGAAGCAGACAGCCAGCCCCGATGGCCGAGCCTCGCCCACCAACGAGGACCTGCGTTCCAGCGGACGCACCTCGCCCAGCGCAGCCAGCACTGACAGCACTGACAGCAAGACAGACTCCATGAAGAAGCCCAGCAAGGTACACAGAGCCTGGCCTCCTTGGAACACTGTTTTGCTACTGCTTGCGTTTGTGCAACGTACCCTAATTTGTCTTCTGTCTCGTTCACATAGAAGATTAAGGAGGAGGCCCCCTCACCGATAAAGAGTGCCAAACGCCAGCGAGAGAAGGGAGCGTCAGACACAGAAGAGCCTGAGAGGGCCAGCGCCAAAAAGTCCAAGACACAGGTAAGCTTGTGGTTGCTTGTTTTCCATACCCGTATGTATTTTCAGGGATTGAGGTTGGCTGAGAGTTGGTAGTATGATACTCACACTGCTCCCCCCTCTGTTCCTCAGGAGCTGAGTCGGCCAGACTCGCCCTCAGAATGCGAGGGGGAAGGGGAGGGCGAGGGCGAGAGCTCTGATGGACGCAGCATCAACGAGGAGCTGAGCAGCGACCCGAAGGACATCGACCAGGACAACCGGAGCTCCTCTCCGAGCATCCCGAGCCCCCGTGACAATGAGAGCGACTCAGACTCCTCTGCCCAGCAGCAGCTGCTCCTACAGGGCCAGCACCCTCCAGTCATCCAATGCCAGCCGGGCACTTCTGCTGCCTCCACAGCCCCCACTCCACCCACAACCTCAGCCCCCTCACTACCCCCACAGGTCTCCCCCACAGCGGCCTCCACTTCTCTACCTCCTCAGCCTCTGCCCCAGGCTAGCCCGATGTCTCTTATCCAGTCAGGGGCATCCCTCCATCCTCAAAGGCTCCCCTCTCCACATTCACCTATGACTCAGGCTCCACCTCCCGGTCCCCCGGGCCCACCCCAGTCATTACCCAGCTCACATCACGGGCCCATGCCTCCCATGCCACATCCACTGCAGGCCGGCCCCTCACACATGCCTCATCCACACTCTATGCCTCCTCAGGGCTTCCCTATGGGGCAGTCTCAGGTCCCACCGTCGTCGATCTCTGGTCAGTCACAGCAGAGGCCACACACACCTCCCTCCCAGTCATCTGTCCAGAGTGCAGGCCAGCCTCCCCGGGAGCAGCCCCTGCCTCCCGCCCCCATGTCCATGCCTCACATCAAGCCCCCACCCACCACGCCCATCCCTCAAATGCCCAATCCACAGTCCCACAAACACCCGCCCCACCTGTCAGCGCCCCCGTTCCCTCAGATGCCTTCCAACTTGCCCCCGCCACCTGCTCTCAAGCCCCTCAGCTCTTTATCCACCCACCATCCTCCATCAGCGCACCCGCCTCCCTCTCCAGCTCATGCCTCAGGGGCAGCAGCTCCAGCCTCCCCCAGCCCAGCCTCCGGTCCTCACCCAGTCCCAAAGCCTCCCGCCGTCAGCCAGCCACCAGCCTCCTCCGGCTCCTCCCCTGCCACCCTCCTCCGCGGCAGCAGCCTCGCACCCCAACGGGCCACCGCAGTCATCGTTTCCATCTCATCCTTTCAGCACTGTTCTACCTCCGACCGGCCCTCCCCCCTCTTCATCAAGCTCCATGCCGGGCTTACAGCCTCCATCCTCCTCCGCCTCTTCCTCCTCCATCTCCATGCCTCTCCCCGCCTCCGTGGCGTGTGCCGGGCCGGGCCCTGCACTCCCGCCCGTACACATCAAAGAGGAGCCTCTGGATGAGACGGAAGAGCCGGAGAGCCCCCCGCCCCCACAGAGAAGCCCCTCCCCCGAGCCCACCGTCGTCAATACGCCCAGCCACGCCAGCCAATCAGCACGGTACGTCCGGCCGACACACACACACACACACACACACACCGACTACCACCAACGCTATCCGTAAAGAAATACACCTGCACAAGCTGCGGTTTATCAACTGCTGCTGACTTGTCTTGTCTGGGGGATGCGGATTAGCTCTTGAACACATCAACAACAAAGAGTCTCTGCCTTGAGATTGTGAAGGCTTTGATGTACGCGGCAAATTGAATGTCCTCAGCAAAACAAGCACCCAAGGCCACAATTAGCCTTGAGCTCTGAGTGGCTGATGGTTTGGAATTATCCAGGGATGGAGAGCGGGGAGATTAATTACAGTGAGATGTGAGCGAACTGAGGCATCTGAATATGAGTATCTGTAGTCGCCTTGTGCTTAAGTGGCTCTCAGACTGCCAATGAATAGCAATGAGGTTCTTAATACATACTCATCACCGCGGCGAAAGTGAACGGCGAGGGAGTGTTTCCTTTTGAATAATGGCCTGATGTGCGCTATGATAAGACATCTACTTTTCACCCAGTGGAACGTTACCTTGCTATTGAATGAGCAACACGAAGCAGGAATTTCGTGGCTCGATGTGCTGTGTGTAATGTTTACTCGTTTATGAACCGATGGTCAGAAAGTTCACAGTAAATGTCGGATGTGTTAAAGGTTTTTGTCTCTCCGCCCCCGTAGGTTCTACAAGCACCTGGACCGGGGTTACAACTCGTGCGCTCGGACAGATTTCTACTTCACGCCGCTGGCCTCGTCTAAACTTGCCAAGAAGCGGGAGGAGGCGGTGGAGAGAGCCAAGCGAGAGGCGGAACAGAAAGCCAGGGAGGAGAAGGAGAAGGAAAGGGAGAGGGAAAAAGAGCGAGAAAGAGAGCGGGAACGGGAAAAGGAAGCGGAGAGAGCTGCGGTGAGTTTCTCGGTTTTAAGTTTGGTCTCTCTGTCCACCGCGTGGTGAAATACGTTCTCCTGAATCGTTCTAAACGTGGTGCTTTTCTCCTCACAGAAAGCCTGTTCATCTCACGAGGGCAGGATGGACCCCCAGATGGCCGGCCCCGCCCACATGCGCCCGCCCTTCGACGGCCCCCCCACCACTATCGCCGCGGTGCCCCCGTACATCGGCCCCGACACCCCGGCCCTGCGCACGCTGAGCGAGTACGCCCGTCCCCACGTCATGTCCCCCACCAATCGCAACCACCCCTTCTTCGTGTCCCTCAACCCCGCGGACCCCCTGCTGGCCTATCACATGCCCGGCCTGTACAACGCCGACCCGGGCATGCGGGAGCGCGAGCTGCGGGAGCGGGAAATGCGCGAGAGGGAGATCCGCGAGAGGGAGCTGAGGGAAAGGATGAAGCCCGGCTTCGAGGTCAAGCCTCCGGAGCTCGACAATCTTCACCCCTCGACAAACCCCATGGAGCACTTTGCCCGGCATGGGGCCATCACGTTGCCCCCCATGGCAGGCCATCACCCTTTTGCCTCCTTCCACCCCGGCCTGAACCCTTTAGAGCGTGAGCGTCTGGCCCTCGCCGGGCCCCAGCTGCGGCCGGAGATGAGCTACCCAGAGAGGTTGGCCGCAGAGAGACTCCATGCTGAGAGAATGGCCGCAGTGGCCAACGACCCCATCGCTCGCCTTCAGATGTTCAACGTCACGCCACACCACCACCAGCACTCACACATCCACTCACACCTCCATCTCCACCAGCAAGATCCTCTGCACCAAGGTGAGAGAAAGCCCTGCTTGTCTTCATCAATATCACTTTTGACAAAATATGTTGATCAATATTTGAAAAACATAATTATATTGTCTAAAACTTAATATATTATGTTTTTCTTTCATGCTAGCAGCCACTTTTTTCATAGTGGAAATAGTAGATAATTTTGGAATGACACTTATGTTGTGATGTACTATCTGTTCATGTGTGCCTTGACCCTAAAAGACTGACATCCAGAAGGTGGTGGTGAATGTCTTGTGTGTCCCCCAGGTTCTGGGGGCCATCCGCTAGTAGATCCTCTGTCAGCAGGACCTCACATGGCCCGCTTCCCTTATCCACCTGGCGCCATCCCCAACCCGCTCCTTGGCCAGCCGCCACATGAACACGAGATGCTGCGCCACCCAGTCTTCGGTAAGCTCTCGGCCAATATAAACTCCCTGTTAATAATAATATCACATCCAATCTATCACTCCCAATATTTTTGGATGTGAAAAGCTCTGCCATCCCCCTGATCAAATCTCTCGCGTGTGCCTTCCCCAGGTACTCCATACCCTCGGGAGCTACAAGGCGGTCTGCCCCCCCAGATGTCTGCGGCCCACCAGCTCCAGGCCATGCATGCCCAGTCAGCTGAGCTCCAGAGGCTGGCCATGGAGCAGCAGTGGCTCCACGGACACCACCATATGCACGGAGGACCGCTGCCCGGCCAGGAGGACTACTACAGGTCAGATGTGCAACACATGTAGAAGAAAAGAAGAAATGGGGGAAAAACAGGATGTGCCTCGATGTTAAAAAAAATATCTCCCAGATATTAATGCGCGATGTTGTTGTGTTTCAGCCGGCTGAAGAAAGAGAGCGACAAGCAGCTGTAACCAGCCAAGGGAGGCAGAGATAAACAGGCGCAGGACACGGGAAGTTGTTACAGAACAGTCTTGTAGAGGCACTCAAGGGTCCTCTAAACACATTCAGTTTTGAAGAACAGAAAAAGGCCAAGTGGATCGTCTGAGAATTCTTCTGATATTGTTTTTTTGTTCCTGTCAAGGACTTTTTTTATTATTATTTTTCAAGACATTGACTTTCTTTGGTATATAGCCAGTAGTGACGACGTCCTCAAGACTCCTGCATGACAAGCTTCCCTGACGTTTTTGTAGGTGCTAGAACAAGACACTGTGCTTATCAACAAAAAAAGACAAGACCGGTCAGGCCATTTATGGAAAAATAACAAGTGCTTTCTTAAATTCAACATTTATTTTAATACATTGTTGGAGGTTTTTCATAATTTTAAGAAAAGCTACAGCATGGTGTTTTTTGAGTCTGTAAATAGTATATATAAACATATAATTATTATTATAATTATTATTATTACTAGGTGTGGACTCCAAACCAAGTCGTTTCAACCTCCAATATATTTGTTTTAAAGCATTATCCCTTGTTTCAGAGGGGAGCACCATGGCATTATATGAGCAGACAACGGTTTCTGAGAGAGTTGCGGTTCAGGTGTGGCGTTCCTCTGACTTCGCCGTGTAACATTTAGTCCCACGTACAATTATATAAGCCACGAAGCTGTCCCACCCACATCCATTCATCACACAGCTTTGACACGTACCCGATCGTCAGAATGTCTAAACTCAACGCGTTGAGTTAATGATTCGAAACACTTGAAAAGGTGACATGAGTCACCGAGGCTTCTGTGGAGTGCACACTCGAGCCATGGAGAAAAATAATTGCACTGAAAGCGTATCCTTGAGCTCCACCGATTCGGTTTTATCGTTCTTAACAGTATTCAAGTCAACAAAATCAAATGTTTCATGACCATTTTTACAGATTTTAACTATTTGGATGTTAGGAAGACATTCGGCTGAACTGAAGAAATATAAAATCTTTTAATTCCAGTAGTGAGAACTGAATTGAAACATGTCTCCATGATGACGGGAGGGAGCCTAACAGGACTTGAGGATTGTTTTGAAAGGGTGAGTGGTTGCGAGTCGTTGCTACAAGATGTGTTGCGGTGTCCCCTTCTCTTAACTGGTCTCGTCATCCATGTTGGTTGCAGGGCTCATATCCCACTGGGTCATCCTCTGACTTGGCTGTAATAATGTTCACTGTGACACTAGAGGGGGCCTGCCTACACATGACAACCAGGAGGGTCGAGGGCTGGCGATGGTGTGTGTGTGTGTGTGTGTGTGTGTATGTGTGTATGTTCCCCCCCCCCTAATATTTTTATTTGCCTACGTCCCTTGGGATGCACACGGCCTCCTGGGTCTCAGGGGTGGTGTGTTGTGTGTGTGTGTGTGTGTGTGTGCGCCACTGACTGTTACAAGTAGTGTTCACCTGTCATACCAGTGTGCATTAGCCCAAAGTTTACGTTCTCTCTGGTTCTGTGGTCATGAGATATGAGCTCTTTGTTTGTTCCATGCCCGAAGACCTTTTGACTGTCATGGATACTTAGAAAACTGTGGCTGATTTTTTTTTTTTTTTTTAATGACACAAAAAAGCTGTACTTTTAAGTTTGAGAGTGATCATTTCCTCCCCTTTGAGCACTATAATCGACATCAACAACCATCTGGATGCTTGCAGATATAGTCCAAGTCATGCCCCTTAAAAATGTTAAAAAGCCCTGAGAAGAACCTCTCTGTCACTCCATCTTCTATCGGTTCCTGTCTCTCTCTTCTGATGTACTCCTCTTCTTCCTTTGCCTCATTTCCTGACGAATCCCTTGCCTTTAGTCCCTCTTTTGTGTCTCCAAAACCTTTGATGTTAAGTGTTGTCAATGGTTTAGCTTCTTGTTTCAAAGCGGCAATAGCAGAATGTAAATTCTGACTGCTAAAATTTATATATATACTGGTATCTTGAAGCTTATTGTATATATTAGTAGTCGCCATGGGATGACACAATGTAAACAAAAAGTAGAAATAATAAGAAAAATTGTGAGTCCTGTGTTCTCTCCATTTGAGTATTTTGTAATTTTTTTGAAAAATTTGTGGAATTAAAATAAACGACTAAGTTACACCACAAGACATGCTTTTCTCTTTTCTTTCATGCCTCCCGATACGCCCTGATGTGAACCCCATGTTTATTTCTGTAAAAGGACATACACTAGCAGCTGCTAGTAAACGCTGTGTTGGACGATAGACCCGTGCCTTTAGGTAATGCACACTACTAAATCGAGGCAGCCATGAGATGCAGTAATCCTGTTTTGAAGGCTAACCAGTTTAAATTACTCAATGATCATTCACTCACTGGCATCCACTAGGAAGACTGCAGGAACACACACTTCACATCTCATTTTAGATCACGTTTTTTTTATAATTGTAAAATCTAATTCTTCGATTGAGTAGAGGGACTGTATGTCCTATATTTGCTCTTGAATAATATGTTTGGTACATGAGGGGAAATGATAGAGGATTGCTGTTTCAATTCTTCAACCTTCCCTTTTCTCAGTTTCACAAATACTGTGCTTTGTGAGTCCACCCAGCAGCAGGTACTGAATCTCAGAGCCGAGTATTGCACTGTTATGGTATAATAACATCAAAGCCCGGCTAAGCCAGAAGGAACACCTACTCAGGCTGAGATGCCTTGCTATCAGCGGGGCAGGGTTGTCATTTCATCCTGTGTGTGGGGAGTGATAGACCAGCAATCTGTGATGGTGTGCCGCAGCGATGGCTGTCATTTTGAGAGGGAGCTATTATTCTTCTGCTGCTCTCTGAAATGATGCCCTGTCCTCGGGAAAATCGAGGTTCCTCGGATGCTCTGTCCCGGGGCTGTCATGTGACGGCCGCCTTTGCAAGGAGGGTGCTGCTTGTTGTTTGCCGGCTTGCCTCACCTCCCCATAAGACACAACAAGACGTCAGAACTGAGCAGCGCTGGCTGGTTGAATAATTCATCCGCCCTCCTCCTCCTCCTCCTCCTCCACACCGGCGATGGAGCGACTGTGACTCGTGTCAACTCAAATCCTTCTCAAAATACTGTGTGTACCCCTCAGGCAGGCGCACAAGGACACCGAGTCTCAAAAAATCTGGTCTTTTCTGTCTGAATAGCAATATGTCTCGTGCTGTTCACAGGCAGCGTATTGTCTGTTGCGAAAGACGCCTCGGACACGGGAGCCTCCTCATCTTCTCCGTTCTCCTGTCTGTGCTCTCGCTTCACCGGGCCTGCTGCTGAGTGTTATGCTCGGTGGCAGAGTGGAGCCTACATGCTATTAGCGCGTTCAGTTGGAAGGTAGCGGTGTTCCTTCGGCGGGTAGCTCTGCGGTCGCCCTGTAGCCGAGCAGGGCCGCGCTCATCCAAACCTGTCGGAGTCAGAGAGCAGATCTTGCTCCTCCGGTGCACCTCCACCTCTTTCCAAATGAGAGAATACAAGAGACATGACACTATTTTATATGTCTGCTATTCTTTAAAAAAAAAAAAAACTGTGACCCTTTCAGTTGCTTTTATCGCCTCGGTTTAGAAAGCAAAGAGGCTTTTGGTTCCGTGTTTTCTGCAGATAATATTTTCTGGATTTCCTGGAAGACAGAAACCACATTCGTTCAAACATATGTGGACTGACCAGTTAACCGAAGAGGCATAAGGAAGGAAGGATGTGGTTATGTGAAAATGCTATTCAATAAAGCGTCCCCAGCTGTAGGACTCTATTGATGTGTGCAAATAAAGGTAATTAAATGGAAATCAGTCTCTCCCAAATAGGTACATGCATTTTATTCAGACGAGGCTTTGCTTTCTACATTTCACGAGTTCCAACGACCTCCATTCCCAGTGGACGGTGAAAGCAAAGTTCTCCTGGTTACCAAACTTGGAAGTGTAAGCTTTCTTTCCTCTCGCCTCTCTCTCTCATTTTTCATACATAAAAAAAAAAAACCAACTGCAATTTCTTCTGCGTTCCAGCACACAAACGTCTATCTGGGTTTACCCCCTTTAAAATGTGGCTAGAGGTCCCTTCCCCAACCAGCCCTGAAAACAACCCCGCTGCCAGAACCTACACACCCAGACTGAGTCCTGCTACTCTGAGGCAGCACGTTTCCACATCAGTGTATAGATGAAAGACGCAGCATCCTCCTCCAGATCGGTGACTAACTGACCCCGGGTCTGTCCGGCCTCTCGTGCCCCTCCCCGACCGCTCGGTCAGGTCCTGTAATTACTGCTGTTCCCCTCGCCGTTCATCTGAGGTTGAAATCATCCTGTAGTAGCGGTGTGTGGTCTGCTGGTTCAGAACTAGAGGATTAACTCGGATAAACAAAAGGAGACAGAAAAAGATGCTGGGTCTTTTATCTCCGGCAGGGGACGGTGGGATGGATGGAGGAGGGAGTCAGGCCTGCATTCCACAGCCTAATATTTCACGTCTTGTGTCCGAGAGTCGGCTGCCATTTTGCTGTTTTGCACCCATGCACAAAATTAAAAACTCTGTGTGTGTGTGTCTCTCTCTATCTCCATCTTACCTCTCTTGCCTTTCGTATGTGTGTATCTGTTTGCATGGACGGGTCGGGTTGGGTTGTTGAATCTCCCCGCTGGGCTGCAGCAGCTCCCATGCTTCTAATGATATCCTGCTCTCACATTCCTGTCATAGCCGATCTGGATTCCCCCTCCTTGTCTGCACCAGCAGATCAGCCACTAGCCCAGCCTGAGCATTCCTCACCACTGCTCCCAACACACACACACACACACACACACACAACACACACACCCTCTGGAGGCCCCTGCCGACGCCTACCACAAAACTCTCACTCTGCCTCTCATTTTTTTGTGTGTGTGTGTGTGTGTGTGTCTCGCGCTGAATTACAAGGGGAATCGCCTGTAGTCAAAAGAGTCGTAGGGTTTCTCTGTTGAATAAAGCGTGCCAGGTTGGGCTCCTCGCTGGCAGAGAGGCGCACAGACAATGCGGGGCTCACACGCTAGACTCCGAGGCTCCTCTTTAATGTGTTGTCATAAAACACGCAGCTGGCAGAGACTTAACTTTTAGTAGGACTCTGTGCCTTGTGCTGCTGGCAGCGAGCCGCGGGTGTTGCGCTCTCACCGTCCTGATACATGTTTCCTATTGCGGTGTCTGCGCACTGTCAGAGCCACATCGAGCTGACGTCTCGGCTCCCTCCGCGGCGAGGCGTTTGCAATTCACCGTTCGCTCCGTGGAAAATGTGAAGTGCACTAAAATTGGAGGCTGTCGGGGATTTATGTCTTCTGCAGTCCACTCACAGTATTGCACCGGTGGAGTGATATTGGGTTCGGGTTGGCGGTGCACTCTGTCAAATTTATTTTTTCGAATGAAAATAAATAACATCTGACTTACTACTTATTTGCTTAAAGTGGAAAGGAAACCCAGAATAAAGTTAAAGCAACAATCTGGACGTGGCCATCACCGTGTGATGTACGGCCTCGTGTTCTGCAAGAGTTTGGCTTGTCGGTGGGGAAAAAAAAGCTTTTTAGAACTTTCTTAACTCGTTATAACTCAAATGCAGGTTTCTTCAACCATAACATTTACAGATTCTAGCGAATTCTGTTGGTCCTTATACCAAAAACTGGGCCTGTTAATTCCAAACATTTCTTCAATCTCAATCTAATAAATCATCATGTAAACAAAGCCAGAGGCGCCTTACATTTTTGCTCATGTTGTCTACTAACCCAGAGAATACTATGTGAGTATCAGACACTCGGTTTAGGACGTTGTAGACTCTATTTGACTTTGACTACATCTCCCAGAAAGCACCTGTGCAATTCATCGCTCGAGTCAGCTCTCGTTCATTCCTTAAGCACTTTCCTGATTCGTCGCTCCACAAGCTGGAAGGAAACAGGTGGTGTTTTTATTGTTTTTCCATCAAGTGCCTTAGTTTAATATGAAGTAGCCCTTGCACCACCGCCTCCGGGGGACTTGAGCTTGTGTTGCTCGACCATTGTACTCATTTTTAAACAAGTGAATTTACTGGAAGTATTTTGTTGTAGCGCTAGTCTCTGGGTCGACGCCTGACGCCTGACCTGGCAGTCTGTGAACGGAGCATTATCCTTTGTTTGACCAACACTGGATCTCCTGCACTCATCCACCTTAGTGCAAACCTGATACCACTGCCCTTTCCTATAATCACACCTTTTCACAGGGAGGAGTGAGAGGTGAAGCTCCTGAATGAAACTGAGATAGCACGTGACCCCAGAAGGAAAAATAGAGTCAAGTGAAAATGACATCAATGTATTCACCTTTGCTACAGACTTTCCTGCTTTGCCTTTAGGGTCTTTTTCTTCTTTAAATCCTACCAGAGAAATGGGTAGTGACTGCACTCAGCTCCTCGTCGCTCTGTTGTGGGATACATGTGATCGATTCAGTAAGTTTCAAGTTCAAATGTCAAGTGAAGTCAGAAGTAGAAACATATTTATCCAAGTGAAATTTCAGGGATCGTTCACAATTGTTTGCACCTTTAGAAAATCCAGAATCTGTCCTAAGTGAGTAAATGATTCCAGTCTAGTCTGAGCTGACGAGGCCCAGGTCTTTACTGTGTTTATTTACTGTTGGTTGAGTTTTTCTAATCTATGTTGGTTTTTTTGCAATTTAATTTACAAAATACAATGTGAGAGGCCAATAACATGAAACTGCACCGCCCCCCCCATGCACGATCTTGTGACTGTGAGCTAACAGGGGAGGGAAATGACACTTTTAGGTCATTGTGCCACAAGTTCAAACCTCGTCCAAGTCAGAGGAGCTGTCTCACTGGAGCGTGTTTCAGGTTCAAGTCATCAAGTCCAATTTAAAATGGGACATGTTGTTTTTTTTAGTGATGTCATTTTTGTCCTTTGTTTCTTGGTGGTTTGTTTTTTCTTTTACCTTTTCCATTGAAACAAAATAGCTTCACAACGCGAGTGCAGCGGATGAAATGTTTCATATCATTAATTGAGTTTCCTAAAAGGCTGTAGGTCAGCAGCCCTACACCGTCTCTCACCATGCAGATAACCCAGGATCGACCCCGGCCTGTCACACCGGCTGCGGTGGCCTTATAAAGCCTGCCTGTCTCAGGGTAGCAACAGCGCCGCGGCTAAATAAATCACAGCCAGTTAAATGGCTTCTACTCCTCAGCAATTTCCTCAGCTATCATCAGTCTGTGGGCTCGGACTGATAGCATGCTGTCAGTCACCTGCTACCTTGAAGCAACCCGGCGTCGGCTCTCCTCCCAGCAGGTCGGCCCCTCTCTCAGCGCGGTAGCGGTTGTGGTAAACAAGAGACTCGGACGGGGGGGAAAGTAGAAGCAGCGCTGAGGGGCAGCCGGAGGGGCCTCGGGGTGCGACTGAGGCCGCCGCGCTGTGGCTCCGGGGGGCCAGGAGAGGCAGGGAGCGCCCTGACCTTGTGTTTGTTGTAATGGCCGTCCCCGTGATAGATGGCGGTGCCGGCGCATTCACCCGCTGCGCCGCGGGGCTGTCCACTTGCCCTGACGCAGATGGATTGGCCTTTGTTTTTTCCCCCCCTCACCTCCACCGTGTAATTAATCTTCGGCGCAAGTCCGCGGGAGAGAGTGTTCTGCGGGGCCGCGGTGCCGCTTGCCGATAAACTCACCGGCGGGCAGGGTAAAGGCAGCTCTCGCGGCCCCGAGGACACGCGCCACCCAGGAGATGGCCGAAGAAGATGTTTAAATGCATGCCGCTGCAGGCCTCCTCGCTCACCTTGGTTATCAAACGAAGGGGAGGCAGCGAGCACAATATTTGTCCCTGCTCCAGAGTATAATTTATCTTGGATGAAAACAACATCTCTGGGAAGATTCAACCTTAATAGACCCTCTCCGGCACCGCTGCCGTCACATATTTTACACCGAGGCCTGTTTTCTCTCTCTCCCTATTGCCTTTGCTCCAACACATGTTTTCTGCTCCATTTCACGAGATAATAAGGCCGGGGCCGTAATGGCTGCAACCAAATGAACATATCTGATCTGCTTTTTTATTTTTTTTACATTCTGTTTGAATTGATCAATATTAAGACTGCAAACTGGCCATATTACATTCATTTGGATGAGTTCAACAAAAGCCCCCATACATTTGAAATTTGAACATCATAATTTTATGATACAATACATAGTTTTAGCATCTTGCTTTATATCAACAGTAGTCAGGGTCAAAGGGAGAAGGAATATTTACCTCTAAAACCCTCCCTCTTCAAAGGCCTGCATGCTTGGTATCTGGGTGACATATGTGGCTTTTACAGTAGCAGTATGGGACCCAGAGCTTTCTATTAACATTTGACCTGACAGGACCCTTGCCAGGACCTGTGCCAGGACCCGTGACAGGATCCCTGTCTCAGCACCAAAGGGTCCAGCTGTCAATCTAGCAACATATTTAGCTGCATGTAAATACTTATTATAAAGTGTCATGGCTGGAGAGAGAAACGTTTTATGTCTATAATGATGATGAGCCAGAGAAATACGGTATTGTATTTGTCACACACACACAAACACACCCTGGGTACAGCACTAGGCTGCTAATCAGAGGCTATGTTTAATCCCTTGGCTGTGGAGCTTTTCACCAGCTGAGAGCAGTGAGGTTGTGGAACGGCACGGCAGGCCCCCCTAGAGATGGATGTGTGAAGCAAATCCGGGCAGATCACTGAGCCTTGAAATGAGCCAAACGGAGAGGAAGGAGGAGAGATATGTATTTCCTTTTTTGTTTTTTTTGTTAGAGAATATGCTCATAAGACTGTGTTTTAGTACCGTGCAGAAGGATGGGTCAGTTTAATGAGGTGATGTGAAGCCCTGGGAATGAATGGTTGTTGTGATATCTTCAAGCACAGCAAATTGAGGCACTGGGAGCACTGAGCCCCAGAGCCTGAGGCGCAGGGCTGTAGCAAAACAGTGAGGGGTGGCAGCAGTCTTAAAGATGCAGAATGGAGGCTGGAGAACCACCGGGCTGCTCATGAATTCTCCCTTTTACTGCACCTTGTAGAGGAGACTCCAACAACCAGACTATATCACAGCGCAGTATAGATAATAAATGATCATATGACAGGTATTCTGTTCCATCAATGGTTAGAGGGGGGTTTAAATGGGAACTTGATGAAATGCTTTAGTTACAGGAGAAGAATAGTTTGTGTACTTCTACCATTGCAGACACAGCAGGCGTGCCGAGTGAGACGCGCCCGCTCATCACCATTATCCGTCTTCATGTTGAACATTTCTCTCGAGCAGCCCCTGGGGTCACGGTGGAACAGTGCAGGATTTTTGTACGAGGCCCTCCTCCCTCCCTCCCTCCCTCCCCGTAAGCCCTCCACTCCGGTGGCTGGCTGCAGATTTAATGGGCTTAGCAGCTGTTGAGGAAAAGCAGCGAGGGCTTGTGGCATATGCTCTGGTTAGAACAAAGAGCAGCCAGCAAACCACACAGGCTACAACTGCCGGGGCCGAGAGCAGCACTGCCACAGAGGGGGGGGGCCGCAGTCCTATTAAACTCTTTTACAACCTGCCTTCATTCACGCTTTCTTTTGACTGACTTTTGCTTAATGTGGCGTTTTGGGGGGTTTTGTAACGGCTGCTTTTGATCATTTTCGCCCCCACTATTTTTGAAAACCCGTCCCGTCACACGGCTGCACACACGCATACCTGCTCTATACGGTGTAAAGGTTATAAGGTGTGCAAGCTACTGATTCATGAAATGAGAGCAAAGCTTTGGTGTGTTTCAAAGGTTCTCCAAAGACACTTGACTAGGCCGCCCTCTTCAGGGAGAGTTGCTGCCTCTCCCAACACATCTGTTTCCAATGTGCTTCAAGGATGGGTGTTTGGGTACAAATTGGTATAGAGAGCCCTCTAGTGGTCGATGGTGGAAATAGACATCAGCGGGTCTGTGTGGACATTATTTTTTCACAAGGCACGAATAACAGTTTGGCCAACACAAACATCAAATGAATCCCAATATAAAGTGTTACCGTGTGTGATGAGAGATGAAAGATGAAAGGTGGGTGCTCACATCTACTTTTTTGTGTCTTTGTATGTTATCTAGCCTATTGATCCACTCACGTCTGCAGGTGTGGCCAGATTATTCCTTTTCAAATTGTCCTCTACAGAACGATTAACTGAAAACTAATGGATTATAGCAAATATGTTATCCGCGTTATTCAGATTGGTTTGGCAGAGCAGGATGTAGAGGGTAGGTCTGCTCCCGATACCATTATCCTGCACATAGAACCAAAAAGTAGGCCAACAGATTGCAGCAACAGCTTTTCTGCGCATACCCTCCTAGCTCATATGATCTGATTACTCATATAATTAACAACAGCTATGGACACACACGGGCTGGTGTAAGTTTTACTGCACCGTTTGCACAGTTGCTCTGTGCATATATGAGCTTCAACTGGCAGTGTGTGTAAACAGTGATAAGGCTGTGTGTGTGTGTGTGTCTGTGTCTGTGTGTGTGTGTGTGCAATGCGTGTGTGTTTTGCTTGGTTCCCCTAACTGATAGCAAACAGTATGTTGCCGTGTTCTCCCTCTCTGCGTCGACAGAAACAGTTCAGCTACTGTCTGTGTGGGAGTGGAGTATGGCAGGTTTGTTAACTTGCTGCTTGTAACAGTATATGTTCTCTAAATCAAGACACGCCTTTGGGTGTGTGTGTGTGTGTGTGTGTGTGTGTGTGTGTGTGTAAAAGTCAGTAATAAAAGTAGTCTCTTTGCCTCCTAAGCTCCATTAAGGGAAATATGTTGTTGCCTGGGCGACCCTGCAGCAAACTAAATGACTTTCACTGGAACAAAATGAGGCGGCGACTACTTGACATTGTGGACGAGAGATATCAGACGCCAGAGGAGGAGAAAACGAGAGCGAGCCAAGAGAGAGGCGACTGCGTTAACACAGATTTATCATGCATCATCTCCATCAGTGTTGCTAGTCAGTCGGCGAGGGAAGTGTTGGGGAAGCTATCGGTTTACAAGCTACCAGTTATTTTACATTCTACCCTGAGCAGGAATATAGCTTAAATTACTCAAACTACTTAAAAAAAATGATCACATCTACAATATCATGAAATACAAACTCACATGGCTGCAAAACGGATGAGGTAGTGAGCTTACTATAGCGGGGTGGACTGGACACAGTGTGAGTGCATTGACTGGGGCCTTCGCCGCAGTCAGGAAAATAAAAATATGAAATTATATTAAAGGAAAATAAAAAGAGGGAGGAGGTTCAATAAAGACATGAGAGGCAGCGATAAAAATAAAGGATAACACAATGCAGTTCCCTTCTTTTCTTTTATAGCCATAAATTGTTGTTCGTTGCTGTAGTTGACTATGCTTCAAAATAAAAGCAGTAATAAACCCCAATATCCACATATTGAATTCAGTTGAACTACTACCAAGCCAATGCAGAATGTTTGTAGCTTTTTTGAAACTACTCCCCACCACTGGTTCAGGTTTCTTCATATTGTCGGTCTCCCGTTAATAAAAGGCTGTGAAAAAGGCCTGTCTGAATAAAAAACAAAACGGTGAGTGATCTTGTGTCTTGTCTACATTCTCAAATGCCAAAATTGAATTACAATAATGCTGTATTGGAATACAGCCTTGTAAACACAGTGCTGTAATTCAGCCGGTTGGTTTCCAAACAGTATTAAGTCAGGCAGAGGTTTCCAAGCATGAGGCGATGGGCTCTGATGAGGGTGGAGACGTGGAGGCTGGCCTGGCATCTGCTCGAAGGTGGAAGGTGCTGTGTGTGAGTATACCAGGACTGTGACGGCAGCATGTGAAGGATTTTCTTCTAGATATAATTTAAAAAAAAACTCAAGCCTCAGTGACATATTTTATTTCTTTTTTTATTCTCCTTTAGCCAAACAGGCTAAGGGTCTGACATATATAATTTATGTCATGAAATAAAATAAATTCTGAACACGTAATCTTCACTTTATCAAGAATCATGACACAAGATGAAAGATATTTCTTTCCCTGGTGAGACAGATGAGTCAACAATATGACAAAAAAAAAAAGTCATCATCATAAAATCTTGCAAATGGAATAGGATTAGGTCAGCGGTATTGGCAGGACTCTAATTCCACTTTATCATCAGACTTGTGGCAATCTGTTATAAACCAACGTTCAATCAGAGATTTTTCCATCTCAGACAAAGCTACTCATGTAAGGTCCATAGCTCCAACCACCTCCACCACACTGCAGCTGCAGTCTGGCATTTTCCAGGAAACCTTCACCTCAGATGTTTGAGCCTCTCATGTTTCAGTGGCAACTGGCCAGTAGAGGGCGCCACCCCATCTAGTCTTGCATTGACAAAAGATTTAGAAATTCTATTTATTCATCATATATTAACAAACTAGACAGGCCAAAGAAATAAAACTGTACAATACAAACTGTATTGTTGTTTTATTCCTGGGGTGCTGCCCTGTTTCACTGTTGAGTCCTGTTCTTGTAGAGCATGCTCAGTAGCACCCTTCATTAACAGGGAAGATAGGCTGTTGGTGCAGCAGCTCTCAACAACACCCCTGGGCTCACTGAAGCGCTGGGCACTGCCTCACTGCCAGTATTAGTAGACTAAGTGGAGAGAATAACGGAAGGTCAGTTGCTTGTTAGCTAGCTAGGCAGCAGCGCCACCAGGCCCCTCAGGGGTGCAACGCAGTCTTGCTGCCAATTTGGCATGATGGCCATACTTTATCGCTATGAATATACATATGCGATGAAGAATATTTTGAAAAAACAATTGTATCTTAATTTACTACAGATGCCTCATTAAAAACATTAATTATTTTCACCTTGGTAGTCTGTATTACTGAAAAGATGTTGCAACACACATTCATCAGTGAAGGTTTTATTTGAAAGATTCTCATCAGTGAAGGTTTTATTTGAAAGATTCAACTTGACAAAGGTATGGACAAGACTGTGAGGCTTTTCTTTTCTTGGTTCTGCTGCAATGATCAATTTGATTACAACCTCAATTTGCCTCACCACCTCATTGCAACTGCATGCAAACCATTTATCACATGCTGCGGTAGAGAATTATCCTGGACTTCTGCTAACAAAGTCTTGAACTAAAATAAAAGGAAACTAATAGTGAAAAATTGTCAGTGAACCAGTGACAAACCAGCCACAATGATGCAATCTCTCTTCACCACAATGGCTGCACAGGGTTCCCTGCCCTCATCTTTTTCTACTTTAAGTTTATAGTGGGATGACTTCTGGATAAACTGAGACAATCATGCACATATAAGACACTTGTGTATGCACATGTACGGGAAAAATAAGTTGTAAATAAAAAAATCTGTACGGTTGTAACATGACTGTTGGCATGCCAGGCTGCAGTAATGTATTTAAACCTGCACTATGTAACTTTATGTAATTGAGTCGTTGGCGGCCCCAAGTGGCAGTGAGAGGTAACTGTCTTTAGCTTCATTAGCTTCAGGCATCTTTGCTCCTGGTAAATCAGCTTTCTGTAGCGATAGCTGAGGAGCTGTGTTCAACTCGTTCAATTCGTCCCCAGAGAAAACTTTCCCGGCAATGTATTTATCGACTCCAAAACGTCATGGCCGTGAATGGAGCAAATCAATAGCGGCTCAGCGAAGGGGACGGGCCAGTCTTCTGTGTTGCAGCTCCTCATGAACTAGACTCATTAGAAGATTGTATTTTTACATTAACAAGTTACATAATGCAGCTTTAAACAATTCTAGCTGTCTGCAAGGTAACAAACTGATGTATTTTAGCTTGATTTATTCAGTTCATATAATATTGCCCACACAACTAATTCGCTACCATAACACAAATGACAACCTTGTGGAAGTTTTTCGCAAAACGGGGAGAATAAGGTTTGATCATTGTCTGAGAAGATGAGCAAGGAGCAAGGCACAATGCTCACATCATGGTTGACTAACGCCCCGTACCCACCGGACGCGCACGCGCACAGACGCGTAACTGCTTTTTCAGAGCACATTATGAAAACAGAAGTAAGCATAGTCTTAATTAATTGAACAAATATATATATATATGTATGTATACTATAATAAAGAAAAGCATTATAAAAACGGGAATAACTGGTTATATGCAAAAAGTATG
This sequence comes from Hoplostethus mediterraneus, assembly GCA_034670385.1. Taxonomy (NCBI): domain Eukaryota; kingdom Metazoa; phylum Chordata; class Actinopteri; order Trachichthyiformes; family Trachichthyidae; genus Hoplostethus; species Hoplostethus mediterraneus. The sequence goes on along the minus strand of JAXDDW010000001.1, from coordinate 18,092,895 downwards.
ACTTGATTTAACTTCATTCATCCCATAATGGTGATTGTCTCCCTTTTTCATTATGACCTATATTAAAATAAAATATGTATTAAAATAATTAATAACACTAGTAAAAGGTGCAAAAGGTTCAGCAAACTCTGAGTCTAACCCTGCACTCTGAGTTGATTAATTCTGAGATGGCCAAGTCTGAGTTTTCGGTTCCAGAACGGCTGATTTGAGTTTGTTCAATCAACTTTGGAAAAAAAATTTTTTAATTTAGGTGCAATCCCACGAGCCCAAAGTGCACTTGGCAGCAGCGGAAAATGAAATATAAAAACATCACAATACAGTCATTTAGTAGACGCTTTTATCCAAAATGACTTACAAAGGCGACAGTTAACACCATGTAGGGATCGAACCCACGACCCTGAGACTGAGAGTCTAATGCTCTACCAACTAAGCTGTCTGGACCAGACATACTTGAAGTGGTGTACTTAGGGTGGCAAATTAGAAAGGCAGATCTAGAACTGTAATTACTGGAACATAAGTTAGAGGTGGGTGCATGGTCACAGGTGAAATGTGTTGTTGGAACAATATAAAATACTAACTGTTGCTTTTGTATTCGTAGGAAATAAAGAAGACCAAATGAAAGGTGTCTTTATTTGACTGCTCGGGGTGGTGGTAGCTTAATCCGTGAACTGTAAACGGCATATTATATCTCGGACAGCTCTTCCATCCTGGACATAGAACATCTAATCGGGGTCTCAAAATCCTCTCCCGATGTAAGGCTATGCGAATTACTTCGGCTTGAATATCGATCAGGTTACCGAGGAAAGGACACGCCATGTCCGACAGCTGCTTCAGGTTCAGCAGACTGAGGACCCCTATTTCTGTTCCCTTTAGGAACACAGCAATACTCATTCTGGACACTAGATGTTACCCTTTCCCCAATTATCACTTCAGATTAGCTGAAATAGCCAAGAACAAGAAAGGTTTATGTGACTCCCAGGGGTTAAAAAAAAGGGTTTGTCCAGGATTTGAACCTGGGACATTTGGCACCCAAAGCAAGGATCATACCGCTAGACCAACAAGCCTTCAATATTGCATCACAACATTAGCCACCATTGACAGGTGATGATATGGTTGAGCTAGCTGGGAAGTGGTTGAAGGGCTAGTTTTTTCATAGTATGACTTGATGAGCGCACAGTTTCAAAAGCTGGTGATATTTCGAATGGTCCCTGGTGCTCTTAATGTTCAAGAAATGATTTGGTCAGTAATAAAGTGGAACCTGCTTGACAAAGGTGGCATTTCCTGGTTGTATTCTCCCCCAGGAATAGGTAAGTGGTAAGAACCCTTGCAACTGGTGTCCCGTTGGCCTGTGGAGGCCAGGGTACGAATCTCACCTCAGGTGGTCTTTCTGGCATGAACGCAGCAGGTGGAGCAGATGGAGGAAATGGAAGCCAGGTTTCGTGTGTCAAGGGAACCTTCAATGAATCACCAATGAGAACCTGCAAAACACAATAAATCAACTCAATGGGAATCTGCAAACCAAAATTCAATGGGAACCTGCAAAACACAATAAACCACATAAACTCAATGGGAATCTGCAAACCAAATCTCAAAGGTACCTGCAAAACTCAATGAATCACAAATGGGCACCTGCCAAACCAAATAAACTCAATGGGAATCTGCAAACCAAAACTCAATGGGAACCTGCAAAACACAATAAACCAAATCAATTCAATGGGACTCTGCAAACCAAAACTCAATGAATCACAAATGGGGACCTGCCAAACCAAATAAACTCAATGGGAAACTGCAAAACAAAATAAACTCAATGGGAAACTGCAAAATAAACTCTTTTGGAATCTGCAAAATAAACTCAATGGCAACCTGCAAAATAAATTTCCTAAACATAATAAAACAACCCGCACCAATGAAATCCATGCAATAATCTTTTCAAACACAAAAGAGGTAGTACTGCACACAAAGCAGTAAAAACTACATTCCAGACCTAATCCAGTTTAAACAGGTCGTATCTATGGTCCTCGGACATACATCTGTGGCCTTCTCCCCGTCTCCTCCCTCTGCTGAACCTGAAGCAGCTGTCGGACATGGCGTGTCCTTTCCTCGGTAACCTGATCGATATTCAAGACGAAGTAATTCGCATAGTCGGGAGAGGATTTTGAGACCCCGATTAGATGTTCTATGTCCAGGATGGAAGAGCTGTCCGAGATATAATATGCCGTTTACAGTTCACGGATTACGCTACCACCACCCCGAGCAGTCAAATAAAGACACCTTTCATTTGGTCTTCTTTATTTCCTACAAAAACAAAAGCAACAGTTAGTATTTTATATTGTTCCAACAACACATTTCACCTGTGACCATGCACCCACCTCTAACTTATGTTTGAGTAATTAAATATCTAGATCTGCCTTTCTAGTTTGTCACCCCAAGTACACCACTTGAAGTATGTCTGGTCCAGACAGCTCAGTTGGTAGAGCATAAGAAAAGCATTATAAAAACGGGAATAACTGGTTATATGCAAAAAGTATAAATTGATTTAACTTCATTCATTCAATGGTGATTGTCTCTGTTCCCTTTTTCATTATGGCCTATATTAAAATAAAATATGTATTAAAATAATTAATAATACTAGTAAAACTATTAGTAGGTTGAAAAACATTCATATGTGGTGATATGATGCAGATATTGTGCATAGACAATGTACAAACGCGGACAAACGAGAGGACTGGGGCGCGGGTACTGTTTACATCCGGGGAGGAGGCGAATTACTGTCAGTCAATATTCAGGAAACAAAAGTCCCTGCTTTAACAACACTGAAGCTCCCTCTGCAGGAGTACTCGAGGTTTTCACTGACGAAGAAAATAGCGATTAAAGCTCACAACTTTAAAAGCATTTGTTCAGAAATGTTCACATTGTTGCAAAATGTGTTTTGCCCATTTGCAAATAGTTGTTCACAACTACAAACTCCATCACAAATTTGTAGATTGTGTACCAACCTTACAGCGCACGGTGCACATGCGCACACCTCTATAGATTGGAGCAACCTACACATTTGTGTCTTAGTGTTACAAGTTTGCAAGGAATGTTACAACCTCATCCAGTCTTACAATACAAGTACAACAGCTTGAGATGGGGTTTTTTTTAATACTGCAAATATGAATTATACCTCATAACGTCAAATGTACTTGTTTGCAAAACATAATTGGTAAAATGCATAACAAGTCTGCTTATTGTATTGCAGACATATTTATGAGTATGGAGTAATTAACCATTCACATGTAATTTAGCAGGATATGTATAACTGTTGACAACATAAACTAGCCACAAACCATGAGGTTTTACCCGACGACAGTCATGTATCATATTTCCATAACAATGAGCCAACAGCTGGCCACCACCACGCCTCACAGCAAGAAGGTTCTGGGTTCAATTCCACCTCCGGGGCCTTTCTGTGTGGAGTTTGCATGTTTTCTCTGTGCCTGCGTGGGTTCCCTCCGGGTTCTCCGGCTTCCTCCCACAGTCCCAAAACATGCGGCTTAGGATAATTGGTGACTCAAAAATTGCCCGTAGGTATGAATGTGAGTGTGAAGGGTTGTTTGTCTCTATGTGTTGGCCCTGTGATGGACTGGCGACCTGTCCAGGGTGTACCCCGCCTTTCGCCCAATGTCGGCTGGGATAGGCTCCAGCCCCCCCGCGACCCTGAACAGGATAAGCGGTGATAGATGATGGATGGATGGGTGGATGGATAGAAGGCAACCACCAAGAACTCAGTCAAGAAGTCAAGATTGTGCCTTCAAATTAAAAGCCCCAAATGTGCTACTTTTGGGTAAAAAATGATTGGGGTGTACAGAACATTTTCAAATGTATTCTTTATTTTAATTTTGGTAGTTGGAACTTTGTGTTACCCAAAAAACGTACGTCAATAAAGCTTTTAAACTGAAAATTGTGACCGGAAGTCCTATACTTTTATTCTGGCAATATTTGACACTGGTACAAGTTAACACAATCTACAATTCGCTGCAATACTAATTACAATACTGGGTCAGCTGCCCGGTTAAACATTTTAATTGGGTCATTAAAACTATCTCGAGCTGTCTCTCCATCTACAGTAGGTAAGTAAGTTAAATCAACAACATACTCGGGCATTATTACAAATATACAAAATGCTGTGGCGCTTTTGCCATCTTGTTCATAATTAATAGTTAATCTGAACAACAAGCCAAACTGGACAAATCACCCAAAAGTCCGAATAGTTTACATGGCAACATTTGTTTTTAGCATAAGCCTCAATATTGGCCTCAGACGTCCTGATGTTTGCCACCAAAACATGGCAGCTAGCAAGACTAAGACTTTGAATGCTCTATTCACAAACAACACATTTTAATTTAGTTAAACTGGGTTACAGTGTTCAGCCTTTGCAACGTCCTTGTTTTTGTTCCATTCTAGGTCTTTAGTCGTTGTGTTTCGGCTGAGGACTCAATGTGACTGTGACCAAATTGATACAAAGTAATATTAAGGCTCATCCTCTCCACACGATGGCGCTATACCCAAATACATTTCCTCTCGACAGCTTCGTGCTACAGTATGGTTGTGAACTGGGAAACAAAGCGCACGTGGATTACTGTGGTCAATAGATGGCAGTAGAGAGTTATCAGTGTAGAAAAGCCCTCTTGAATAGATTCATTGGATGTTTCTCCTATGAAGATGCTTAAATTAAAAACATTTTTAAAAAAAGAAAGAAAAAGAAAATCAACTTGAAGGATTTGAAAGTCCCTGGTCATTTATTTGTTTTCAGCATCACCTTGATCATCAGCATGCTTCATGGTTTATTCATTAGTAAATTAATAAGTTATAAAGTTACCCCCCTGCTGAATTGATGGACCAAATTCAAACTCCTGCACGGCTGGGTTTGGTAACAGTATTGGGCACTGATTGGCAGATGGTGTCCGCTGTCCCAGCCAAGTCATGAAGCCTAAATATCAGTTCAACCTTAAAGCAATTAAATTCAACCAGTCCAGTTCAGTTTAATCTGAAACCAGAAGTGCTTACATCACCACGTGCTCGTTCACCCCCCGCACCCCCCCTCCATCCAAGACCCAATAGTTGAATGAAAGGATTTTTGAAATCTATTTTCAAATGAGGCAAGTAACAATATATAAATATATAATACACAATGTATAATGTGTTCATAATCAATTAAAAACAATATATCTATGACATATCAGCGGTAATAGGCTTCCAATGGCTTTAAGATGCGAATTTCTCATATGTTATTCTCATATCGTCACACGGTTCTTTGCTGAATCAGGAAATGTCACCAGTGTGCCCTTGAGAGGATTGTAGTAATTTTCACATAGATTGGACTTTAGGGGCAGGAAAGGGTGGGGTCTAGTGTGTGTGTGTGTGTGTGTGTTTGTGGGGGGTGAGAGGGGGGTGGAGGGTTGTCATCTTTGACATAAAAAAAAAGAGTCTTTGCCCTTTGACCCCTCCCACAGTTGCTATATGCACCACACCAGATCTACACCGGTTCCAATGGGAGGAAAGGCCAAGTAGATCTACATTACGGATGACTCAGCACCTAAAAACACAAAATCAGAATCTATCATCTCATCGTTTTACAGTGATTATCCCAAAGTATCACAATTAATTTGACAATGATATATAGATGTTTATAAAAGCTACACATAGCACATTTAAATTATTCTCCTAAAAAAGTCATCAGGTATTTGTTATTTGGTTAACAGTGTTTGTGTAATGGAATAATGTGATTGCATTTTTGTACAAAACATTAAAGACCACCATTAAAGCTTCATCTCATTAGCACATTTCCAAACTTTCAACTCTTGAGTATTCTTTTTTTTTTTTTTTGTGACGTAAGAAACCTAAAAGAAAATGGTTTTCATTAGTTTGAAAGGGTGTTAGCTTAACAGGAGGTGTGTCCGTGCCACTCCACTCCTTCAGACAAACCACTTACTGCACCAACATTACACGATCATTTCAGGGTCATAGGGAATATTGTCAGTGTGCTATGGCGCTGACACTTGCACCCCTTACTACTTGTTATGTGAGTCATCTGGGAATTGAAGCTTATTCTACAGCTGCACTCAGTATAAGATGCTGATGATATTACATTTAAAACCTAAATATAATGTTGAAGGTGACTAGCTACAGATTCAAAGATTTCATCCCAAATTCAAACTGGCTTTGGTCTTGGTGTCATGAGAAATCGTTCACAGCAGCATCATGGGTTCCACTGGCAGGGTAAATAACAAAACCGAACACCCAAACTCAAAACCGTAAAATTGCGACCTCGTTGAGGAAAGTGGGTTTGAGCATTGTCGTTATGGCGAGTTTCATGTGGACACGGGTAGCAGAGATGTCATGCAAGGCATCGTCGGCATGGAGACGTAGAAATAAACACCGAAACGCTGAAAGTGCTCGTGAAAGAAAATTCCCGGATCTCGTTGTACTTTGTACTCATGGGACTACATGGGGGGGGGATGATGGTTACCGGAGGTGGAAATGGCACTGAAATATGAAATCAGGGAGAATTGCTGCTACATTGTATTTTAATCTAATCAGAGGAAGACTACTAGATGAGAAAATGGCCAACTAAAAAGACATGAAGACAAGTTCAAATTTAAGTTAAAATGAAAATGAAAAAAAGGCCAGGTTACCCACTTCAGTATGTAAATAATCTGATCATCCAGATTTGGTTCCTTTTTTTAATCAACAACAATAACAAATATCTAATAGCTAATATCCCCGAATACCAGGTCTAAAAATAAATCATGTTAATGTTAGAGTAAACGCTTATTATCATCACAAAACAAGTTAAAGAAAAAACCCGTTAAAGTATATTGCAGTATATTGTATACATTGCTGTTGCTGGAGCCCTATGGCACCACTCGATATCTGAAACAACCCTGTAGAATTATGTAGACCCTGCAATAGTATTGATCCTTTACATAATGTGTGTGTTATTGTTAAAGACGTCTCCCTTGACCTCAGGTCACCTTTCATTGTGTTTTATCGCGTCCCCAATTAGCTGCATGAGGCGAGAGGATGTGATGTGAGCCTGCGTGGATGTGGGTGGATTTGCTAACGAGCACATTTGTGTTTGTGTGTGCGCTCGGGTTTATGTGTGTACCTGTTTGTACGTCAGTGTACGCGTATACACATTTGTATTGTGTGTGTGTGTGTGTGAGTGTGTGAGTGTGTACTTGTGTGTTTAGCGTGATATTGGCTTCCTGAGGCTGATCACCACCCTCTTCCCGGCGTCTTGTTTTGCCCGTCTCTCCGCCTGTGTGGAAGTTGTGTGGGCACCCTCTGGATTGCCTCACCACCGAAGCATGCCGGACCCTGTTATCCAGCTATCCATCTGTGTTATTGATTTTTTTCTCCCTCTTTGTAGAGTTTCATCTTTCCTCCACTTTTCTGTAGAGCGATGGAGAGGGAGGGTGCGAGAGAGAGAGAGAGAGAGAGAGAGAGAGAGAGTGAGAAGAGGGGCGAGCAAGGGGGCAGAGCAGAGATCTGAGAGCTGGTAGAAGGGGGGGATGGAGGGATGGAGGGATGGAGGAGTGGTGGGGCTTCTGAGGGTAGGGGTGTAAGAGGTTGGGGGTGGGGGGGGGCGCTCAGCCTGGACTATGGATGAGCAGAGAGAAAGAGAGAGAGGCACTCTTGAAGTGTTGGAGCTTTTTTCTCTCTCTCTCTCTCTCTCTCTCTCTCTCTCTCTCTCTCTCTCTTCGTTTCTCTCTCCATTCTCATGGGAGTACCCCCCCCCCCCACCCCCCTTTTTCTATCCTCCCTCCTCCATCCTGCTCCGAGGCGCCTCTGGTGCACACGCTCCACTCGGCACCCCCTCCCTCCCTCCCTCCCTCCCTCCCTCCCTTCCCCCCTCCCTTCCTGCATCCTCCTCTTCCTCCTGCTCTCGCTCCGTCCGCCTGCCTGCCGTCTCTCCTCCCGGGGGGCTCGGGCAGCGCTGGCGGCACAGCCGTGATTTGCAGGAGATTTGTCTAAGTGAGAAGCAATTAGTGCGCCTGAGCACCGCTAATGTATGCAGGCCGGGGTCGCCCCCCTGTTTGGCAGTGGCAGGGCCGGGCCGGGCCGGGCCAGGCCAGGCCGAGCCAGGCCGGGCCAGGTTGGGCCAGGGCACCGTTGGCATTCTCCCCCCCCTCCCCCCCCCCCTTCTCTTTCCAACTGTAGTCGTCGTCTCGCTCTCATTCCCCTTCAGATGACCCAGCCCTTCTGATTCTATTAGCAAGATAATTAGTCCACCGATGGTGTTTTGTGTGTGTGTGTGTGTGAGACTGTGACTGTGTGTGCGTGTGCGTGTGTGTGTGTGTGTGTGTGTGTGTGTGTGTGGTGTGTGTGTGTGTGTGTGTGTGTGTGTGTGTGTGTGTGTGTGTGGACATTTACTTGGCAACTTTTTGCACATATTCAAATGTATGCAGTTGTAAACGTTTCTCTCTCCGGGCGAGAGAGGCTCCAAAAGGTGACCAGGCTAAATGTGTGTGTGTGTGTGTTGTTGTGTGTTGTTGTGTGTTGTTGTGTGTTGTTGTGTGTGTGTGTGTGTGTATGCGTGGTCTGAACTTTAAGCAAGCTCATCTGGCTGCTTTCTGTCCCCCCATCTTCCCCTACACGTATTTCCATGGTAGAGTCTAAGCAAGCTTCAATGAGCATGGAAATCGTCGCGCGATGGTGAGCGGTGAGCATCAGTCTTGAGCGCAGTAATCCGTCCACACACTCGAGCACACACACACACACACACACACACACACACACACACACACCAATTCGCACACGTCGCGAACGCACACATGCACAACAGAGTCAGCATGGAACAGTGGTGGGTGGAAGGATTCCCTTTGAAGGTGGAGGAAGGCTTGTTTGCGAGCGCGCGTGCACAAGGGACGTTCCGCATGATGCAACTCCCTCAACTACTTCAAGATGAACTTTGCCCTTTTCTACACTCTCTCTCTCTCTCTCTCTCGCTCTGACAAAAAAAACAAAAAAAACAACCAAGAACAAGTCTGCTCTGGGCTTCACGCCGCGCTGCCTCTCCTCTCCGAGAGTCTGCGCGGGCCGTGGGTGGTTCTGGAGCGAGGTGCCTCGTTAATTAAAGATAGGCTTATTACTGCCGCGTCTTAGCCCGGCTTTCGCGGCGCTGATAAGAGGATAATCCTGCAGAGAGCGGCTGAGATCGACGCGGTCCCCAGCAGACCGGGCCTCCCGCTCGACTGGGCCGGGAGAAAATTCCTCTCCCCCCCTCCTCCACCCCCCCCCCCCCCGCAACCCCCGTCCCGCTCCTTGCTCCTTTAAATCGCAGGACTTTTTTAACCGGGGAGTTTAGAATATTCCAGCAGGCTGCACTTCACCGCGGGGGGGTCGCGGGGGGGTCACGGGGGGGTCGGGGGGAGGGGGGGAGGGTCGTACATGAAAGGCTCTGATACGTTAAGCGTCACTTGTTAGGCTGCAGATTTCCAAAGCAGCTCCTTTAAAGCTAAATTGTGTTGACGAAGAAAAAGCACGATGCCGTGTGTTAATATTAACAAAGACGAAGGCGACGCTTTATTGATTCCCTGTAGGGAGATTCTCTACTCACTTACCCTCCCCCCTCCTCCCCCCTCCTCCTCCCCCCCCTCGTCAGGGAGGTCAGGGTCAGCGACAAAACAGCACCCCGGGAGCTCGTCGAGATTCGGTGTCTCGCTCAAGGACGCTTTAGCCGGGAGGGGGTGACTGCTGACGCGGATGCTCGTTTATGGTTATGTCATCAAAAAAAAAAAAAACCCACCCCCGCGAGTCTCTGATCCGGGGTGAGTCACACCTCACCCACCCCGCGTAGACGCTGCACACTCACGCCAACGCCGCGCAGACGCGTAAACGCGCGTTTACACTCCACCTCGGGGTTTTGTCGACGGCCGAGCGCTTAACACGCCGCATCGTCTGACCCCGACTGTCATTCACGTGTGTCTTAACCCATATTTTGTCGCGGTGGAGTTAGCCATTAGCGCTCGCCGGGTCCGCTCCCATATGCCGGGGCCTCCACAGATCTATAATTCAGGGGTGGCAGATGTCCCCATGTATTATTGATGAATGCCGTTCCAATGCCGGGGCTAAGCGAGCGAGGCTGGTGGAGCCCGTACTTGCATTTAGAGGGACTCCTCCACGCTGACCTGCGGGTGCTACCTCGCCTGTGACTCCCTACTGCAGAAGCCCACAGTAGCCCACTCAGGTAGCCCACGGGTGGCCCCTCGAGGTCGGGCAGAGTCGGGTCGCTCGGTCCGGTTCGTGGGATCCGGTAGCCGAGCGGACGCTGACGTTGCGTTGTCTGAAGGATTCACTTTTAAAAGGCGTCTGATCGTTCATTACTATGTGCAGGATTGTGCGGCGGAGTGCTCAGGTGCCTCAGAGGAGGGGGGAGAGGTCAGAGAGTGTGTGTGTGTGTGTGTGTGTGTGTGTGTGTGTGTGTGTGCGTGTGCGTGTGTTTGAAGTATCGACAGTGTAAATCACACCTTCATACCTGGAAGCGACAGCAGCGTTGTGTGCTGCTGCTACTCCCAAAGAGTGGGAGAACACACACACACACATACACACACACACACACACACACACGAGCGCGCACGTACATGCACAGGCACCCAAGATCACAAGCCGCCGCCAGCGCCAAGCCTGGCCGGCGCTGAACCGGCAACCCGATATCTCCTCCGGAGCCCTGCGGAGGGGGAGAGTGGGTGAGGGGGAGAGTGGGTGTGGGGGAGAGGCTTCCATAAAGTCTGTCCCGCCGGTCGGCCGTAACCCGAGCTCCCAGCAGACAGCCGCGGTGCCTCGCAGTCAGGAGGAGGGTGTGTGTGTGTGTGTGTGTGCGTGTGCATGTGTGTGTGTGTGTGTGTGTGTGTGTGTGTGTGTGTAATCCGCACATGCACATAAGGCCTGATCCCCACCGTAGCAACAAGCATGTGGCGGCATGTCACCCGCCCCAACTCTCTCTCTCTCTCTCTCTCTCACACACACACACACACACACACACACACACACACACACACACACACACACACACACACACACACTAAGAACTATCCTACTCTTCTTCTCTCCACAGATAACCCAGACTCCTCTAATCCTGCTTCCCACGACGTGTTAACTCGTAGATGTATTTCACGTTGACCCTTTCCTCCCGCTGAAACCGATACAGGTGACTAGACCTTTATCGTTTCTCTCCTCCGGGCTTCAGCCGGAGACGTTCGGGTCCTCAACACTTTTCTCCCCCCCCCCCCCCCCCCCTCCTCCTCCTCCTCTCTTACCCTCTGTGAGCTCCCAAACGTGACCGTCATCCAAAACATCCACTAAAGTCAGCGAGCAGGAAAAAAACGTCAGCTGCCATATTGCTTGCCACTGCTGCCAGGGTGCTGCCCTTTACGGATGTGAGAGGGGTGTGTGCGGTTTTGGGGGGGAGGGTGGGGGGGTGGAAAGGGGGTGTGGGGGGGGGCAGAGGAGGATGATTGTGCTTGTCTCCGGGCTGGCAGAGGGACAGGAGCCCCTTGTTTGGTTGCGGTGCGTGAGGAGGTTAACTGAGCCGCAGTGGAGCCAAGACGCTGCCTGCGATATTGACAGGTTGGAACCTGAGGGCTCCTGCAGGATAGGAACACACTGCTGGAGGCTGGGTTACCACCACCGCCTGCCTGGGAGGGAGGGAGGGAGGGAGGGAGGGGAGGGAGGGGAAGACGGGGGAGAGAAGGAGGGGTGGGAGAGACAACGGAGTGGAGGAAGGGTATATACGGGAGCTGGAGATTTTTTTTTTTTTGTCTCGATAGAAATTGCTAGAAAACGAGATACGGGAACGTTGCGAGATAGGATCACGGCGGGGGGGTGTGTGTTGGGGGGGGGGTGGGGCGTTAGGAGAGCGTTGAGCAGAAGAGTGACGTTGAGCATCAGAGCGGACGCCAAGTGCTAATCAGCAGCCTCTAGTTAAGGGTTTCTCCCCGCGCCACCGTCTTTGTTTGTGCAGCTCAGCTACGCCGCGCTCACTCAGCGAGGAGCAATGTGGCTGAGGGTCATTCGCCATGGCAACGCTGGACCGGGTCAGGAGGTGATTGGCTTAGCCGAGGAGGGCGCTGGCGGCTGTTTGTTGATCCTCTGATAGGGATGACCTACCACTGACCTCCACGCAAATCAATACCGCCTCCTTAAACTTTCATTTGTCCTCGTTTGCTCGTGCTCACCCCCCGATTGGGAGCAATTAGAGCTGCGTTCTGGAGCCGCAACACATATTTTTAGCCCAAATTGGATTTGGGTAGAGAGGGTTTTTTTATCCGCCATGAATTCCCTACTAGTTGAGATGAGATGGGATTTCGGTGTAAGTTTGTTTTGAAATATTTAGTTGGATTAAGATTCGACGTTTGAACCAACAGGCCTACAGAGGGGAACATGTGGCCTGCGCGTCCTTCGTACTGAAGTCTGAAGTGAATATGAGGCTGGTGAATTTCCAGTCACCGTGCACTTTGTACTGTCGGTAGAGAAAAGATTTTGATGTGCATGGTGCAAGGGAGTCCCTCCAACGCAGGAAAGCCTTTGTGAAGCTCCTTCCTCTCTCCGCACCTCCTCCTCCTCATTGCACTTTCGTTTCTCTGTCTCTCCCCCTCGTTCTCACTTTCACTACCCAGAAACCCCGGTGCGGCCTACGAGACTTCTCTGAAGAGCAGCAGGGCTGTGTGGGCTCAGGTTTTCACCTTTCGCTGGTATTCCTCCGTTCCGGGGTCACCCTTTTCCACTCCTCCGCACGAGGGAATCACCTCGCTGAAAGGCGCCGCGCCCGCCGACTTACCGGGTAGTTGCACTTACTGAAACGTCTCCTACCCAGCGTGAGTGACATGATGTGCTGTGCTTGTTTGTTCCC